>ML660765.1:34347605-34663909 GCA_007570785.1 Antilocapra americana | reverse complement strand
GAAACCCCTCCCTCCCCCCTCCCTCCTCCCTCCCCCCAGGAAATCTCGATGCACCAGCCCCGAGCATCAATCCTGGGCTGGCGATTGATTAGACACATGACAATTAACATGCTTCAATGCCCTTCTCCCATATCATCCCACCCTTACCCTCATCCACAAAGTCCACGAGTCTATTCTATACATCTGCGTTCCTTTTGCTGTCTCGCATGTTGGGTTCTCGTTACCGTCTTTCTAAATTCCATATATATGCGTTAATATACTGTATTGTTGTTTTTGCTTCTGGCTTACTTCACTCTGGATAATGGGCTCCAGTTTCAACTCAGTATTTCCAATAGAGCAGGGTCCCCAACTCTGTGGCCTGTTAGGAATTGGGATGTACAGCAGGAGGTGAGCAGCCAGTGAGCCAGCTAAACTTCATCTGTATTTACAGCCTCTCCCCATTTCAAGCATTATTGCATAAGCTCTGCCTCCTGTCAGATCAGTGAAGGCTCTCATAGGAGTACAAACCCTACTATGAACTGTGCATAGGAGGGATCTAGATTGCATGCTCCTTTTGAGAATCTAATGCCTGATGATATGATTCACATTAAGAGGATTTGCATTTTTCCATATGTCACAATGTAACAATGATAGAAATAAGTGCATAATAAATGTACCATTTTTGAATCATCCCCAAATCATCTCCTCTGCCCCTCGTCCATGGAATATGACTTCCAAAACACTGGGCCCTGGGCCCAAAAAGGTTGAGGACCACTGCAATAGAGGAATAAATCTAAACTACTAAAGAGTGTGTTTCTGGTCCTCTAGTTTCCTTTCTTCATATAAAACCTTGATTTAAAAATAAATTTTCAAAGTAAAATTTCAGTATTTATCTTTTTTTGTTCATCATTACAAATCTTGTAACAGAAGTGTTCTGCAGATAGGCATGGAATATCAATGGCATTTCAATAGTTGAAGAGGAGAAGCCTAAAGGTTTTTTAATAGGTAGAAAAATTATAATAAAATATAGGTTTTTATCAAAAGGCCGATATTTGACACAGTGCTTGCTAGACAATACCTTGCAGAGAATAGGTACTTGGCATCAATTACTGAATTAATAAAACTATTATTTATATATATGTGGACTTGAACAATGGTTGTATATACAGATACTTGGCATTATAAAGAGACATAACTATCTCTTGATTCTAACAGAGTACCTGGCACATAGAGTACCTGGCCTTAAATAAATATCTTCAGAGTGAACTCAATAAAAGTCACCTGATGATAACATAGCCCTTGAGTATAATATAAAAATCCTTGACTATACATTTCTCCTTATATATTAGTTGGGCAAGTTACCACCTTATCAGCCTCCTGAGAAATCTGCATGCAGGTCAAGAAGCAACAGTTAGAACTGGACATGGAACAACAAACTGGTTCCAAATTGGGAAAGGAGAATGTCAAGCCTGTGTATTGTCACCCTGTATTGAACTTATATGCAGAGTACATCATGCAAAATGCCAGGCTGGATGAAGATACAATCTTCATGCCAGGAAAGATGCAATTAAGATTGCAAAGAGAAATATCAATAATCTCAGATATGCAGATGGCACCATCCTTATGGCAGAAAGCAAAGAAGAACTAAAGAGACTCTTGATGAAAGTAAAAGAGGAGAGTGAAAAAGCTGGCTTAAAACCCAACATTCAAAGAACTAAGATCATGGCATGCAGTCCCATCATTTCATGGCAAATAGATGGGGAAACGGTGAGAGACTTTATTTTCTTGGGCTCCAAAATCACTGCAGATGGTGACTGCAGCCATGAAATTAAAAGACATTTGCTCCTTGGGAAAAAAGCTATGATCAAACTAAACAGCATATTAAAAAGCAGAGACATTATTTGTCAACAAAGGTCCATCTAGTCAAAGCTATGGTTTTTCCAGTAGTCATGTATGGATGTGAGAGTTGGACCATAAAGAATGCTGAGAGCCGAAGAATTGATGCTTTTGAATTCTGATGTTGGAGAAGACTCTTGAGAGTCCCTTGGACCACAAAGAGATCCAACCAATCCATCATAAAAGAAATAAGTCCTGAATATTCACTGGAAGGACTGATGCTGAAGCTGAAGCTCCAGTACTTTGGCCTCCTGATGCGAAGAACTGATTCATTGGAAAAGACCCTGATGCTGAGCACGACTGAAGGCAGGAAGAGAAGGGGACAACAGAGGATGAGATGGTTGGATGGCATCACTGACTCGGTGGACAGGAGTTTGAGCAAGCTCCGGGAGTTGGTGATGGACAGGGAAGCCTGTCATGCTGCAGTCCATGGGGTTGCTAAGAGTTGGACACAACTAAGTGACTGAATTGAACTGAACTGAAGTTACCTAACCTTTCTTGATACTCCATTTTCTCATATGAAAATTGAGATAATAATAGTAATAGCTATGTTACAGAGTTTTTAAGCAGGAACAATAAACTGTTCCTGGTAATATGCTTTAGAAAAGTGCCTGATAGATAGTGCTCAAAATTTAACTTATACTTTCTTTTTAAATAAGAATTATTTAAAATAAATGAAAACATGTATTTAGTTACATGCCACTTTGCTATTTCATAAAAACATATAAGCATTTTTATAGTGAGAAAACTTAGCTGTTCAGTGACATTTATAGGACTGTCCAAAGAAATGGTAAAACATTTGAAGGTTATTTTGATGTCTGAGATTATGGAATCTGACACAATGGAGCAGTATATTATATATGCTCCTTGGCTGCTGCTGGCTTAAAAACCCCAACCTTCTTGCCTTCATTTTGGGTTAACCAAGTATAGAATGTTGCAACTGGATAGCAAATCTAAACTCCTGAATCACTGATTTTTGTAGATGAAAGGTTAACAATCCATCACAGTGCCAGGGTGGTTAAGTTCAAAAGCCAGCTCAACATACTGCGTAGGGTTAACTGAAAGCAGACCTAGTTTTCTTCCTTTCTTTGGATTTTCTCTGAAGGAATATTTAGCAGTCTCTCAATGTGATTAAAAAATAAAAGAAAACATGCAAATACGTAAGACCTGACTTTACAGCTTTCATAATGATAATGACTAAAAAATAATTAGATATCTTTTAAAAAATATCAGAAGGAAGAGATGCACTGATGCTCCTCATTAGTATCTTGAAAATTAAATTCATCTTTTATATTTTATTCATGGGATTCTAGAAACTGAGTGATTAAATCAAATTGTTATCATTAAAACATAACCCACATCAATTCAGATGGCCTACGGATAAACTAAAATACAAATTTATTGAAATTTACCTAGAAGGAATTAAAAGTGCATGAAATGTTACTAAACCTTGGTCAGGAAGGACAAATATGTAAATTTGTAAATCTATGTAGATGTGAATGCTAGACTGATAAATGTATGTACTAAATGAGACCTAAGGAGGAAATTACACCATTTTAAAAACATTTATGAAATAGCTGAACAGGTTCTTACAACTCTTAACATATCTAACTACATAACATGGCACTTAAATAAGCCTTTTCCTTTTTTTAGTTATAGTTTACATATTCATTTTGTTATCTACTAAGTAAATATTACATTTTATAAGGATAGTAATATGCCAAAAATACAAACCTGTATCAAGATATTAAACAGTGGAGGCTGATGAGAACATTTAGAAGACTTAACTGAATTATCAATGGTGCCATTTTTTTCCTAGTGGAAAATTAAAGTGATTTATTATTCTCCTGATACTTACTTTAACTTTGCCAGTTGGACTGTTAAAGGTTCTCTGGTAGGTATCTCTATTCTGTCTCTATTGATTCAACACAGCAACAGCTACATAATACAGCTGACCTTTAAACAATATGGTTTGAACTGAATAGGTCCACTTGTACATGGATTTTTTTCAATAAGAAATACTATAGTACTACATGATCCATGGTTGGCTGAATCCATGGATGTGGAACTGAGGATGCAAACTGTGGATATGGAGAGCCTTATAAATTAGAAGGGGATTTTCAACTATGTTGACGGGTGGCCCCCTCACATCTGTGTTGTTCAAGGGTCAACGTACTGCCATTTAGAATGAGAACAAGAATGCAAACATTCTTCTCATGACTAACTCAGTGACCGTGATTAGAAGTCTATCAGTCCATGATCAGAATGGACTCCACTCCAAGCAGACACCTGTATGTAAGTGCAAAGGTAAAACTGAGTACAGTCAATTAAAGTTACAGGGATCTGAGGAGAGAGGAACTAAGATGGCAGAGGAATAGGACGGGGAGACCACTCTCTCCCAAATAAATACACCAAAAGAACTTTTAAAGGCCGAGCAAACTCCATAAAACAGGTTCTGAATGCTGGCAGAGGACATCGGGCATCTGGAGGGGTGGCCCGTTGCCGACAAGAGAAGGTAGGACAAAAGAAAAAAAAAAGAAAGTAAAGGGAGAGACAAAGAGTTGGGGACGGGGATCCGTCCTGGAAGAGGAGTCTGGAATAAAGAGGAAAAATAGAAGAGAAAGGTTTCCGAATACCAGGGAGCATTCTCCCTGGTGGATCTGTGGTGAATCTTGGAGAGCAAGATAGCCGGGAGTAAAAGCAGATTAATAGTTAAGCCCTGCAAGGTACATCTCTGGCTGCAAGGCACAGCGGAGGGGCGGCCCGGGTGCCCCACCCCCCACTAGCCAATGTGGACTGCTCAGGGAGGGGCGGGCCGTGCAATTAGGGAACAAAGGGCGGCATGGAGTTGGCAGAGAGGCGGCCGGCCGGGTGGAGCTGGGGGCCTGCGGGCTGCGGACCAGCCCAGCCCCCGCCGGAGAGCAGCAGGCATAATCCAGCCCTGACGGAGACTTCCGCGGCCAAATTGCAAGCAGAGCTAGGTGCTAACCAAGACTTCTGGGGATTCTGGAGGATCGGCACTCTACACACCTAAGAAGGCGTGCTCAGCTGCACTCCGAGAAAACCGCGGCTGGGCCGGGGGAGGGGAGAGGCCGGACTCCCCAACTGTGCCGGGCGGACGACAGAGAGCCTGAACAGAGGGGGCGGGGGAAGCGCACTCACCAGGAGCGGGGCAAACTCCAAAGCGCTGAATAGACACTGAAGAGACCAGCAAGAAGACGCTAAAGCAAGCAGAGGGAACAGCTTTGGAACTGACAGGAGTAGCAGATTAAATCCCTGCAGGTGGCGCAGACTGCATAGAAAGGAGTCTATAGACCTTGAGAAGTACAAGCCGGACCAAGGAATTATCTGAAAATGAACTGACCCCTCGCTGTACACATCGACACCAGAGAAAGCCTTAGTTATAACTGTACTAGGAACATCTTTTAAATTTTTAAAACTTTTTTATACTTTTTTTTTCTTTTTCCTTTTTTTTTGAATTTTTAAGTCCCCTATAACCTTGTTATTTTTTTCTTTCCTTTCCTTTATTTTTATTTTCCTTTTTTATTTTTTTTAAATCTCCTCTTTCTTCCTTATTGTATTCTCCATCCTATTTCTTTTCTTACCTTTTATATCTCCACTTTTTCCCCCTTTTTTATTTTTAATTGATTTTTTTAATTTTCTTCTTTATCTTTATTTCTTTCTTTTTTTTGTAATAGTATTTTTGACAATCCAGTCTTCACTCTAGATTTTTAATCTTTGCTTATTAGTATTTGGTATCAACTTTGTACCTTTAAGGATCCAAGCTCCAGTACCCATTGTTACCTGGGACTGAGATCATTGGCTTGACTGCTCTCTCCCCATTCTTGTCTCTCCTTTTTTTTTTTTTTGACTGCTCTCTCCCCATTCTTGTCTCTCCTTTTTTTTTTTTCCTTCTTCTCCTACCAAGACACCTTCAACATCCCCTTGCCTGGTATATTCTCTACCCAACTCTGGGACTCTGCTTGAGTGTTACGAGCTGTGAAGAACACTGAAATAACTGACCACTGGCTGGTTCTGTCTCTGTCCATCTGACTCTCTCTTTTCTCTCTCTGGTCAATTCTGTCTCCTTACACCCTCTTCTAATTTCGGTATAACTCTGTGAACATCTCTGAGGGATCCAGGCTGTGGAGAGCACACAGGGGAGCAGTCACTGGCCACTTCACTCCCTCACCATCAGATTCCTCTCTTCTCCTTCTGGTCCATGCCATGTAACTCTGTGTACCTGGCAGGGTGTCCCTCACTGTGAAGAAACTTCTCATCACTAAACTAGATGTTCTGCTACCATCAGTGCGTAGATGAAGGAGTCCTGAGGCTACTGGAAGACAGGAGGCTAAACCCAGATCCTGAGAATTCCAGAAAACTCCTGGATCCAAGAGTTAATTAATCGATAGGAACTCATCAAACTCCTCCATTCCAAAACTGAAACGAACCACCCCCCAAGGGCCAACAAGCTCCAGAGTAAGATATACCAAGCAATTCTCCAGCAACGCAGGAACACTGCCTGGAGCTTCAATACACAGGTTGCCCAAGGTCACACCAAGTCCACCAACACCTCAAAACTCTTTACTGGACACTCCATTGCTAATTACAGTGAGGAAACCCAGATCCACCCACCAGAACACCACACAAGCTTTCCCATCCAGGAAACTTTGACAAACCACACATCCAACCCCTCCCATAGTGAGGAACTCCCACAATAAAGGGACAACACAGCAAGATAAACAAGATGAAAAGGCCCAGAAATACCCAGCAAGTAAAGGAACAAGATAAATACCCCCTAGACCAAACAAAAGACGAAGAGATAGGATGTCTACCTGACAAAGAATTCTGAATAATGATAGTGAAAATGATCCAAAACCTGGAAAATAAGCTGGAGTTGCAGTTCAATAACCTGCAGGCAAGGATTGAGAAGATGCAGGTAAGCTTTAACAAGGACTTAGAAGAAATGAAAAAGAGTCAAAATACAATAAATAATGCAATAAATGAGATCAAAAACACCCTGGAGGGAACCAACAGTAGAATAACAGAGATAGAAGACAGGATAAGTGAGGTAGAAGACAGAATGGCAGAAATAAATGAAACAGAAAGGAAAAATGAAAAAAGAATTAAAAGAAATGAAGACAATCTTAGAGACCCCTGGGACAATATTAAACTCACCAATATTCAAATCATAGGAGTCCCAGAAGAAGACAAAAAGAAAGACCATCAGAAAATTCTTGAAGAGATAATTGTTGAAAATTTCCCTAAACTGGGAAAGCAAATAGCCACTCAGGTCCAAGAAACACAGAGAGTCCCAAATAGAATGAACCCCAAGCGGAACACCCCAAGACACATATTAATCAAATTAACAAATATCAAATATAAAGAGCAAATTTTAAAAGCAGCAAAGGAGAAACAAAAAATAACTCACAAGGGGAATCCCATAAGGATAACAGCTGATCTCTCAATAGAAACGCTTCAGGCCAGAAGGGAATGGCAAACATACTTAAAGTCATGGAAGAAAACAATCTACAACCCCGATTACTGTACCCAGCAAGGATCTCATTCAAATTTGAAGGAGAATTCAAAAGTTTTTCAGACAAGCAGAAACTGAGAGAATTCAGCAACACCAAACCAGCCCTCCAACGAATGCTAAAGGATCTTTCCTAGATAGGAAACACAGATGGGGTATATAATCTCAAACCCAAAACAATAAAATAAATGGTAACGGGAGCATACTTATCAATAATTACCTTAAATGTAAACGGGCTGAATGTCCCAACCAAAAGACAAAGATTGGCCGACTGGATACAGAAACAAGACCCCTATATATGTTGTCTACAAGAGACCCACCTCAAACCTAGGGACACATATAGACTGAAAGTTAAAGGCTGGAAAAAGATATTCCATGCGAATAAAGACCAAAAGAAAGTAGGAGTGGCAACACTCATATCAGATAAAGTAGACTTTAAAATAAAGGCAGTGAAAAGAGATAAAGATGGACATTACATAATGATCAAAGGATCAATCCAAGAAGAAGAAATAACAATTATAAATATTTATGCACCCAACATAGGAGCACCACAATATGTAAGGCATATGCTAACAAGTTTGAAAGGGGAAATTAACAACAACACAATAATAGTGGGAGACTTTAATACACCACTTACACCAATGGATAGATCAACTAGACAGAAAAGTAACAAGGAAATTCAAACTTTAAATGATACAATAGACCAACTAGACCTAATTGATATCTATAGGTCATTCCACCCCAAAACAAGGAATTTCACCTTTTTCTCAAGCGCACACGGGACCTTCTCCAGGATAGATCACATCCTGGGCCATAAATCTAACCTTGATAAATTCAAAAATATTGAAATCATCCCAAGCATCTTTCCTGACCACAATGCAGTGAGATTAAATATCAATTACAGGAGAAAACCATTCAAAACTTCCAACATATGGAGGCTCAACAACACACTGCTGAATAACCAACAAATCACAGAAGAAATCAAAAATGAAATTCAGTTATACATGGAAACGAATGAAAATGAAAACACAACAGCCCAAAACCTATGGGACACTGTGAAAGCAGTGCTAAGGGGAAAGTTCATAGCAATACAAGCTCACCTCAGGAAACAAGAAAAAAATCAAATAAATGACCTTACTTTACACCTAAAGCAACTAGAAATGGAAGAGATGCAGAAGCCCAGGTCTAGTAGAAGGAAAGAAATCTTAAAGATCAGGGCAGAAATAAATGCAAAGGAAACAAAAGAGACCATAGCAAAAATCAACCAAGCCAAAAGCTGGTTCTTTGAGAAGATAAATAAAATTGACAAACCATTAGCCAGACTCATCAAGAAACAAAGGGAGAAGCACCAAATCAACAGAATTAGAAATGAAAATGGAGAGATCACAACAGAAAACACAGAAATACAAAGGATCATAAGAGACTATTATCAGCAACTATATGCAAATAAACTGGACAACTTGGATGAAATGGACAAATTCCTAGAAAAGTACAACTTTCCAAGACTAAACCAGGAAGAGATAGATAATATTAATAGACCCATCACAAGCACGGAAATTGAAACTGTAATCATAAATCTTCCAAAAAGCAAAAGCCCAGGCCCAGATGGCTTCACAGCTGAATTCTACCAAAAATTTAGAGAAGAGCTAACACCTATTCTACTCAAACTCTTCCAGAAAATTGCAGAGGAAGGTAAACTTCCAAACTCATTCTATGAGGCCACCATCACCCTAATTCCAAAACCCGACAAAGATGCCACAAAAAAAGAAAACTACAGGCCAATATCACTGATGAACTTAGATGCAAAAATCCTTAACAAAATTCTAGCAAATAGAATCCAACAACACATTAAAAAAATCATACATCATGATCAAGTAGGCTTCAACCCAGGGATGCAAGGATTCTTCAATATTCGCAAATCAATCAATGTAATACACCACATTAACAAATTGAAAAATAAAAATCACATGATTATCTCAATAGATGCAGAGAAAGCCTTTGACAAAATTCAACATCCATTTATGATAAAAACCCTCCAAAAAGCAGGAATAGAAGGAACATACCTCAACATAATAAAAGCTATATATGACAAACCCACAGCAAACATTATCCTCAATGGTGAAAAACTGGAGGCATTCCCCCTGAAATCAGGAACAAGACAAGGGTCCCCACTCTCACCACTACTTTTCAACATAGTTTTGGAAGTCTTGGCCACAGCAATCAGAGCAGATAAAAAAATTAAAGGAATCCAGATTGGAAAAGAAGAAGTAAAACTCTCTCTGTTTGCAGATGACATGATCCTCTATATTGAAAACCCTAAAGACTCTATGAGAAAATTACTAGAGCTAATCAGTGAATATAGCAAAGTTTCAGGATACAAAATCAACACACAGAAATCCCTGGCATTCCTATACACTAACAATGAGAAATCAGAAAGAGAAATTAAGGAAACAATTCCATTCACCATCGAAACAAAAAGAATAAAATACTTAGGAGCATTTCTACCTAAAGAAACAAAAGACTTGTATAGAGAAAACTATAAAACACTAATGAAAGAAATCAAAGAGGACACAAACAGGTGAAGAAATGTGCCGTGTTCCTGGATTGGAAGAATCAATATAGTGAAAATGAGTATACTACCCAAAGCAATCTATAGATTCAATGCAATTCCTATCAAGCTACCAGAGGTCTTTTCCAGAGAATTAGAACAAATAATTTCACAATTTGTATGGAAATTCAAAAAACCTCATACAGCCAAAGCAATCTTGAGAAGAATGGAACTGGAGGAATCAACCTACCTGACTTTAGGCTATACTACAAATCCACAGTCATTAAGACAGTATGGTACTGGCACAAAGACAGAAATATAGATCAATGGAACAGAATAGAAAGCCCAGAGATAAATCCACGCATCTATGGACACCTTATCTTTGACAAAGGAGGCAAGAATATACAATGGAGAAAAGACAATCTCTTTAACAAGTGGTGCTGGGAAAACTGGACAGCCACTTGTAAAAGAATGAAACTAGAACACTTTCTAACACCATACACAAAGATAAACTCAAAATGGATTAAAGATCTAAGCATAAGACCAGAAACTATAAAACTCCTAGAGGATAACATAGGCAAAACACTCTCTGACATAAACCAAAGCGGGATCCTCCATGACCCACCTCCCAGAATATTGGAAATAAAAGCACGAATAAACAAATGGGACCTAATTAAAATTAAAAGCTTCTGCACAACAAAGGAAAATATAAGCAAGGTGAAAAGACAGCCTTCAGAATGGGAGAAAATAATAGCCAATGAAGCAACGGACAATTAATCTCAAAAATATACAAGCAACTCCTGCAGCTCCATTCTAGAAAAATAAACAACCCAATCAAAAAGTGGGCCAAAGAACTTAACAGACATTTCTCCAAAGAAGACATAAAAATGGCTAACAAACACATGAAAAGATGTTCAACATCACTCATTATCAGAGGAATGCAAATCAAAACCACAATGAGGTACCACTTTACACCAGTCAGAATGGCTGTAATCCAAAAGTCTACAAGCAATAAATGCTGGAGAGGATGTGGAGAAAAGGGAACTCTCTTACACTGTTGCTGGGATTGCAAACTAGTATAGCCACTATGGAAAACAGTGTGGAGGTTCCTTAAAAAGCTGCAAATAGTCCTGCCATATGACCCAGCAATCCCATTGCTGGGCATATACACCGAGGAAACCAGAATTGAAAGAGCCACGTGTACCCCAATGTTCATCACTGCATTGTTTACAATAGCCAGGACATGGAAGCAACCTAGATGCCCATCAACTGACGAATGGATAAGAAAGCTGTGGTACATATACACAATGGAATATTACTCAGCATTAAAAAAAAAAATTCATTTGAATCAGTTCTACTCAGATGGACGAAACTGGAGCCCATTATCCAGAGTGAAGTAAGCCAGAAGCAAAAACAACAATACAGTATATTAACGCATATATATGGAATTTAGAAAGACGGTAACGAGAACCCCACATGCGAGACAGCAAAAGGAACGCAGATGTATAGAACAGACTCGTGGACTCTGTGGATGAGGGTAAGGGTGGGATGATATGGGAGAATGGCATTGAAACATGTTAATTATCATATGTCTAATCATCGCCAGCCCAGGATTGATGCTCGGGGCTGGTGCATAGAGATTTCCTGGGGGGAGGGAGGAGGGGGGGAGGAGGGAGGGGGGTTCTGGAGAGGGAGCATATGTAAACCTATGGTGATATCATGGCATTCTATGGCAAAAACAAGAAAAAAAAAAGATCAATTAGGAGAAAAAAAAAGTTACAGGGATCTTTTAAGAGGGAGAGAGAGAGAAACTCACTTGTCAGCCACAGCTCTTCAAATTCAGCAATGAAAGTGTTCCCAGGACAGTCTGAGTGATTGCTCTGACTCCTTAATTGCACCTTATTCTTCACTCTGCTCTTTAAGATGGACTGCTAGACACAAACGGTCTGCTGTCAAATCGTTTCTACCTCGAGCAGCCTCAAATAATTGGCCTAGGATGGGTCAGACTTGACTACCTTAGTGACAGCATCATCAAGTCCTGACCCAGAATTTGTCCCTCACCAGAGATAACTGAGGTTCTTGTTATTACCATTTTCAAATTCAAATTGCATGACGTGAGAGAATAGGAAATCAATCATAATCAAGCAATTGTACTTTAAAGATCATTTCTTTATTGGATTTCAATGCGAAACTCAGTATTTACTTTCTCTGTATGGAGCAGGGTGAACTGGTAGGTCTTTCTGCCAGTTTCGCTCCATGAAGTGTTTTCCTAAGCTTCCCTGTGATTGGAAAGTTGAAGCAACTAAAATAATATTCCAGAAATGAGAAAGCAATTGAAAGTAATAATAGGCAAAAAGCCACAACAATCTTAACAGTAGCTGTGGTTTAAAAGACTTCTGTGCCAGACACTGCCTTAAACTCTTTAAAATGGTTGTGTCTTGAAAGGAGAACTTGACTAGGTTATGGTTACTAGGATTCCTCTCCATCACCCAACCCTGCTTTTTCCATATGCATGAGCCCTAAATCCTGAAGCAATACAGAAAAGAGAACTTTTAGCTAAAAAATAAGCTGGTGCTTCTCAAATTCAGTATGCACAGAAGTCATTTGGAAATCTTGCTAAAATGCAAACACATTAAGTAGGTAGAGCCTGATATTCTGTAGTTCTAACAACTTCCTAGGTAGAAGTGATGCTGTTTGTCCATGGACCATCTTTGGATAGCAACTAAGTAGGAGTTTTTATCATGAAAAATTCATTTACTTTGCCGTGGGAGTCAGGAAAGGCATGTCTGCATCTATCCTGACCCACAGAAGAACAAAGTTTCTTCTGCATTTTTATAAGCTCCAAAATTAAAGTATCTTCTCCCAGTTCTTCCTCTCTTATAAGAGACAAGAGCTGATATTTCTGATGCCACCACTATTCAAAGTCTGGTTTTCTTAAATAATCTATGACCTATGCTCACCAATAATGCAATAATAGAAGAGAAAGGAAGATGGGGCTCATCTAAAGGTTTTCTGTAAATTTGTATTCATTCGAGTTTTATTTGAATATTTAATGCTATTTTACTCTTGCATTAGATCTCTGCATCTTTTTTTATATTCCTCAACGGACTAGTCAACAACCTTTTAGGTGTTACCCCTTCCTCTAATCTACACTGAACATGCTGCTATTATTCCTTTGTTTACAAAGTTGATGATGCTTCTTCTATGCCTTAAAAAGCAAACAAAAAAAAATATGGAGAATTTCTTGATGGCCTTCCCAGCAGGTTCAGAATTAAATGCAAAGTCTTAGGCAGGCATTCAAAACTGTATATTGTAGCCTCAATTGTTATATTTCTCCCTCTTTTAGAGCCTCAGTCTTCTGCCCACAGTCATTAGTAACACTGTGACTGCCTAGCCTTGGTTCAAATTATGAAGTTACTTGAAATAGCTTTATCTTTCACATCACATTTCTGCATACTTTCAGGGCCCATTTCAACTTCCACCTTTCCCAAGACACGGTCTCATCTCTCAGTGGGGATTCTTTTCTTTTTTCCCTTGAGGTTTTCCATGGCACTGTGCTGGAATCCTTATTCATATTCTTCACCACCAGTTTTGCAATTGAGGATCTGTGGATGTGTTGGTCTTAGTCAGTAGACTAAGCTGGAGGCTGAAGAACCATGTCTGATAATTTCTCTTTAGCACTTCTCCTCCTTAACACTTATTTTACTAAGGGTGGCATGTGTACAAAAATTCTGAATCAAACTGTTGACATGTGACATGGCTTCCCAGGTGGTGCTAGCGGTAAACAATCCACTTGCCAATGCAGGAGATGTAAGAGACACAGGTTAGAACCCTGGATCAGGAAGATCCTCTGGGGAAGGAAATGGTAACCCAGTTCAGTATTCTTGCCAGGAGAATCCCATGGACAGAGAGGCCTGGTGGGCTACAGTCCTTGGGATCACAAAGAGTCAGACACAACTGGCGTGACATAGCACACACACACGCTATCCAGTAGCTGGGGCCCACCAGATCCCTGCTCCCTTTGAGAAGAGCAATGAACAGATGCCATTTACTCAACTGAAAGATGAAAGAACTGCAAACCTGCACACTGTTTATGTTTTGGGACATATTACTCCCATGTACCAGCCTCAAAATCATTAAAAAAGGCCGTGTTCTTGGTTGTTGTTCAGTCACTTAGCAGTGTCCGATTCTCTGTGACCCCATGGACTGCAGCACGTCAGGCCTGCCTGTCCATAACCATCTCCCTGAGCTTGCTCAAACTCATGTCCATTGAGTTGGTGATGCCATCCAGGCATCTCGTCCTCTGTGGTCCCCTTGTGCCTTCAATCTTCCCAGCATCAGGGTCTTTTTCCAATGAGTCAGTTCTTAGCATCAGGTGGCCAAAGTATTGGAGCTGCAGCATCAGTTCTTTCAATGACTATTCAGTGCTCCTGGTACCAGTTCATAAAAGGGAGTATCAAGTTCAAGCAAAGGCCCTAGGTTGAAAGAAACTTCCTGTCATTGCTGACTTTTAATATATACCATCATTCTTTGCTGAAGAAAATTATTCTTCGAGTGGCCATGGCCCTATGGTAATGACTTTCTCTGGGCTGATAGATTTTGGAAACCAATTTGCCACAATAGTTTCCAGAAGCAGCCAGTACCTCCTGCTCAAATGGAATAATGTTCCCTGGTGAAAAAGGGATACGGTCACACCGAAGTGTTTGTTAACTCAAGAGTGATAATGGAAGATGTTTAAATTTAACAAGGCCAATGGAATGGCTTGCACAGCTGCTCAATAAAATGCCATCAACTGTTACACCAGCCCATCTGCTTTCTAAGCAGGGGTGGCAGAGGAAGTGCAGGCCTTGCTTACTGATGCTGGAAGTTGGCAGAGCTTCTCCATCTTAATCCATTCTTCCATGTACCTTCTTTGTGATGGAAGGTCAGCTGAGGATGTGCACATTTAAGGATGTCAGGATGGGCTTGCAGAAGAATTTTTGGTCTAAAAGAGTGTCTGAGCTGTGATATGAATTATTAGCATGTGTCCTGACTAAAAGACAAAAAAGTACTGCTTTCAAACTCCATATATGGAACTCCTTCTGTGCCTGCATAATCTCTTCTGTTAGCACTCTGTATAATTTAAATGTTATCTATTAAGGAATCCACCTCCTATACTCAACTGTGGGTTCTTATTTAAACAGAGAACACACATTTCTCAAATTTGTAACGGTGGCTTGGAGCGGAAAAGCGGCAAATACCAGATATTTGGTACATTTGCTGAGATGAAAGAGAATTGTGTTGAGTGAGAGGGCTTACGTGAAGAGCATGAAGGAGGCCTCTGGGGCTGACTCGCACACAAGCTGTTCATGCAGGCATACACCCATCAATATGGCGTTGCTATTTCGTCTGGGGTAGGGTCAGGAAGAATCCTGTGAGCTGAATGAATGCACGGTATTTTTAAAATCACTACTGCATGATATTTTAAAAGCATTTCATGTGTGAAGCTGAGTGCTTCACACGCATCACCTCATTTAAGCCCTTTGAGGTAGAAACTGTTACTATCCCTATTTTACAGAAGAAGGGGCTACAGTTTAAAGAGGGTAAGTGCTCAAATGTCAGAAATGAGATTTTAATTAAATCCTCTGCAGACTTGAGTCCAATTCCTAATACTATATTTATCCCCTCACAATATTATTCGATGCCATTATTTTTAAATTATTCTGAAATATTATGGAGATGCATCTGTAATTATTCCTCTCACTGTGTCTATGCTCCTTTGCACCATAACATTGCAGCTCCTTTCAAGAGTGAGTGAAGTATCTCGCTACATCTTGAATCTGAGCTGCCCTTGCCACTTATTTTAATCAAAGGAGCAATGGTGAGCCAGTTCTGAGCTTGGGCTACTGGAGGCTTGGAAGTTTCCCCTGGCTCTGTTGGAATCCTGCTGTCTCCATGGGAACAGCACTTGGATAACCCATGGAGGATGAGCAACATGTGACCCACTCACCCCATCACAGCGGTCAGCGCATGAGGACCACACATGTAGGCCTAAGCCTGGCTCAGGGCAGCAGAGCCTCCCAGCTGACCTGCAGCCTCCTGAGCAATCATAAACAGTACTTGTTTTAGTTCACTAGGTTTGGGGGGTAACTTGTTAAGTAGCAACAGCTAACAGAAAACACTATGTCCTGGAGAAAACACAACAGCAAACATTTTTCTTTATAGAATGGAATCTGTACCTGTATTTCCAGGTTAACATTCATATTCATAGTTGGGTATTGCTTCCGAGCATTTCCTACTGGTTTTATGAATATTACAGGCTGAGCCATATGGCATAACCCAAATCAGGAGATCTACCTGGATTTCCGTTCCAGTGCTGCTACATATGAGCTGTAGAATTTTGGGCACATCATATTCTCTTTGGAACTCAGATTCTATAGCTGAAAAATAAAGCTGTTCTAAAACAGCCATCCTCAAATTTCTGACCTCAGAAACCCTTTGTATCCTGAAAAAATGACTGAGACATCCCCAAAGCTTTTGTTTGTGGGGTCATACCATGATACTTACCATGTTAGAAAATGACACTGAGACATCTAAAAATTCATCATTTCATTTAAAGTAATAGTTATGATGCCATTACATGTCAGTATGAATAATACTATTATGAATAATTATAATACTTTACAAAGCAGAAAATATTATTGAGAGGAGTGGCATTTTTTCATATTTTTGTAGATCTCTTTAATGATTGGCTTAACAGAAATTAGCTGGATTCTCATGTTTACTTTTGCCTTCAGTGGTTGTGATAATGTGCTTCATGTGGCCTCTGGAAAACATGACGGTACATTTTGAAAGAATGAAAGTGAAGCAGGCAAATAAAGTCTTGGTATTATTATAAATGGAACTCTGACCTCAAGGACACTCTGAAGGGGTCTCAGTACTTACTAAACTCTAGACCACACACTAAGAATCATTGCTTTAGAGTATTTATAATCTGAAATTGGCTTCCTAGGAGGCATAGTGGTGGAGAATCTGCCTGCCAATGCAGGAGCCACAAGAGACACAAGTTTGATCCCTGGGTAGGGAAGATTCCCTGGAGAAGGAAATGGCAACCTACCCCAGTATCCTTGCCTGGAAAATCCCATGGACAGAGGAGCCTGCGGGCTGCAGTTCATGGGGTCACAAAGAGTAGGATGTGACTTAGAGACTGAGCACTCTACAGTAATGCTAATCTGCAATTATGTTATTTGAGGAAAACCACAAATAATTCAATTTACTAAGTTATTAAATACCTAAAACTAGCAATCACATTTTCTCTATATTACAAATAAAAATAGTTTACTTTTGAATAGCTAGGAAAATTGAAAGGTCATTTTTATTAGACTAAATTTATATGTATACATATACACACACACACACACACACACACACACACACACACACATATAATTTGAAACCATTAAATGTAAATCATTAGCCTCTTCTTTAGCAAAGTGAAATCTGTGTATTTTTTTAAAACGGAAGAGAAAAACAAATATCATATATTAGTGCATAGGTATGGATTCTAGAAAAATGATACTGATGAACCTATTTTCAGGGTAGGAATAAAGGTGCAGGCTTAAGAGAGTGGACTTGTGAACTCATGGGGGAAGGAGAGGTTATATAGCACAGGGAGCTCAGCTCTGAGCTCTGTGATGATCTAGAAGCGTGGCATGGGTGGGAGGGAGGCTCAAGAGGGAGGGGTATATGGATACATACAACTGATTGATTCACGTGGTTATGCAGTAGAAACTAACACAACATTGTAAAGCAACTATATTCCAATAAAAATTTTTAAATTTAAAAAAAGAAACATACGCTTGAATACAATGGAAGGGGTGTGTGTGTGTGTGTGTGTGTGTGTGTGTGTATTAATTAATAAAGTGAACTTCTGACTCTTATTGGCCTCTAAATGCATATGTAAAATAATTCATTTAAACAAGAACTTGAAAGCGACTTCATTAGTGCAGGCTGAAAAACTAACATTTGGGGCTTCTAAAATGGAATAAAACATTTCCATCTTGTTATATAGGAAAACAGCTCAAGTAATGCCTAAAGCTTTGACCGATATTTATGCAAATCTTCTCTTTTCTAAACTATTGATTATATTCTGGGCTTGAGAAAAGGACCATTCTTTAAATAGAATTTTTAAATGTTCACCCCAAAGATTAAATACATGACATGCAGAAGATACTGAAAACTAAATAACTATCTGATATGATCCAAATTCAGCCAAGCCAAGTCCAGCATCCTTCTGTTCATATAGTTCTTTTTATTTCTCAAGCATGCTGTGGTAATTTTAAGGTTATAGCCACTAATTCTTTGATATTCTTACCCACAAATGGTGGAGCTTTAATTCTCTTCTCATTGAGTGTGGGCTAGATTTAGTGATGCACTTTTAGAATAGAGAGCATAGCAGAAGTGACCGGATTACGTTATAAACAGATTGAGGCCTCTGTCTTAGATGTACTCCTGCTGTCTTTTCTCTGTCCATCCCTGCTTCCTTCACTTCTTCAGTTTCCTTGCTCCACCATGTCATGAGCTATCCTGTGGAACAACTCATGTGGTAAGGAACTGAGGGAAGCCTCCAGCCAACAACCAGAGAAACTAAGGCCCTTAGTCCAACAGGAACATGTGAGGAACCTGCCACAGCTCTGTGAGTGAGCTTGTAAGCAGGGCCTTGCCAGCTGAGTCCGGAGACACCACCGTAGTGATGAACAATCTGACCACAGTCTCATGAGAAACCTTGAGCCAGAATTACCCAGCTCAGCCACTTGTGATTCCTGACTCTGAGGAATTATCAGATAATAATTGCCTGCTGTTTTAAACTGCCAAGCTTTAGGGTAATTTATTATCCAGAAATAAATAAAATAAACCTGTTATCTTGGAAATGCACATGGTCCAGTAGGACAAACAAATGGGTTTTCATTCAGATATTGCCTTCTTCCAAAGCCTAGCTTCTCTAAGAAGAGTGAAGAATGCCACTTATATTTTTCATTTTGTTCTGAGAACTAGAGAAAATGCTTGCAAAGCAATTAGCACACTGGCTTAATGATTACTGGCCTTTAGTATTCTGATTATTTATATTCACAGTTAAAGTAAAGTTTTTACTCTAATTCAGAAAGACAGATGTACCCTCAATATTTACAGCAGCATTATTTACAATTGCCAAGATATGGAAGCAACATGAGTCCATCAACAGATAAATGTATAAAGAAGATGTGGTAAACATTTACAGGGGATATTATATTACTCAGCCACAGAAAGAATTAAACTTTGCTATTGTAACAATATGTAAGAGCTTTACAGGAGAAATATCAACAACCTCAGATATGCAGATAATGCCACTCTAATGGGGGAAAGTGAAGAGGAACTAAAGAGCCTCTTGATGGGTGTGAAAGAGGAGAGTGGAGAGTGAAAAAGTGTCTCACCATTCAAAAAACTAAGATCATGGCATCCAGTCCCATTGCTTCATGGCAAACACAATGGGAAAAAGTGGAAACAGTGACAAATTTTATTTTCTTGGGTTCCAAAATCACTGCAGATGGTGACGGCAGCCATGAAAATTAAAAGATGCTTGCACCCTGGAAGGAAAGCTATGACAAACCTAGATAGTATATTAAAAAGTAGGGATATTATTTGGCTGACAAAAGCCTATATTGTCAAAGCTATGGCTTTTCCATTAGTCATGTATGGATATAAGAGTTGGAACATAAAGAAGGCTGAGCACTGAAGAACTGATGCTTTCAAACTGTGCTGCTGAAGAAGACTTCTGAGAGTCCCTCAGACTGCAAGGAGATCAAAACAGTCAATTCTAAAGTAAATCAACCCTGAATATTCATTGAAAGGATTGTCACTGAAGTTGAAGCTCCAACACATTGGGTACTTACCTGATGCAAAGAACTAATTCATTAGAGAAGACCCTGATGCTGGGAAAGATTCAAGGCAAAGGAGGATGGGTGGTAGAGGATGAGATGGTTAAACAGCATCACCGACTCAATGGACAAGAATTTGAGCAAACTCCAGGAGACAGTGGAGAACAGAGGAGCCTGACATGCTGTAGTCCATGGTGTCAGAAAGAGTTAGACACAACTTAGCAAATGAACAACAAGAACAACATGGATGGACCTGCATGGGAATGCTTAGTGAAGGGAGTCACATAAAAGACAACTATTGCATGCTATCACGTACATGCGGAAAATAAAAAAATGAAATAGATAAATAAGTATAATACAGTGGAAAGAGACAGATACAGAGAAAACACAGGTGGTCAGCAGTGGACAAAAGGATGGGGGCGATGGGCAAGATATGGGGAAAGAATTAAGAGGTACAAACTGTTAATACTAGGTATAAAATAAATAAGATACAAGAATCTTTTGTACATTACAGGGAATATAGCTAATATTTTATAATAATTATAAATTGAGTACAATCTATAAACATACTAAATTACTATGTCGTACACCTGAAACTAATATAGCACTGTAAATCAACTATTGTCAATTAAAAAAATAAAAATTTGCATTTTTATATTTTACATAAAAATTAAAATATTTAAAATTAAAAATTAAGTCTCCAAATGTAACTTCTATGGTCAATTCAAGTTAGAAAATGATTGTTCATTTACTACGTAAAAGCTACTAGATACTCACTCTGAGGGATACAGAAGTGGGTAAATTACTTACTGTCTATTTTAAGCAAATAACAGGCACAATCCTTAATACATGATAGAGTATTATTCTTTCTCTTGGAGGGTTTGAACAGAGCAGCAAAGATAGGAAATGGACTTAATGGTTATTTGCCTCATACTACCAGTACCGGAGTCAAAATATTTTGTAGTCAAACAAGTGTCAAGATTTTCAAAAGTTTTAGGAGTCAAGCAAATTGAGTAACATGAAAGTTTTGACGATAATGCTGAAGTGGAAATCATGTTCCCATATCTGAAAGAATTCAAAATCAAGAAATATCACCAGAAATAGTGACTTTGTGCAGGACAAAAAAAAAAAAATAACAAAGAATACACAAAACATGTATATTCTGGATACATCTGTTACCTGCACCTAAGTGTTTCAATCTTAAATATCACAGAGGTGCATTTCCATACTTGTGGAGTAATCTGATGGTCATAGGTGCCATTATGTTGCTTTCCAAATTGGCTAAGGCTGCTCTCGTTAAAAATTCGGTAATCTCTTCTCTCCACCATTCATTATTAACAGACAGAAGCGCTTAGTGCTTGTCTTAACCTAATGGTAACTAAGTCAGTGATTTCAAACCAATTAATATAAAAAATAAACATAATTTTCAAGATGGTGGGGGTATTTAGGTGGTTTGTGCAAGTGGTTGCCAGCCTCCTAAATTGTAGCTATAGCATTTGCATTTTGAATATTTATTATCTAGCTTGTCCAAGGCAAGTTCCTTGAACAGATAAAAAATAACTTAGGCAATACCTTTGATTTGGTAGCAAAATAAAATGTACAGGTGAAAGTGAAAGTTGCTCAGTCGTGTCCAACTCTGCGACCCCATGGACTCGTCCATGGAAGTCGCCAGGCCAGAATACTGGGGTGCGTAGCCTTTCCCTTCTCCAGGCAATCTTCCCAACCCAAGGATCTAACCCAGATCTCCCTAGTCTCCTGCATTGAGGGCAGATTCTTTACCAGCTGAGCCACAGGGAAGCCCAACAATAATGGAGTAGGTAGCCTATCCCTTCTCCAGCAGATCTTTCCAACCTAGGAATCAAACCAGGGTCTCCTGCACTGCAGGCGGATTCTTTACCGACTGAGCTATCAAGGAAGTCCATGTACAAGGCAGCTTATACTAAACCTTCTAGTCCAAATCCAGTTTGTAATTATAATTCTTCTGAATAGAATTTGGATATTCTTCAGTATGCAGCACAGGAGCAAACTCTCCACAAAAATTTAATAAAGCAAAACAAAGAAAAAAACTCAAATTACTAAATCATACTTAGTCCCCAAGGATGTACAATTGCAGACAGTTGGGCAATTTTCATACAGGAGAAGAACTCAATTGGTCTTCAAATTCAAGGTGCAGTTTTATCCAGACCATATTATCTTTACAGAACTATGATTTTACAGTACAGGTGGTTTTTATGATGAGAGAGGGGGAAATAAAAGCCTAATATTATCAACACAGCAAATTGGTATTTAACACAATAGCTCTAGGACTTAAAGAGTAATTCACCTCAGGAGTGTCCTCAAATTTAGTAAACCAACACATCACCTCCAGTATCTATTAAATATGCCCATTCTTGAATCCTTCCTACTGAGAGGCTAACTGTGAGGACACATTAATAAATTTACCAGCTGATTCTGATACATGGAGCACACTTCCATGCAGGGAGATAAACTCTGCCCCAAAGTCTGAAAAATTCCTTAAAAATTCAAGAATGTCTTAGGATATACATATGTTTATATGTAATTAGATATAAGAACACACAAAGTTCATACTTTCAAAGGGTGTTTTTGGTTTATTTGGGGTATCATGGGTATCCTAGGGATTATGGGACTCTATAATCTTGGTGTCAATATCTGAGACAATTCATCTCTCCTCTGACTTAAGGCATCTCTATCTGCAACTCTGTCACTTCACTTCAGTATTCCAAAATAAAAATACAGCGTGTTCTCTTGGCTCTGCCTTCAAAATATATTCATGTAATTAAAAAGCAGAGACATTACTTTGCCGACAAAGGTCCGAATAGTCAAGGCTATGGTTTTTCCAGTGGTCATGTATGGATGTGAGAGTTGGACTTTAAAGAAGAGTGCCGAAGAATTTATGCTTTTGAACTGTGGTGTTGGAGAAGACTCTTGAGAGTCCCTTGGATTACAAGAAGATCCAGCCAGTCCATCCTAAATGAGATCAGTCCTGGGTGTTCATTGGAAGGACTGATGTTGAAGCTGAAACTCCAATACTTTGGCCACCTGATGTGAAGAACTGACTATTTGGAAAAGACTCTGATGCTGGAAAAGATTGAGGGCAGGAGGAAAAGGGGACAACAGAGGATGAGATGGCTGGATGGCATCACCGACTCAATGGACATGGGTTCGGGTGGTCTCTGGAAGTTGGTGATGGACAGGGAGGCCCGGTGTGCTGCGGTTCATGGGGTTGCAAGGAGTCAGACATGACTAAGCGACTGAACTGAACTGAATTCTATTTCTCACTACTAATATAAGCCATGACTACATTATCTCATGCCTACAAAACTGCTATAGGTGCCTAATTAGTTTCCCAGATCCCATTTCCCCTGCTACATTCAAGGGTAGGCAGTGAGCTTTAAAAGAGTAACTCTGACCGTGTTAACTGCTCAAAATCTTCCAGTGGCTTCTCATTTTATCTTACCAATAAAACACACAAACCTCCTCACATGATGGACTCTGGTCCTGCTTACTTCTCTGAAGTCATCTTCTATTACTTTCCCTTTGCTCTTTTAGACAAACTATATTGGTCTTCTCTTTGCTCTTTTGAGCACCAAAAACTCTTTTCTGTTTCAAAATCTTGGCATTTGCCTTCACATGGATGTTCGTATTCCTTATTCAGATTTCAGCATCAGTGACCTCCTCATAAGCCTGGTCTCCTTGTCCTATGCTCAGCAGTTACAGTTTTTCTCTACACTTTTACCTTGTTTAATTTTCTCTATAAACGATCATTCATAAGTGAGCTTCTTAATTTGTCTATTCCACTGTCTGTCTCTGCACTGTAACATAAAATCGTATGGGGCAGGAATGTAGAAGTGTATCTATTTTGTTTACTGTGGCATATAAGACACCTTGAATATGACTTGGTACATAGTAGGTGCTAAATTTAGGTTTTTGAATGAATAAGTAAACCCTGTTGATTAACATCTAGAAAGATAACAATGGTTTCATCATAAGCATGTGTTAAAAAATACCCCCACAAATAAACCAAAAGCATCTTTAGCAAAGATGAAGTTTAAAATCTATCAGATTAATAACTGACTTTTTAAAATGTATTAGACTCAAACCACGTCAAATATACACAAACACACAGACAGGAAGACATCCTGACGTTTCTTTATTCAGACGGGACATTTACTATTTTGTAATAGGTACAAGATATAGAAGATTGTTTAGTATTCACACTACAAAGGAATAGGTCCTCTAGGTTCATGCTTTACATAGTTGGAGTACTTTCAAAAAGTGTTTCATTTATATCACAAAAAGTATTTTACTCAAACAAACTTCTGTTAAGAATTTAACGACATAAGATTTTAGTTCTCATTCCTTATTTTGTTGTCAACTTCAAGTTTCTCCAAAATAACAAGGCACTATGATATAATACAGTTTTAACAACAGCAACAAAAAAAGGCAAGGATGAAGAAAACGAAATTTAAAGCCAGAGTTTAGAGCTAAATACATACACATCATAGGATCAGATGGAGACAAAGGAGGATGGATGTCCTTCCACATTTTTAAAATTTGCAAACCTACTAAAATTTAAGCAAATAGATCACTAAGCAGGCTAACTGTACACCATACTTTATGATCTGTTATAATAAAGAAGCATCAAAATATTTTTTTTAAAGTAGCAATGTGACCTAAGACCCTACTTGATCTAAATCTGTTTTCTGTACGTCTCTCTTCACAACTTCAATGATAGAGATACACTATATTAAAAATGATAACTGTAAGGATAAATAGGGTTTTCTGTCTATCCAATGTGATTTCCCAGTGGCTCAGTGGTAAAGAACACATCTGCAATGCAGGGACATGGGTTCCATCCCTGCATCAGGAAGATCCCCTTGAGAAGGAAATGGCAACCTACTCCAGTATTCTGGCCAGGGAAATCCCATGGTCAAAGGAGCCCAGTAGGCTACAGTCCATGGGGTCTCAAAGTGTTGGACATGACTTAGTGACTAAACAACAACAACCCACCCTTAAAACCACTCTTTATCTCTTACTTACATTACATCTACAATCCCAGGTGGCTTCCAGTTCCACCCTCACCCTGTTGTGATCCAGCTGCTTCAGGGAAACCAGAGGATCATTTTAACATGCAACTCTCATCATCCACCCAAAGTCAGCCTCAGTGGGAATTGCTTTTCTCCATACCCCATGCTGAAACCTGGATGGTATCTATATCTCTTGCTCTCATGCTTAGTCATTCAGTTGTGTCCAACTCTTTGCAACCCTATGAACTGTAGCCCATCAGGCTTTCTGTCCATGGTATTTCCCAGCAAGAATACTGGAGTGGGTTGCCACTTTCTTTCCTAGAGGATCTCCCAGACCCAGGGATGGTACCCATATCTCCTTCTTCTCCTGCACTACAGGTGGATTGTTTACCACTGAGCCACCAGCGAAGCCCTACCCATATCTCAGCCATGGCTAATCATACTTGGTTAGATGTCTTTGTTGTCAATCATATTCCTTTTCTAAGAAACTGAAATCCAAATACTGAGAGACTAAGTCAGTATATTCTCCAGTAGAATAAGAAAAAGGTATGATTTGGAAAGGGAGGGGAGAAGAGAAACAAAGAGATCATAACTGGCTATAAGAAAATAGAGGAAGTCAATATACGGAGAAAGAACAATGGAGCATAGATATAATGAGAAAAGGTACGTACGACTCCTGAGAAAATCAGAGAGAGGCATGGACAGAGGTAACCTGGTTCCTAAAGCCTAGTGTAGGTCCCTAGTTTCCAAAGAATCCTGGATTTCCTTGAAATCCTGGATTTTCTGAGACAGTCTTAGACATCATTTATAGGGATATCTCTGAGATTGTTTATTGTGTTCTCAAACAATAAATACTTATTGAATGCTTACTATGTTTGGGAATGGTTCTCAGGATTTATGGCACAGTGATTAATAAATAAAGATTTTTTTTAAAAAAAAACCTGCCCTCACTGAGAATACATTCCAGTGAGGGGTGGGGTGGGGTAGGGTCAGGGGACTGAAAATGAATAGTAGGCATAATAAACAGATGAACGCCAGAAAATAACATGATTTATATGTGCTATGGACAAATAGAGTAAGGTGAGAAGTCTGTGGAATCATTTTTTAATTAATTAATTTATTTATTATTTTCTTTACATTATCGTGTTGGTTTTCATGTCATTCATACATTGACATGAATCTGCCATGGGTATACATGTGTTCCCCTTCCAGAACCCCCCCTCCTAGCTCCCTCCCAATTCCATCCCTCTGGGTCATCCCAGTGTACCAGCCCTGAGCACCCTGTATCATGTGGAATCTCGAAACGCTACTAGGGTTGTGATTTTAAATAGGGTGGTCGGTTTAGGTTTTATTGGAAAGCTGACAAATGAGCAAAGATTCAACAGTGATGAAAGACTTAGCCATGACCCTCTCTATGGAAGAACATGTGGGATCTTCCCAGACCAGGGATCAAGCCCATGTCTCCTGCATTGGTAGGCAGGTTCTTTAGCACTGAGTCACCAGGGAAGCTCCCAGAAGACTCCTGTATGATAATCCAAGTGAGAGATGATGGTACCTTACAGGACAGGGGATGCAAAAGAGGTGGTGAGAAATTATGGAATTTTAGAAATATTTTGAAGTTCAGATAACAGGATTTCATTCAGGATAGGAAAGAAAAAAGTAGACAATTATACTCAAGTAAATAGAAGGGTAGAGTTGGTATTGAATGAGCTGGGAAAGGCTGCATGCACTACAGATTTTAGAGGTAAGGAGATCAGCTTTGGACCTGCAATTGTATACACACACCCTGATGTTTGGGAGATAAGTCTGGGTTGGAGGAAAATATTTGGATGCAATCAGCATATTAATGATATTTAAAGCCATGAAACTTTATGAGATAGCCTAAATAAGTGAATACAGGTTGGAAAGAAATCCAAGAACAGTCCTGGTGTCCTCTCATATTAACAATTCAGGCTGATGCTCAGGGCTGGTGCACTGGGATGACCCACAGAGAGGGAATCGGGAGGGAGGTGGGAGGGGGGTTCTGGAAGGGGAACACATGTATACCCATGGCAGATTCACGTCAATGTATGGCAAAACCAACACGATAATGTAAAGAAAATTAAAATAAATAAATTAAATTAATAAAAAAAACAATTCAAGCTGAAGAGAAAGGAATTGCAAAGGAGACTGAGAAAAAATTAAAAGTGAGATAAGAAGGAAACCTAGAGAGAATACAGCAAGTGAAATCAAAGGACAAAAATGTACAGAGGGGAAGGAAATAATCAATTGTGTCAAGTGATTCTGTTTGTGTCACGTGGTCACACAAGATGAGGACCAAAGAATGTCCATTTGAGCTGGCAATGTGAAGGTCATTGTCAAGCATGGCAAATGCAGTCTGGATGGCATCATGGAAGGGAAAGCTAGACTGCAACGGTTTTACAATAAGCTGAGAGAATAAGTGATTAATTTTTCTACAAAAAGGAAAAAAAGATGGGGTATGGTAGCTAGCAGGGTTCATTTAAGAAAGTTTTTTTTTTAAGTTGGAAGGAAAAAACAATGACATGTGTATAATATTGGTGGGAATAAACAGCAGAGAATTAAAGCTGATGAGGTAGGAAAGAGAACACAAACTGCTGGAGTCATCCCCTTGAGTGGGCAAGATGAAGGAATTATATTTGGATGGAAGCATGACAACAGCAGTGGGAAAGCATATGTGTGGGTGTGAATGCTGGTAGGTGTGTAGGTGTAGCGGGTTATTCTAAGTTCTCCTATGATGATTCAGTTTTCATAGTGAGGTGGGAAACAAGGTCATTAGCTGAGAGTGGCAATGGTGAAGGAGGTCTTAGGAATGTAAGAAGAAGTGGAGGAGGTAACAAGGAGAAAAAGATAATGAATAGACCAGGCAGGTATATTATTTAGTAGTATTAAAGATACACTTGAAGTCTGTGGTCATGGATATAAAGGTAGACCAGTCACGTCCCTTACTTGAGTTAGCTTAAATGAGCCGTTTCTTTGTATCCAAAAGCCTTGACCAGAAGACAAAATGACATGGAAAGCAATTTTTCCTTCTGGGAAATCAGTGAGAGACAACTTTTTCTTTTCATGTTTTAATAATGAGAATCTAGGACACCATTATGTATGGTGTGGTTATCTTTTTTTTTTTTTTTGCATTGGAAGGTGAAAAAAACACCCCCAACTCATCTAGCCCATCTGAGAAGACGTAATCCAAACTATTTAGGCTTCACAAGTTAGACATACTAGAAAAAAATTTATCTTCAAATCTCAAGAAGACTATTTTTGAAATATTTTCTATTTTGCCTGACCTATGTCATTTTTCCAGTCCCTCACTATTATGCAATGCTGATAATATACTGTATAGTTTTAGGACCTCTGCATAAGAACCCTGATACAGTTTTAAAAACTTCAGGTTTGTTTCTTAAAGTAGCTAAATTAGAAATAGAATACCTTAAGAGCACCAGATTGCATCTTGCTCTAGACTGAATAGTTTTGTCCCCCCAAATTTGCATATTGAAACTTAATCCCTAAGGTGATGATACTGGGAGATGGGACCTTTGAGAGCTGATTAGGTCATGAAGGTGAAGGTCTTATGAATGCATTCGTGACTGTGTAAGAAACCCTAGAGAGTTCCCTCATCCCTTCCACCATGTGAGAAACAGCCAGAAGACGGCTGTCTATGGAGCAGAGAGTGGGCTCTCACTGAACACTGAATCTGATGGCAACTTCAACTTGGACTTCCAGTTCATAGGACCATGAAAAGTAAATGTCTATTGTTTAATAGCCATTCAGTCTATAGTATTCTGTATAGCAGTCCAAAGGATTAAGACACATCTACAAGCAGATGTGTAGAGTTTCTGAAGAAACATGATTTCTCTCAGGGCATAAAGGTGGTAGGAAGATAGGTACATTTTTACTAGAATATTGATGATGATGATGATGATGCCAAATGATAATAATAGTCTGTTTATGGAAACCTAACCATATATCAAACATTATGAATGCTTTAAATTGTTTCTTAATATTCATAATAATCTTATGAATGTATTATTTCTATCCCCATTTTCATTTATAAGCTCTTAGAAACATGAGGTAATAAGCAATTCTTTAAGAAATCATGCTGTATTTTATTTTACAATTTAAAAAGAATATGTTTTTGAGATCTAGCCACTGAAAAGGCCTCAAAGGCGACCCATCCTGTACCAATGAGCACCTCAGTTGCCAAGACTGTCGTCTCTAATTATCCTTTTCCACTAAAAAGAACTAAGACTACTTAGAAAAATGGCTGATTCTGTCTGTAGCACGAAATGTACAAGATGACCCCATAATATATTAGAAACAAGGAAGGACTGGAAGAATACCAGAGTATATCAACAAAGCTTAGATGTCAACTAAAAGGGGATCCTGGGCTTCCCTAGTAGCTCCGCTGGTAAAGAATGCGCCTGCAATGAGAGAGATCTGGGTTTGATCCCTGGGTTGATAAAGTCCCCTGGAGGAAGGCATGGTAATCCACTCCACCATTCTTGCCTGGAGAATCCCATGGACAGAGCAGCCTGGTGGGTTACAGTCTATGGGTCGCATAGAATCAGACACAACTGAGTGACTAAGCACACATGTGTGCACACACACACACACACACACACACACACACACAAAGAGGCTCCTACTGGCAAAAGCAGTGGGCTGATTTGAACATCAGCAAAGTTGGTATCTGTAATGGGTTGAAATACCATGAACTGTTACACACACACACACACACACACACACACACACACACACACCCCTTCACATAGAGGCTGTTCAGTGGTCAGCTCTGGAGGGTGCCAACTCATTTTGAAAACTGGTTAATAAAGAGGAAGACTCAGGCATTTATTCTGTTTTTTCTATTCTCAACGTTGCTCAGCTGTTTCCAACTAGACATAGATATAAAGGGATTGCTTTTCTATAGAAATATACCAACTAATTAATTAAGATAAAATGATAGAATAAGAATACAACCATTGCACAAGTATTAATAATATATTGAATTTAGGCTGCTATTACAAAAAGAGAGTCAACCAAATGTTATACATTTCCTAATGCAAAAATGGTTCTCATTTTGAAGTTATTTTGCCAAAACAAACAAACAAATAAAAACAATAAACTAAGTCTTTACATCTAATTTAAAAAACTATGGGAAATAGAAAAAAGATAAAAGGTAAGATTATGTTAAAAGATATTAATTATAGTAATGAAATCAGAAATCCTTCAGATTGTGGAAAACTCTAAAGGAACTCATTTTTTTAACCTAAAGATTATAAGAAAAAGGAAGAAGGCAATGAATGATAGATTAAAAATTAATTACAAGACTGAAATGATTGGATTTTTATGGGCCTCATTTTAATCTAGATTTGAATAAACTGTTACGAAAGATAATTATATATATTTGAATGCTGACTTTTTGATGATACTGAAATTACTGTAAATTCTTCAGTGTAATAATGACATCTATTTATGTTTTAAGATGGCCCTTATATTTTGGTGTTACAACTTAATCATTTATTGATACAATTATGCAATGTCTGTGATTTTGATCCAAGGTGGGAATATAAGAATATAGGTTAAATAGAATTGTTGAAGCTATGTAGTGGGTACATAAAACTTCATTATATAATAATTTCTGTTTTTGTATATGGCTGAAATTTTCTCTTATAAAAAGTGAGACAAAAAAATAAGACAAACAGAATTTGACTTTCTTACCTCTGGGCATAACACTAGTAGAAAACAGTATAGGGATTTAAGCCCAGGTCTATGGCTTGTTTGTTTACTTGTTCATTTTTGTTTGAATTTTTTAAAAGCTACATCTTGATGTTTCTGCAGCATATGAAGTGTCTGAGTTATAAAGCAAGCTTTCTTTCTTTATTTGGAAAAGCCATACAAATAGACAGGATAGACTATTAGGAAAAGTTAGGTTCTTAGGCACAGGGACAGCTGCTGTGTTTCCTGAATAACCAGAAAGACTAGTTCTGCTATAGTGATAATGTAATTTTAACCAAAGAAGATTCTAAAACAAGAATTTAACAATCTTTAACAGGAATTTAAAGGTTAGTTTTGTTCATAACTTTAATAAGCTGAAGGAGAAACATGCTATGGTGCTTTAGTAAAATTCATTTTTCTCAGCTTCACATTTTACTCAGATTACTTAAGCAATAAAAATAACCAAAATTATATAATGCATTAAATATTTATTCTGTAGGTGTGTGTGCAATCCTCAAATAACATTTATCTATGTTATTTGTTCTATAGTGCATACTAATTCAATTTTCATGTATGAATACTGACTGAAAAATACACAAAGACATGATTCTTTCATAATCGCATGTATATACAGAAATCTACACAGGAAAATGTATGTGTGTGTGTGTATATATATATAATGAATTATTTAGCAATCTTTTTAAGTTCTTTCTAATATTTTCCTTAATGTTTATGTATAAAAGTAAAATAATCTGAATATTGTGACAACTCAAGAGGAAGACTATATAATAAATATTTTGGTTTATTTTTCTTTTTGGTTTGTTCACCATATTATCCCAATTGCCTGAACAAACCCTGGCCTGTAGTACGTATTTGATAAAAAACAGCATAAATGGTACTGAATTTTCCAAGGTGAATTTCAAAATGTTGACTTCCCAGGTTGTGTACAAGTAGAATGATTATGCAAATGCAACATTTTGGATATAAAGCAATGTTAAATGTATCTACTCCATCTTCCCATTTCATATGGGTTACACCTCACAATATACATACAAATACAGTTGCAGAAAAACCTAAAGTGAGAAATAGAAAAATGATCCTTAACATAACTTTGCTTCAAATATCTAAATTAGGTACTGCTTGGTGACTGATAATAAGGCCACTAACTTCTCATTCTAAAGAAAAAAAAAAACTAACAATTTAACTTTTAAGTGTTTCTTCTTTTAACATGATTCTCAAGAGTAAATGTGTGACAAATCTACAAGAAGTACCATTTTAGTCACTATAATTATTATATACAATAAGTTGGATTTCTTGCAAATTCATTTTAAATTATTGAATAATTTTTATAATATATTATAGGATAAAGTGACTTGCCTAGAAGATCCATTCAATAAGTACTTTTTGAAATGCTTTGATCAAGAAAGCCCTTCTAGGTTTTATTAGAAGCTGCTGCTGCCACTACTATCATATTTTCATATCTTAGAGGCATTTTTAATAATCAGGCATTTTTAATGTACATCAAATAACCCTATTGAAAAATAATGTTATCATGTAAGTTTTATAGAAGTACAAAAAGGTTAAGATATCTGTTACTAATATTGCTATGAATCAACTAGTAGTAGAGGGATCAAGTAGTAGCTGAGCCAGTATTCTATCCTTCACCTACGTATCTCCAAGTTGTTTTTTTGTTTTGTTTTGTCATTATTTACTAGGCTTTGGATCTTCTCTCGTGAGCTGCCTTCTTCAAGTAAGATGCACACGAGCCTCTAAGATAGTACTGTAATGAAGATGCTGAGAATTAATGATGTTATTTCATATTTATTCTTTTTGCAAAGTGGGATTTGTGAATGACCCTACTTTCTGTCTCTGGAATCTGACATTAGGGACACAAAGCCTTTGGGTGGACTTTTTACCTGTACCTGGTGGGTATTAGGTACTTCAGGTGTCCGAAGAGCTGGCACTGGAAGTTCTCAACTCGTCTAGGATGAGCTCTGTAAAGTCAGCTAAAGCTGGCACTTTAATGTCAGGGAGCATTTTGTTCTGCCCAATTCCCCAGAGACTCAATGTTATAAAAAGTAACCTAGATTCTAAAGAATACAATAAGCCATTTCAAACGGAAATGACAGTCATAGAAAGGGAATCTCTTTCAAAACTGCCTCGAAAATGAAAAGCATGGCTGGCACAGCTAGCTCCAAGGCAGAATGCTGCTGATGAAGCAATGACCAGAGAATATCTATTATCCCTCCACCATGTAAGGATTTCTGTGTTTCCATTGCTCTAAGCTATAAAATAGGCAAGTGATTGTTCTCCACATTTAGATACTTGAATCTCATTCAAGTAAATGTGCACAAAGGACTATAAATTTAGAACCAATCATTTGACATTATCTGCACAAAATCAGCAGAGATCTAATTATCCAAAGAAAAAATTCTATCCAAATACCAGTCATTTGGGGTACCTTGAAAGCAGAATAAAATTTACCACTGTGCCACTAAGCACATGTGTAAAGGGCTCAATTAGTTCTGAACTTAAAGGATGTATGCATGTATGTACACATGAATGAATGAACAGTGCTCCATTTTTAACTGAAAAATCAGGGCACAGTTACTAGGTTGAATTGGTCATTATCTACTCTGCTGTTAATTAAGATATACAAAATACTTTTTTGAAGAGAAATTAGCCTTTTAGAAATTCAGACATTGCTCTAAGATATGTTCCACCCATAAGGAAAAAAACTGTGAAAAATAATAAACACATTTCCTAGTTAATTAATATTCCTAGTATTTAGTTAGGAATCCTTGCTATATCAATACTCCACATTCAGTTCTTCATTTGTTGAATTCCTTTTCTTCATGACTTAGTATTTTTATAAATTATTTCAAATAGTAAGCATGAGAAAAATTTTCTGTATATGATTTTAAAAACACATTAAAATGCCATAACTGAATTCAAACACATGGGGTTGTTGGGAAAACCTAATGAGATAATCTATATGAAAATGCTCAGGCACATATTAAGGTCTGGCACATGTTAAGAGCTCAATCAATGTTAGGTATTCTCATTTTTGTTGTTGTTGAAAATTCAAACAAAATGTTAAAGATAATCACACATTCTGAGTTCGCTAAAATAGTATGAATTAGCACTTTTTTCTCTCCATAAGCAACGACTAGGGATTATCATCTTCTTGTAGTCCACTCCAACTTCTGGAATTTCTGGTTTATCTGTTGTATTTACTTCATTTCTTCCCCCTTCCCCTACATTTCCTACTAACAGCACAATTAATATGCATATATGCCTTTAGTATAGATTTTATGTTTCTCAAATGCATTATTTAAAGACCAATTTTTCCCTATCTTCAAAACACCAGAGGAAATATCACTTTGAGTGTCAGAAAATGTTACAACATGCTTCAAAGTTCAGTGGGAATCACATATACATCCAAAGACCAAGTTTAGCTTCAAAACATTAACACTAGGAAATAGTCAACAGAATGTCACAGCATTAAATGTCTCCTCCAAAGATAAGGAGGCATTTTACTGAGAAATTTTCAAGTTTCATCCAGAATAAAACTTTATAATCTGTCTATAGTCAGGCCACTCAGCAGAGATTTAGTTCACTGCACACAGCATACCTGATGAAGAAAACCCAAATCCATTATCCAATACGCATGATTAAGTCTAAGCTGCCTGTAAAATCGTGCTTTAACTTTATGACCTCATTTTGCACAAATATCCAGTTTAATTTACAATCCAATTCTCACATGGACATTGCTCCCCCACCATTTTTATCTCCTAAAATATTTAAAAGATCAAGTACACAGGGAAAAAAAAATATTTGGGAAGGGAAGAAAAATTAGACCTCTCTCAACAAAAGACAAATATTTCCACAAAATACTAATCTTTTTCTAGGATTAACTGCTGAAAAGTCAATTAAAGTCACAGTAAATGGCCAATTATAAGTCAGTGATTTGATCAGAGGCCTCTATGTCACTGTGTTGGATGTTATAGGTCAAGAGATAGGGTGACAAACACCACAAATGTCTATGGTACCTATAAGATCTGCCTTTATAGAACCAGGGAAGTGAAATTTTTTGAGAGTAGCATTTCGGGAAACGAGTATATGACTTCAGATTCAACTACTGATCAGACCCACGACCCTAGACAAGCTCAGATTCTCTTGGATACCCCTTTCTCATAGACAAAATGGAGATCTTACTACTGGTCCCAACTCAAAAGCTACTGTAAATATTCAGTGAGAAAATGCATGCGAAATAGAAAACCATTAATGTCACAATGTCTTACACACAGTAAATAAAATGAGTCATCTTTTAGGTGAACAGATTGACAGAATGTAAAGAAATCAGCAGCAGAATCTCCCAAATCCTTATCCATTACTGAGACTTTTGATACCTGAACTGCTTTTGTTTCCTAAATTTCACTGATATTTTTCTAACTACATTGAGTTTTCTACTCATTTCAAAATTTCCAATCTATCAGTTCAATTTTTTTCTTTCCTAAACCAGGAATAACTATAAAGTTAATATTCAATACTATATAATAACCTGTGTCCAAAAGCCATTCAACACAGCTATCAGTGAAATAACTAAATGCAATAATGACCATATCACCTTTCTACTTAAAAGCTCTGATGGACTTCAAACCCTTATTGAACAAATCTTTTTTAAAATCAAAACTCTGATTTGACACTGTAAGCCATGAAAACTGTATTAAGTTCTTGAGCAGCAAAGTATAACATGAGGTAGAGTTTTAGAAAGCTTTATCTAGCAATGTTTTAGAGATTACAATTTAAGATAGAAAAATCTAAAAGCTGGGAGCTATAGGGTCAGAAGCTGCCAACCGCAGACCTCAGGTCTGGTCTGGCTTACAGACATTACTTATTGGTAACACTTTAAAAATGGGAGATTTCTAATTTCTCTTAGGGGAAAAAAAGTCTATCTGGAAATAATCTACTGAAGTTGAACAGAGGCTGCCTGAGTATGGCTGTTGCATACTCTTCTTACCTGGTACAACTGACTTATTTAAATATTTCACCTGGTTTGGGATGTGGTAGCATTTTTCAGTTCTAGTCTAAGAAGCTATCGTGGTTGAAATAAGACATGATAAAAGTTTTGACTAGAGAAGAATTTGTAGACTTGCACAAGGGAAAAAACTAACAGATATCGTGATGAATGAGGAGAATCTGTTAGAGAGTAAGTGGAAAGAGTAAGGCATGTTTTAGTTAATTATGTCTTCCAATTTTTTAGATAGTACTGTTTATCTCATCTCTGTGGGAGATAAAATTTTCATATTTACAAATGCTTGAAAGTATAGTATAGCATACTGTATATCAACTTTTATATTTATAAAAGAATCAATGTATAGATCTTTTTTTTGTTTTTAAAGAGAAGCTAGAAATCAACCCAACTATAAGTGCTGACAACTAAGTAATGCCTATGGGTCCCACTGGACCTGAAGGTCTACCTTTGGCAACTTCTAAGCCTGGGGATGCCTGCCTTCATATTTCTTTAGGTTTTATTATTAGGATGACTTGCTTAGCAATTCTGATCGAGTTCCCAGTTTCTCTTGTGTGGCTGTGAACAGATTAGGCTGCCCGAATCTATGCTGTGAAATAGATTTCCTACAGGGAAAGTGGCAGCTCCTGCTGAGAGACCACTGGATTGTTCTCAATTAAGGAGTTTTAAGAGTAACATTTTTTATCTAAAAATGATATTTCAACAGTAGTTCTATTTTTAAACCATGTAACTAAGGATATACATTAAAGTATGTGTATATATTGCAGATGTCTTACATGTGAGTGAATATCTCCCCTTTATTTGTAAAGATGAAATACATACAAGGCAGAATCTAACTGTTCTTTTAAACTAGAAAGAACATATAACTTAGTCTGATCATTTAAATAACACATGAGGAAAACCTAATTTATGAAGGTGGAAAATGAGAGCCTCTTTGTCCCTTTCTCTCAGAGAAAGGAAGAGAGAGAAAAAGGGAGAGAGAGAAGGGTTAAAGAGAAAAGAAAGACAAAAGGAAAGAAGGAGGAAGGAAAAAAGGAAAGACGGATAAAATGAAATGGAAACTGTACTCTTTGGCACAGAGTAGTTAAATTTATCAACATGGCATTAGAAATTAAAGTGCTTAAAAATTGGCAGGACAACAGCAAATAAAAAAAAACACTCTTGTGTAGCAAGGGAAACCATCAACAAAATAAGATAACCTACATACTAGGAGAAAATAGTTGCAAATCATATGTCAAAAGAAGTTAATATTCAAAATACATAAAGAATATACACAACTCAACCAAGAAAAGAGTCGGACATGACTGAGAGACCAACACACACACACACACACACACACACACACACACACACACACACACCCCCCAAGAAACAACAATCTGATTAAAAATTGGCAGAGGAACTGAATGGACATTTTCACAAAGAACAGATACAAATGGCCAACAGGTACATGAAAAGATGCTCAGTATCACTATTCATGAGGAAAATACAAGTCAAAACCACAATGGGATACCCTATCACACCTGTTACAATGGCTGCCATGAACAGCAAAGAGATAACAAGTGCTGGTGAACATATAGAAGAAGGGGAACCCCGTGCACTATTTATAGAAGGGTAAATTACTACAGCGTGGAAGGTCCTCCAAAAATTAAAAAACAGAGCTACCATATGACCTCGCAATTCCACTTCTGGATGGAGATATCTATCTATCTATCTATATGAAATTAACCACTATTTTGAAGAGATAGCTAAATTCCTAGGTTTATGAGAGCTTTATTTACAATAGCCAAAATTGGGGAAAAAAAGCCAAAGTTCTCACTGATGAATGAATGAATGGGTAAAAAAAAAAAAAGTAGCATATATATACACACAACGGAATAGTATTTGGCCATAAAAAGGAAACCATACCCTTTGCGACAACACAGATGGACCTTGAGCACACTATGCTAAGTGAAATAAGTCAGACAGAGAAGGAAAAGCACTGTATGATCTCATTTACATGATAAATCTAAAACAACTGAACTCATAGAAATAGAATGGTAGGTGGCTGCTAGAAACGGGTGGTATGGGAAAATGAGCTAAGAGGGCCAAAAGGTATAAACTTCCAGTTATAAGATGAGTAAGTTCTTGGGATGTAATGTACAGCATGGTGACTATAGTTAACGATTCTTTATTATATATTTAAAAGTTGCTAAGAAAGTAGATCTTAAAAGTACTCACTTCACAAAAAAACTGTAACCACGAGGGGTGATGGATCTTAACTAAATTATCCTGACGATCATTTTGTAATATATCCACATGTCAAATTATTTTATACTTTAATACAATGTTAATGTCAACTATATCTCTAAAAAACTAGAGAAAAAGATACTAGGGAGCTGATATACTTGGAGAAAAAAGTTTCTTTTTGCATTTGAAAACAGATATCCCAAGCTGCATTCAGAAATTTCATTACAAGTTGGCTATCTTCTCCAATAACTAGAATTCAACCATGTTAATATTGATCTGAAAACTTTAAAGTAATATTCTTTAGTACTTATGCTTATCTTCTTATTTGTATTTCTTCCGATTTTGATATTAAATGACAACTTTCTTATATGCACCTAACTTGAGAAGGTAACTAGTGACGTCAAGGAAGTTTTTATACTGGTCTTTTCAAATTTTTCCTGTGTAATAAATAAAGTTACTTCTGCTTGTTGGTCTCATCATCCTTGAAGACCAATCTGTGTCTAGAATCTCCTGGTGAGTTTTTTTTATCTATCATCTCCGTGATAGCTAAAGCTTAGTATAATGAAGTTCTCAACAGAGCTAAAAAATCATTAGGCTAGTTATAAAGAAAAAACAAATGTGAGACATAGTTTAGCAGTACATGGTGTTAGAATATATGATTTTCAAGAGAATGTTTCTTTTTGAAAATGAAGAGGAAAAGTGCCAAGTTGTAATCAGGAAATCAACTGAATGATTTACTATAAAGAAGAAACTGAGTTAGAGCAAGTGTCATTTGGTCTCTTATCCTTCTGTGAAAGGTAGGCTTAGCTTAGTCTATCAATCACAACACTGATAAGCCTGAACTAACCTCTAGTTTTAAGAGATCCGGCTTGTGTGGAAGCAGAGCTGAAAATAATTCTGAGAGAATACGACTTGGGGTCGCCCATCTAGAAAGAGAAATGTGAACAGATCTACCATCTCCATTTGTCAAAATGTTCCAGGGACTTTGCAGCCAAACTCTGAAAATCTGTCATTTTGCCTAGAGGAAACTGTGTTCTGTAACTTTTCTTTAGCTGTGGATCATCCCCAAAAATCTGTTCTTTTTTTTTTTTCCTCTCCAGCATTCAATTTGGCATTTTGGCAAGACAAGGCACTCAGCATCTTTCAGGCAAGGGATTAAATCTTCTGCTACTTGTAAATAAGGTAACAACTTAGTAGTCCACACACCTCCTTCTTCCAAGGAGGTGGCAATGAAACTGAAGTCATTAGGCAGTATTTACCTTTATTATTCACTGGAAGATCTAACATGGAAGACTTTATTAAAGATGTCCCACTGATGACTGGGTTGGTGGAAGAGTCGCTGATGTGGACAAGAAATACCAGGCTTCAGCTTTTAAGAAATACTTTTCTATGGATTTTCTAGAGTGCATGAAATAATATTTGTAGTCTATACTCTGAAAAATTATGAGGCAGTATGTTGCTATTATTTAAGAGTACTGAGGTTGGTATTCTTGTACTTAGTCTCACCTCTCCCCCATGCCTTTTTTTTTTTTTAGCTCTCACAGCTGGTCAGACTGAATTACCAACGATGTACTAAGCCATATTCTTATCTACAAACCTCTCTCTGATAAAACCAACTTCCAGAATATAAAAGAGTAGATAGTGTTATTAGTAGAAAATTCTTTGTTTCTTAGCCATGGCATGGTCGGAAAGTTTCTTGGAAGTACACTTTTAGAATGACCTTGATGTTAAAAGATGAGGTAAAAATAATGACCCTTAACTTAAATTTAAACACAGAAAACTGTAGTAACAACACCTACACAACTATATCTATCCATGAATCCATCCACTGATCCTATCCTATCTATCATTAATCTATCTTCTCTAGCCACATATTCTGGGCTACTTTTAAGTCTCTAAAATATGTATCTAAAGAGAAGACAAGGCATAGCATTATTTCTTTTAACAGCTTTTAATGCATCTTGTGGACTAGAAACTTTAAAAGCTCATTGGTTTGAACTTCTTTGAAAAGAAAGCATTGATGGAATGACAGAAAATAGAACCAAAATTAGCCTATGCAACAGAGACTTATTCCATCCAGAACTGGTTGTCAGAGAAAATGGTATGATGAGAAGGTTCTCTTTTTTTTTGATGAGTTTTTAAACATGATATTGAATGAGAGGAACTGTACGTATTTTATACTGATAGTCTAAGGATGGGAACAGGTCTCCAAAGTCCTATTGTCAGGCCCAAAAGAGAGACATAAAAATGTTTCATAATGAGATGAATTCCATGATTACCTATCAAATCAAATTCCTGTGTGTTGAATTTTTGTTAATGTCATTTTACCCAGAAGTGACCAACAGATCAAATCAGACCTGCAATGTATTGTTTTAAATCACCCTGTGCTTAAAAAAATTTTTTTTAACTAACTGCCAAAAATTTTTACCTTCTTTCAGAGGGAGGGATGGGAATGTGCTCCTCTCAATCTCCATAGTCCCCATCAACTACCACATCCTTTTGCTGTATGCATGGTCTGCTTTATTTTCTTTACCTCTCTAAATTTCACAAGGAGATTATAGCCCCTATTTTGGGTCATTTCTAAAGTATGTCCTTAATACTGGGAAGCACATTCATTCAGATGTGCCCTAAGAGTCAGAACAACCTAACACCCACTAAGACCTGGTAATCTCCATGGCTCCCTCTTTTCATCTTTTCTATTCATTGTAAGGAAAGCATTCTTGAACGCTGCCTTCCATCAACATCATTTAGATAATATGCATAATAATAAAACACTTATTATTTGTTGAATGCTTACTCTTTTCCAGATACTAAAGCTTCTGTAAGATTCATTCATTCGTTTAAAATTCACCTCAGTTCTAGTTGATTATTGCCATCTCTGCTTTACAGGTGAAGCAATTCAATGAAGGATCAGTTACAGAAGCAGTGGTAGAGTTGGGATCTTTGTCTCTGCAATGTGGTTCCAGAGCCAATCCTCTGCCCTATTATGCTGCATCCACTCAGCTCTACTGCATTAAATCACTGGGACAGGGTTCCTCCACCCAGGGAATGAACAGCTTCTGGCATTTTTAGAACAAAACATTCACATATAACCCTTACTTATGGGGAAAGTCAAAACCATGAAGTGCTGGGGAAACTCACACACTTGCTGTTCTTTAGGCTGGAACCATATATTCTTTTTCCTTCCTGGGAATTCCATTGCAAGTTGAAATTCCATATGGAAATGTGTGTTACATAAAGACATACCTTGGGGACCCACATACAATCACCATGGGTAGATAATCGTTTCAAAAAAGATCCAAGTAATGATCCCTTCCCAGCACACACACAAGAGAGGAATCAGACATTTTGGGCTAAATATCCCCACAGATTTCCACCAAGTCTGTGACTTACAGAAGCATTTCAAATAGGCAATACATTTCAGGACGCTCATAAAACTAAGAAGAAACAAAACAACATATAATACCCCTGACTGCACTGGTACGTATATTAATTCTGGAACTACCACTCTTCTTTGCAGCTCTTGCCCAAGGAGATTTTCATTTGAAAAACTCACCTCTCACCCACCGTTCCATTGTGAGGGCACATTTTATCAGCCTTTTTTTTTTTTCTAACTTTTTTTTAACTTTCACAATGCAGCATTGCTTGGTCTCTCTCTCTCTCTCTCAACAATAAACCATCTTTGGAATAGATTCCTATGAGTCAGAAATATCCAGGACTGTCCTGAAAGATGGGAGACTCAAGTCTTCCGACTCTTTCTCATCTGCTTATTATCAACCTCTAGCCCCTATGCCTGTCATGGTTTTGCTTCCTCCAACTCTATAGCTCCTCCTTCACTTGAGTCCATCTCATTATTAAGGGGTTTCTAGATTTTTCAAATCCTAACAATGCCTTCATTTTCTGAACAACCACACAACTTCATATCTGTGCCACTGACTTGACTTTCTTCTTCTCTTTTTCAGGTTGCCATCTCTAACTCAGTCTTCTCTTCTGAGCTCTCACCTCTGGTATCCAAATGCCTCCTTGACTTGAATGTCCTCAAGCTTAACATCTTCAAAATGATAATCTTTATTTCTATATAAACTCTGTCCCTCACATAGAAAGGACAACTTCAGTAAATGAAACCTCCATTCCTCTAATTGTTAAGTCATCCTTGACTCCTCACTGGTATTTCCTTCTAAATATACTTAAGACCCAATTATTTCTCACAAACTCTACCCTGTCCAAGCTATCAAATCTCTTGTGAACTATCAGCAAGAGCCTTCAAATGGTTTCCTCAGGGCCTTTTCACTTACTTTACTTTCTTCCTAGAAATGATCTTTCCTCAATTTGCCTATAGCTCAATCCCTAACTGCCTTCAGGTCTTTGTTCATATGTTACTAATTAGAATGGCCTTCTGTCATAACCATAGATAAATTAGCTATCTCTTTTCTATCACTCTCTGTTCTACTACCTTACCTTATGATCTTCATGGTGCCTATTACTACCACTCACTCATGCTATATATTTATTGGCTTATTGTATGTTTCCTCCAGTAGAACTTACTCTCTTCAAGAGAAATAATTTTTTTAAACTGCTTACCTTAGTAGTGCTTGGCACACAGTGAATATTTAAAGATTTGTTGACTTGAAAAATGAACTCCCGGTAGACAAAAAAAAAGCATGTTTTATATGTTTTACTATCCCTTATGGTATCTAGCTCAGTTGAAACACAAAAAGGAGATTTAGAAACTGATTATTTGCTTCTTACATCCTCCATTATTCAGGAAGCCGTTTGAGTGCATGAGCTGAGCTAGTTCTCAGACAGTCGCATAAATCACAGACCACAGTAAGTATTCAATAGCTATTTATCAAACAAATGACTTCAAAACACAAAGCAGAAAGAGAACAAGTTTAAATCTTTAGGAGAGACAGCTGGCCAGGGGGCTAAATATTATTATACACTAGTGTTGCTTAAAAATAATTTTACATAAAAATGTAGATATCTAGTTTCCTTTGAGAAATCAGAAGATCTAGTGACAGGGGCATAACATCTCCTTCTGGAGCCATCACCTGGAGCAGAAGAGTAGCTCCTTGCTTTAGAAAGGGGGCATGATAGAGTCTCCACATATTCTGCCTCCCTCAGGGAGATTTTCTACCTGATCTCCATAGTGATTTGTCTTTGTGATTTTGCCTTTGCATAAATAATAATCCCCATCAATCCATTAAAAATGGCTTCTGAAAAAACAACATTATAGCAAGGATAAAAGTGAGTCAAATAGACTTGATTTTCAGTACTGACTGCATCACTTCTATCTGGATGGCTAGGAAAACTTTTAACTAAATTTCCTAAATCTCACTTTTCTCATATGGAAAACAGGGGCAACACAAGGACAATGTGACGCTTAAATAAGATAATGTCTTTAAATATCCTGGCATTTAAAATGTACTCAATGAGTGTTAGCTATAATAATAACAATGTTTTGGATGATGATTCTTGATCAACCAGAAAAAAATCCTAATTTTTGTCTTATAATTTTAGAAGATACAGTCAGTGTTTTAGGCTATATCATTGACCATATCATCGGGTATATTAACCTGCTACTGCTTCTACTTCATACTTAGTCAAGATGAAACATTACCTTGGATAAGGATAGAAGCGAGCATCTTGATCGTTTTTGTTAAAATCTACTTCATCCACTAAAACCACATTATTTAGCCATTTAGGCCTGTATTCATCATTTAAAAGTTTCATAAATTAAAAAAAATAGAAATAATTTATTAGGTATCACAAAGGTAAAGCCTCAGACTTCTTGAAAGAAGAGATAAAATAAATGTGAGAAGAAAGCCTCTTTGGGGTATCAGTGGTGATTTGATGGACACAGCATTAATTAATGCTTAGTTTATAATAATAATATAATAGAAACAATGAATAATAGAAACAATAATACAATAGAAATGATGGCAATGGAGCCAACTTTCCATACATGCAAATGACTGAGCTAGAATCAGCCATGGTGTCAAGAGAATTCTAAGACAGAGATGCATTTAAATTTCATAAGTACCTGATATGGTTAATAAGGTCCAATATAGGTAAATGTGGGAAATCAAGCCCAAATTGTGAAAAGATGAGAAAGAATGTCTCTTTCCTAAGTTATAGGTAGTTTAGAATAAAAGCAGATATTGAAGAATTACTTAGGAGGAAAGGCTGCAGACATCCTTAAACTTTTGGTTTCATCTGCTATTTGTCATTGGTGTCTGATTCTTTCTGACCCAGGACTGTACCCAGTCAGGCTCTTCTGTCCATGCGAGGAAGGCAAGAAAATATTCCCTTCTCCAAGGGAGTCTTCGTGACCCAGAGCTCGAATCCTGGACTTCTGCATTGCGGGCATATTCTTTACCATTGAGGTCACCAGGGAAATCCCAATGATATTTTACAGTGCAGTTAAATTGTATAGAGAATTAATCAATGTAACACAAATTTATAACTAAATGTACCTATTTGTGCTGAAATAATATTTCCTGCCCTAATATTAACCAATATCAAGAACATTAGCAACATCTTGAATGTTTATAAAAAACAATATAAACTGCTCCATACCCTATTTCCCATAATGCATCTTAATTAGAACTGTTGTTTTTGCTAAGTTGCATCCGACTTTTTGCGACCCATGAACTAAAAGCACACCATGCTTCTCTCTCCATCACTATCTCCCTGAGTTTCCTCAAACTCATATTCATTGAGTCAGTGAGGCCATCCAACAATCTCATCCTCTGTTGTCCCCTTCTCGTCTTACCCTCAATTTTTCCCACCATCAGGATCTTTTCCAATGACTCAGCTTTTTGCAGCAGATGGCCAAAGTATTGGAGCTTCCGCTTCAGCACAAGTCCTTCCAGTGAACATTCAGGGTTGATTTCCTTTAGGATGGACTAGTTTGATCTCCTTGCAGTCCAAGGGACGTTCAAGAGTCTTCTCCATTAGTTTATAATAATAATATAATATAATTTGAAAGTGTCAGTTCTTCAGTGCTCAGCCTTCATGATCCAACTCTCAGATCCATACATGATTACTGGAAAAATCATAGCTTTGATGGACAGTGTTGGCAAAGTGATATGTCTGCTTTTTAAAACACTGTCTAGGTTTGACATACTATTCCTCCAAAAATCAAGCGTCTTCTAATTTCGTGACTGCAGTCACTGTTTACATTGATTTTGGAGCACAAGAAAATGAGATGTGACACTGTTTTCACATTTTCCCCATCTATTTTCTCTGAAGTGATATGACCGGATGCCATGATACTAGTTTTCTGAATGTGGAGTTTTCAGCCAGCTTTTTCACTCTCCTCTTTCACCTTCATCAAGAGGCTCTTTAGTTCAAAATGCTTAAAAGGCAGCCATGTACTATATAGCTCAGTGAGTTTATAAAAGAAAGCTGTAAATGATGAGGGAGGGACAGAAGATGAAAGAAGAATAAAGAGTAGAAGAAGAACCTAGGGCAGCTTTTTAAATATACTTGTTGCAGTGATAACATTGAAAGCTTTACCTAAGGGACATTTAAAATATTCTGTTCCATATCCAAAATGAAGTATTTACTTTTTTTTTTTTTTCCCAGTGTTTTTTTTTTTTTTATTATTGTTTTTGCCATACATTGTCATGATATCACCATGGGTTTACATATGCTTCCCCTCCGGGTCCCCCCTCCCTCCTCCCTCCCCCCCGGGAAATCTCGCTGCACCAGTCCCGAGCATCAATCCTGGGCTGGCGATTGATTAGACACATGACAATTAACATGCTTCAATGCCCTTCTCCCATCTCATCCCACCCTGACCCTCATCCACAAAGTCCACAAGTCTATTCTATACATCTGCGTTCCTTTTGTTGTCTCCCATGTTGGGTTCTCATTACTGTCTTTCTAAATTCCATATATATGTGTTAATATACTGTATTGTTGTTTTTGCTTCTGGCTTACTTCACTCTGGATAATGGGCTCCAGTTTCGTCCATCTGAGTAGAATTGCTTCAAATGAATTTTTTTTTAATGCTGAGTAATATTCCATTGTGTATATGTACCACAGCTTTCTTATCCATTCATCAGTTGATGGGCATCTAGGTTGCTTCCATGTCCTGGCTATTGTAAACAATGCAGCGATGAACATTGGGGTACACGTGGCTCTTTCAATTCTGGTTTCCTCGGTGTATATGCCCAGCAGTGGGATTGCCGGGTCATATGGCAGGTCTATTTGCAGCTTTTTAAGGACCCTCCACACTGTTTTCCATAGTGGCTGTACTAGTTTGCATTCCCACCAACAGTGTAAGAGGGTTCCCTTTTCTCCACATCCTCTCCAGCATTTATTGCTTGTAGACTTTTGGATGGCAGCCATTCTGACTGGTGTCAAGTGGTACCTCATTGTGGTTTTGACAATGAGGTACCACTTTACACCAGTCAGAATGGCTGCCATCCAAAAATCAAAACTACAATGAAGTATTTACTTTAATGTAAGTCACAATTGCCAAGCTTTGACGTTTTGGTAAATAAGCTCGAAAAAATGAAAATGGGCAGTAGACTATAAGCCATAACACTTTTGAACCATGACATTGTATGCCTGAAACTAATATAATTATAGACCTCAGTTAAACAAAAGAAAAAAAATGAATACGGGCATAAATGGCACTTTTTGACTTTGAGTGTCTAAAGAGCCAGTGTGCAAGTGGGGGGCTAACACTCAAATGGAGTAAGCACTAAGAGTCCAGCGTTATGGAGAACCCCGACAGAGGGGCAGCGCCTCTAGGTCTCAGATTCGGTCTCTGAGAGTATTAGTCGTGCTTCATCTCCAGGAATCAGCTCTGAATCTGTGAAGCAAGCTTTACATTTTTACAGGGAATGTTTACTGAGGGATAAATATAATGTATGATACCATTACTGAGGGATTAGGCCCACATCTGAGAAAAGTATATTTTTAGCAACAAATACAGTTAAAATCAGTCCGACAAGAATTTTTCTGCTATTTAACTATTTGAAGTCTTTATTAAACACACATACACACACACAACAAAGTTGCTACTGCCTCCTAAAGAGAAAAGAACAATCACTGTTCTAGGTTTCAAATTCCTTGATGTCAAGGGCTACCATAATCTGGAAAGCTATTTATACAAAGATAAACCCTTAAGGTGTTATTAAATGATTAATTTTGGCTAAGTCATGTATGGCCTAGGAGCCCAGAGAGCTCAGAACTCATTTTTCTCATTATAGAAAGTACTTATTCAATTTATAAACCAGTTATTTGGTATGTAAAACTTACTTTCCTGTATAAAACAGAGAGAATGGCTGCCCCTGCAGATCAGCTCACAAGAATCCTAACTCATAATTTGTCTGAATGTAGTATTTTACTTACTGCTAAGTCTTTAACCACAATGTAAAATGATATTTATACTGAAAATCCAGTTAGAATTTTCCTCTCTGGAATCCAGTTTCAAATTTTCTAGTTTTCATTTTTCTGAGATTGATAACTTTGGGGCCTGTGAAGCTAAATATTTAAGAAAATAGGCTTACTAGTTATATGCCTTCGCAAAATGTATTTAACCTTGGAAGCTGTGTGATATCATCTGTGTACTGAAAGAACAGTCATAGCCAATAAGTAGTTGTATGGCTTAAGAAAGCTAAATTATGCATCTTGGTAGCATGTAGTAAATTCAATAAAAATTGTTAGTGTTAATTATGTAAGTAAACATATTCTGTATTAAATATACTGAAATATGAACTTCCTGAGGGAAGAATCCATTATTTCTACATCAATCTTAAATTTCCTATAATACCTGTAATTAAATCAATTCCCAATGAACTTACTCTAGTCATCAAAATAAGTTAATGGTAAGACATATTTGGATCAAAGTCATATGATTTTTTTTATAGTTCTGAGGGCAAATACATGTTTTCACCAATTGTAACATTTATAGCTTTAACAGCAATTGGTAATGTTTTTACCATGATGCACAAGTAAAAAAGGAGAATTTGTAAGACTGAATAAAAGGCATTTCCCTATATTCTAATTTGCTAAAAATAAAATTTGATAAAAGATTGCAATTACTTTGGTTTGAAAGATATAGTCATTAATGGTAAAAATCACAAAGCCATTAGTGTTAATAATGTAATATACAGTGCATTTGAAAAGCACCTAGTTAAATTAAAAAAAAAAGGTAGGAGTTATGACAACAGAATCAGTAGTAGCTTAACTCAAGTCAGAGTGCCCAATGGACTTTTAAATATAAGGTGCAGAGGGGTCTACCCACGCAGGTCACAGGAGAGCTAGCTGAACCAGGAAGCTGAAACATAAGGCACCCTAGAGAAGCAGTTAGTCAGCTAGACTAGAAATTTGACCTCCTTATCCTTACCAGTTCTCATTAAACCATACTCTCTTACCTTCTGGTTTAAAGTGCTCAGAGTTCATGGATACCCTCTAGTAGTTCCCTGGTAGTATCTTTAGGATTTTCCACATACAGTAGAAGGTTATCTGCAAAGAGGGACACTTCTACTTTTCCTTTTCCAATTGGGATTCCTTTTATTTCTTTTGCTTCTCTGATCACTCTGGCTAGGAATCCCAAAACCATGTTGAAGAAAAGTGGTGAGAGTGGACATGCTGGTCTTGTTCCTGATCTTAGAGGAAATCCTTTTAGTTTTTCACCATTGAGCATGATGTTAGCTGTGGGTTTGTCATATATGGCCTTTACCATGTTGAGGTAGGTTCCATCTATACCCACTTTCTGGAGAGTTTTTTATTATAAATTATGCTGAATTTAATTGAAAGCTATTTCTGTATCTATTGAGATGATCACATAGTTTTTATTCTTCAGTTTGTTACTGTGGTATACCACATTGATGGATTTATGGATAGTGAAAAATCCTTGTATCCCTGGAATAAATCCCACTTGATTACGGTGTATGATGCTTTTTAGTGTATTGTTGGATTCAGATTGCTAGTATTTTGTTGAGGACTTTTGTGTGTTTTTTCATCAGTGACACTGGACATGAAGGTGTTGTATATGAATGCTATGGAATATTACTCAGCCATAAAGTATAAACAAATGCCATTTTCAGTGACAGGAATGGACTTAGAGACTGTCATAGTAACTGAAGTAAGCCAAACAGAGGAAGATAAATACCACATGATACCACTTAAATGTAAAATCTTAAAAAAAAAAAGAAAAGATACGAATGAACTTACATACAAAACAGAAACAGACCCACAGACATAGAAAGCTTATGGTTACCAGAGGGGAAAGAGGGGAGGGATAAATTAGAAGTCTGGGATTAACATATTCATACTATTATGTACAATATAGATAACCAACAAGGACCTACTCTATACCACAGGAAACTATACTCAATATTTCAGAATAGCCTATAAGGGAAAAGAATATATATATGTAAATGAATCACTCTGCTGTACACCTTAAATTAGCACATTTTTGTATATAAAACTAAACTAAAAAATAGAGTACTTAGAAGTGGCATTAATTATCATTTTTGAATGACACACATAAAACATATTATTGAGCTTAAATGAAACAGATACCTGGCCCTTTCTACACACTTATCCTAAGTGAGGTGCTGGGCATACAGAAAATGACTAAAACAGAAAGGTGAGTAGAGTTGTCTTAAGCAATATAAACACCTGTTGAACCTGACCACCAACAAAACTAAAACACCAACAACATAAGCATTGACATTCATTTCCAATCCTATAAGGAGTTTCAAACACACTTCCTTTATGTTCCAAAAATAATCACTACTGCAGGGTTGCGAATGGGTCTTTAAATTTCCTGAGTTTAAAGGGTTTGCTTTTTTATTTTTTCCTGAGACATGTGCTTGTATTTACAAACATTTCAAAAAAGTCACATGGCAATCACAAAGGGATATATCTACAAGATAATCTCTATTAAGATACTTTAAATAATACTTTTTCATATTTCATTCCGTTCCTATGACAATAGCTCTCCCCTTTCAGGTGCTGAAGTACTCTGGATGATGAGTCAATATTCTCTAGCCATAGAGCAGACTTTTAATATATTATTCCTACTTCCAATTACCTCCTCTCCTTGATTTAACTCAAATTGCACCATTAGTACTTCATTCCTTTGGCTGAAATGAAGCTTAGGGTTTAATGGATGTTAAATTGTAAATGTGGCTCCTGGCAGAGATAATCTTTGAAACCATTGTCTGTGTTCCGGACACAGTGTGGAAGTGCTGAATGCATTTTTTCTAAAGAGCAAATGTGAAAAACTACTGAAAAAAGCCTGAAGGAGGAAAGTAGTAGGGTACAAAAAGAGAGGCAAAGAACATAATTAACTACAGTAATAAATAAGAAGTATTGAGAGTTCAATAACTGCCGAATTTATAGTGTTCACTTCATTTAATTACTTCATAAATGACTTTTCTATCTGTCCTTATTTTTATTTATTTTTTGCTTGGGGCCCTACCTATATAGAGTCAGATTTGTAAAGTTTTAGCCCTGGAGTCTATATTTTAAGCAAATAACCTAGATCAGTTTGATGCAAGAGGTCCAAGGACTACACATTATCAAACATGTCCTCTGAATATTTTTATTATTGTTATTATTGGAATGAAGTCTGCCTTATTCCACAACTCTATAATGAAAAAATTTTCTTCCACAAAATTTTACCTTCAGGAACTTAATTTACCTTGGAGAGTATGAATTGCACCTGAGCAATAGAAAGCAACTTTATTATTTTATGAAAAGCCAGGTTGCCTTTGTTGTAGTTTATCAAAATGCAAGACTTCAGACATTCCTTTCTCTTTCATTTTCTTAGTGGCATGCTCAAATGTTCTATATTCTTCTCTTTAGAATCCAAGTGTATCAGTTTTTAACCAATTACATTCACAAGAAACAATTTCTGACTCTGGAAGATGAGAACTGAACTGCATTGCAAGTCTTGGTGGGAATTAGCTTCCTGTGTAAGATTTCAGGAGCAATGCTGAGTCACTAACCTTTCTTTCTGTTCAGATGCAATGCTCTTATGAAAAAGGAATCTCACTTTCGAAAATTAGGAACAAAGGAGGTCTAAAGGTGAGTTCAATCAAGCTTTTAGTAATGTGGAAACTTTTGACAACACAATGCTATCTGTAAGTGTGAGGGTGAACAGATACTTATCACAGGGAACCTGAATGCAAGACGATACAATGAGGAAGAAATAAAATGGCTGTATGGATATAACACGATGAGACAAGAGATCAATTGTTCTCAAGTCTGTACAAGGGCAAAAAGAAATAGCGTTTATTGAATGTGAGGGTGAGTAAGAGAGGGTCAAAGGAGAGTAAAAAAGTTACTGGCTCAAAAATAAACAGATCTTTACCTGACTTCACAGGCACTACCATAAAACTTTAGAACAGGAGATGTTGGAAGACAGATTCTAGTACATAAGTGGCGGATTTAGGGGGGACCTTCAACCCTCTCTTTACATTTTAGTTTGTTTTTAATCTTTTTCAGTAGAATAAACATAAACTCTGGAATCAGGAAGCGAGAGGTTCAAATCCCAGCATTAGCATTTACCAGGCTGAGTGACCTTGGGCAAATCAAGTAAACTTTCAGATCCCTGGTTTCCACAGCTATACAAGAGAGGTCACAGTGTCTAAGGCTGGGACTACTATCAATCTGTTGAGCACTGAGTAAAGCTCTTTGGATATATGAGGTAGTCGATAAGTGGAAGCCATCACTCCCAGCAGGACCACCACCACTGTATTCTCATCATAAGCATTTAGGATGAAGCAAGGATATGAAGTGAACTTGTGTCCTCTTCTGTAAATAAGACAAAAGTGGTATGCAGGATAGGGGGTTAGGGATAAAAGGAAAGTCTACAGGTGTTCTGGATGAATAATCCATTTGTTACATGTAGAGATGTATTCTGGCCTGTCTGACTGGTTGAGGTCTTAGGATGAGGCTATGTACCAGTGTGAGGGGAGGGACTTTATTCAGAAGGGAGTGAGTGCATATTCACTGCTCTTTACCAAAGGAAAAATACCCTCTGACACTTGGAGACATGTCAGCAGGCAAGAAGGGTGATACCTCTAGAAGTCTCCAAGTTGAAGTAAAAAGGTATACTGAAGTGGTTAAGAGCATGAGCTTTTGAGTAATCAGACTGTCATTTAAGCTCGGGCTCTATTATTTCTTAGCTTGTAGTTTAGAATGGGAAGAGTTAAAATGCAGTTATGTTCTAAACTACTGTCTGTGAGTGCTCAAGTTGATTCAGTCATGTCCAACTCTTTGTGACTCCATGGACTATAGCCCACCAGGCTCCTCTGTCCATGGGGATTCTCCAGGTAAGAATCTGGAGTGGGTTGCCATGCCCTCCTCCAGGGGATCTTCCTGATTCTGGGGTTGAACCTACATCTCCTGTGTCTCCTGCATTGCAGACAGATTTTTTACTGCTGAGCCACCCACAGAAGCCCCCAAAACTACTGTAGTTTAGACTAAAAGGTTAACTTTATTCTTCTCTTCCAATAAGTGAGAATATTTATTTCATAAATGAAGATCAAAACTAAGACAATATGTATAAACACACAGTAAAGTGTATATATTTTCAATGCATATTAATCCCTTACTATTATTCATAAGATATATTATCTGGCTGTACGTTAAGTTTCCTTTCCATTTCCTCTTTGATATTGTCACACCTTCAATGAAGAGCTATCCAGTCAACCTAATCTCAGCATTGCTGTTCAGATTAAGATAATGTTTCTTTTGTCTATACTTGATACAATACAGCAAAGAGAAGGGGCAAAGAAGGAGAAAAGGGGGAAAAGGGAGATGAGCCTACAAGTGGCTGATGAGGACACATGTCCGGACCACATGGCTCAGCTTCCCTTACCTCCCAGAAAGAGCTCTACCATCTCTAACCAATCTGAAAAATTTATACAGTGTGTTGTTATAGCATAATGAAATATCTTATTAAAGACCCTCCCAAAGTTATTTACATTCTTAGCAGATCAGAGGGGTATAAAATTGATGCTCCCCATCTCCTAGTGCAGCAGAAACCCATCCATTGTCCATTGCTTCTGATTATAGTTTGAGCTTTTACAATCCTCTATCTGGGTCACAGTCTTTAAACCTGTAAGTGAATGATTCCTTATCAGTAACACTTCTGCCTGTTCTAAGCCATTCTCTTTCCTTGCTAGGTAAATGAACGTTTCATGACTCTGATTCCATGTGTCCTTGGTCACCGTTTACTCCAGGCCCTGCTCCTTCCCAGCTTTGTTCATTGTCACAGGATCTTCCTTGCAAGGACCTAATTCTACGCATGGCTCCCATGATGTTATATTTCTGTCTCCTCTCCACAATAGGGGAGGTAGCACTCCAGCTTAATTCTAAATCACAGTTCTACCAGCCTGCAGTCTTGTCATACAGGCCCCCTCTTCATTTTGACAAATGAAGCTTTTATTTTCCACTCAAGCAACTCTTTGGCGACTGAGCCAACCAGTCATGCCATGAACACCTCTGTGCCAGTCTCGTGACAACCTATTGCGAGGAAACGCTGCCAGGAATCCAACAGCCCTCTCCTCATTCATCAAAGGATGCTCTGGACAGACATCAAAATGATAAGGTTTGAATGATTTGATTTTTTCCTCTCCTTCTATCTATTCAAGTGGGTTTTCCCCCCATTATTCCTAATTTATTTTTCAACTTTAGAAAAAAATTTTTATTATAGTAAGAATATTTAATATCATATATACCCTTTAAATCTTTAAAGTGTACGAAACAGCACTGTTAACTATAGGCCCAATGCTATAGAGCACATGCTTATACTGATCTTGTATAATGTAGACTTTTTATGTGTTGAACAGCAACCCTCCACCCCTGGCAACTACTTATTCTGCTTTGTTTCTGACTTAATTATTTTAGAGACCTCATATAAATAGAACCACATAGTATCCGTCCTTCTGTTATTGGCTTATGGTAGACTTTTCTAAACATATAATCAAGGAAACAGTTTAAATAACGGTCATATTCCCATCTCCCAGCTTCAGGTATTATCACTTCATGGTGAGCTGTATTTATCTGTTTCTATACAGTAGTTATTTGATATTTAATTAAAGTTAAGTAACAAAAAATTTCGGTTCCTCAGGCACATTAGCCACATTTCAAGGGTTCAGTAGCTTCAAATGGCCAGTGAGTACAGTATTGGACAGTGAAGTTCTACCAAATAGTTGAATATTTCCATGATCACAGAACATTTTACTGGACAGTGCAAACCTATATTCAACCATCTTCCCTACCACAGAATATTTGAATCTGTCAAATATCATGCCATCTAAACATAACACCAATAAATTAACCTCATGTTGTAATATTTTATCTTTAATAATATACTATAACACTGGTATATAGTAACATCAAATATGCAGCCAGTGTTAAAATTTCCCCATTTATAACAAAGTCTCCTAAGCATGACGAGCCTTCAAGGGCTCAGCAAAAGCTCTTAGGTTTTCTATGGAAAATCTGTTAAAGGATATATATGTATATTTTTCTAATCAATCGCCAGCCCAGGATTGATGCTCGGGACTAGTGCAGCGAGATTTCCCGGGGGGAGGGAGGAGGGAGGGGGGTTCCGGAGGGGAAGCATATGTAAACCCATGGTGATATCATGACATTGTATGGCAAAAACAATTAAAAAATAAATAAATAAATAAATAAATTAAAAAAAAAGAAAGGATATATATGTATATTTTTCTGGGGAAATAATTTATGGTGGTTCTCAAATTCTGATAAAGGTTAATTTCTCCAAATTCAAGAATCATTTCCTTGGAAAGATATGTGGTCAACTAGATAATTACAGAGATGACAGTTTAATTGCAAAGGCAACTGTAAAATTAACTTTATAAATGTGGAGTAAAGAATGTATTATTAAAGGTATTTTTTTTCTATATATCTTTAATTCATTAGAAAGTAGATGGGTATCTGGAGTTTTCATCTGTTATGTGTTTAGTGGGTGGAGGGCATGGAGTGGAGTGGAATATACTTCTCAGTTTGTCTTTGGTATAATTAAATTAAGATTTCTTAGAAAAATGAATAGTTTGCCCCAGCTTCTCTAGTAATAATTATAATGGTTCAACTTCATTCATTTATACATTCAACCACTGTTGTATAGTATTTAGGGTAAAGAGAGGTGGGAATATATAGTTTAACCTTTGCTATGCCTCTTCTTCCTTTATCCTCTGAGTTATTCTAATTTTCTACTCTCAAAATGGTAGGAGATTATTGGCCTTAACACGGGTGGCCCAGACACCCATGAAGTCAACTGCAGAATGAGCAAAACCAGCTGCAGCTGGTGTCTCTCTGCAGAGCATTCCTAACCCCTTCCAAAAGTTACATGTCTCTGATTACCTATTTTTTCCTAAGCTAAGAGACGCCGTCACAAAATCTGGGATGAGTATTCCCAAGTATTTTCAAAGCACATCTGTATATCTACACACACTGCGCGTACTCCTAACTGAATTCTAGCTCATCAATCATTTTTGAACTCTTTACTGCAAAGTCTTTCATGAATGTTTCTCTGTAAACACTTTTCCTAGCAAACTTTTCTCTCCTCACTTCTCAGGAGTGATGATGTGCAGAGGCCTTCTCTTTATGGAACAAACAGAAACAGTCTTGGTTAGCGATGCTTGCAACAGTCACTTTACATTTTTCTTAGTATTTAAAGGCTGTTTTCTTTTTAGGTGGGCATAAAAGGTGCTGGGCGGCAAAAAAAGGAGACAAGGAAATTGATGTAGTTTAAGAATTCCCACACTCATAAAATCTGAAAGCAAAATTCTTTTACTAAGTCAACAAATATCAACTGAGTTTTGCTTTGCATCACACTCTGTGCTGAATACTAAGTGACATAAACATGTTTCCCACTCTAGTGGTGAATACAGTTTACAGGGGAAACAGATATTAAAAGAATGGCTAGTAGAATGAATATGTAACTACGCAACTATGCACTTCAATAAGAGCTACGAAATAGGAAAATATATCACATACCAAAGAAAACCTTAGGATCAAGGGCACTTAGCTAATTTGATTGGTAAAAGTTTTTTCCAAAAAAATGATAGTAAGCCTGTGTGAATAAGTCTTAGACAGGAGAATCTGGGAGACTTGCCATGAAAATATACAGCCCGGGAAGAGGAAAAGATGTCTATGAAAATAATGAGCAAAAAAGCAGGCTAGCTTGAAGAGCAGCAGACAGAATGGAAGAATGTGTGGCAAATAGAGGGGCTTTCTCAATTTGAAGCATCCCTTCTATCAAATATGGGATAAGCTTAGAGTACACTTGTTTTCTTCACCTTTTTTTCCCAAGAAAAATGAATTCTGTCTCTTATGCATACTAAGCCCTTCAATATTATCTTCCAATAAAAGTCAGGGAACTAATAAGATAGCAGATGAGTCTAAAGCAACTGTGTGGAAAACCCGTTTTAAATTTTAACTCTACTGCCTCTTTGATATTGCTGTTGCTCAGCTGTGCTCAGTTGCTCAGTCATGTCCAACTCTTTGTGACCCCATAGCTTGTAGCCCACCAGGCTCCTCTGTCTATGGAATTTTCCAGGCAAGAATACTGGAGTAGGTTGACATTTCCTACTCCAGAAGATCTTTCTGAGCCAGGGATCGAGCCCTTGCCTTTTATGTCTCTTGTACTGGCAGGTGGATGCTTACCTGGGAAGCCCTTGATACTGTGGTTGGAACACTTTTAAAAGTATGGGTATGTTTTAGACAAGCTATTTTCATTTGGTCTTTCCTGTTATTGTGAGGGAGAAAGTGGAATCATCACCCTATCCAAATATCACATTCTGTACTGGGGTCTGGCACTACCACATTTTATGTATGGATTTTGGCCACTCATTTAAAGACTGTGTCTCAGTTCCCAAAGAATAAAACTAGAGTAAGAAAAAGTTCTGCTCAGGGAATTCAGCAGATGACTAGGATAATTAAATGTGATAAAGATTTTGAAATTATCTTAGAAATATATGAAGTGCTACACAAATATTCCCTGTTGTATTTTCAGAACAGAGTTGTTAAGAGGGGCACGGTGGTTAGTGCAGTGGGTGTACCCTGCAGTCAAAGTGCCAGTGTCCAAACTGCCTTCCTCATTCTACCTGTGCCTGCTTAAGTAGTAATTTACCTTTTTATACTTCTATCTCTTCACCAAGAAAATGAGAAAAATAGCAGTCTCCAGTTGATACGCTTAGGAGCACCATGTACGTCAGGTAAAGCATATGGAACAGTACCTGTCATACCATTAGCTTTAACTGTTACCTACTGTACATGCATATGTGCTTGTGTGTGTGAGCATGCACATATGTGTGGAGTGCGTGTTTGTGTGTGTGTGTGTCTGGTGGGATGTAATTTGCTGAAATACATACTCAAAAGCTGAATGTATCCCTGGGTTTCTTGGATTATTTTTTGAGGACTTCCAACTCAAACTGTTTTTTTTTTTTTTCCATTCTCCTTTCATGTCCAAATAACTCTGCTAAAATGATCACTAGACAGCCTCCACAAATCTGTGGCTTGATGCAATGGACTCACACAGTCATTATTTTTACCCATCTGAAGTTTCCACTTAACTGAAGTAGCCCTCATCCATTTATTTAAGCCTGTGCTCCCTGCCAACATTTTAAATAGGGGCATGATCTCCACAGAATCTCCCAGCCTAAAGGACCTCATTGTAATTTAGTGCCAAAGGAATGGCTTAAATAAGTTTTAATATTATTCAACTATCCCTACATTAAAGATAGCCCAGAAACTAAAATACAAATTTAACTTAACACCCTGATACAGTACACTCTTGCATAATGTAGACTGCAAACTCCTTCCATTTATTTGATAGAGGTACTCAGTCCTTTTCTTTATACATCTTGGAAGGAAGGCTAATGGGCATTTAGAATTCTGCCAGAGGACTTAACCACTCTGGTATTCAGGCCTGAAGAATTCCACGGACTATACAGTCCATGGGATCGCAAAGAGTCAGACACGACTGAGTGACTTTCACTTTCACTTTCAAAGGACTTAAAAAAGCTGAGCTTGTTATCAAAATATTGGGTTTTACCAATATATTGGAAAACATGTGCTTATACAGAAAATATTTCTATTACCTTGAGGCAGCAAAATATCATAAGAAAAACAGGACACCTAAAGGTGAGAAGGCAAAAAACCAGTTGATTAGACCACATTAAAAAGTGCAACTTCTCTATAAGGAGATTTACCATCAGACAAATGAAAAGACAAATGATGAACTGAGAGAGTATTTGTAAACATGAGACTAAGGGTTAACCTACCCGTATAAAAAGTATAAAACATTTAAAAAAGAAAAAAAACATTTGCATAATACTGGCCATAAATTGATAAAGGAAAATGTCAATATCTGATAAGTATGTGAAGAGAGGCTCAGATTCACTAGTGGTCAGGCAGAAATGCAGGTTAATTAAAGAATCAGTTTTTACCAATCAGACTGGTAAACAAATTTTTAAATATTGATAAAATATACTGTGAGTTGATGATTTACACATTTTTTAGAGCAATATGGTGGTCTCTAAGAATATTTTGAGTGGAATATACCATTCAACCAATAATTTCAGCTTTATTAATGAACATCCTAAGGAACAGAAGAGAGTGAAAAGATAAGTGGACAGTGCTTTTCATTGCCTCCACTGTACAGAGAGTGAAAACTTACAGACAACCTAAAAGTTCATCAACAGGATAATGATTAAACAACTTATGAAACATCCATATAATTCAATAAATGTAAGTGTTGAAAAAGTTGAGTGATATCTATTAGTATTAACACTGCAAGAGTCCATAATACATACAATGCCGGGAACGTGGATAGAGAATACTATTGCATAGAAAAAAGTTTTGAAGGGGGTACATATTAACTCTGTTTGTCCCTGGAGGGTAGGTGGAAAGGATGAGCAGATTTTTTATTCTACTTTTTATATTTATATATCATAGCCAAATACAAATGTGATATTTGGTAATTAAATGAAATGACCCTCTATTAACCCTGTCGCAGGCGCTCAGTGGGCCTGCTATGCTCCCTCAGTACTTGGCCTTGTGAACTTCTGAGTGTGCATATTTGCAGATGGGTCTTCCTAACGACATACATTGAAGTTGTTGATATAAGAGGTTTTGTTCATCCCCCCTGGTGCTTCCTATGTCCTGGCAGTTTCTCACCAAAGACAGGCAAAGTATCAATGCCACCAAACCTTTCTTGGGGAACCAAGAGGCTGTACTCACTCAAGCACTGCCCAGTCTGACATCTGCTAGTTTACCTCTGTTGAGAATATTTTCTTTGAGGTTATCAGTGGAACCTCAAAAATTTCCATGATTTATGGATTGGAATTTTAATTTTTGACAAACCCAATCCTGTTATGGATTTTACAGAATCAAAGAGTATGTGTTTAAAATCACTGGTGTACATTACCTGTGTGAAGAGTATACAGTATCTATACCACATAGAATCCATTTTCCATCAAATGCCTCATTTTTCATGTCAACCATTTTTCTTTAGGAAAGTACTATACAGCTAAAACTTAATATTTAAACCTAGGAAGTTCCAAATCAAATGTATTATCATCCAAGAAGCTCTTAGTTTAAATAGTTAAACCACTAAAGACTAACAATCTAGAGATTTTTAAATCTTATACTTTTTAAAAATGAACCAGACATGATTTAATCAGCATATATTAATACATAAAGCTCAACAGTTTTTAGGATTTAATTTCAGTGAAACCTCATGAGACTAACACATAAAGCCAGCAGCAGGCTTTAAAAGACAAAGCCCAAACCATGGCTGGGTTAGTACATAGGCACCAGAACTACGGTTTGGGATCTCAACGTAGAACATGTATTTTTCAACTTAAAATTGGTCCTACTCCACTAGAAGCATAGTTTCTGGCCATAATTCTAAGAAGTCATAGGAGGATTTGAGATAGTAGGAAACTGTGTCTCAACACATATTCTTAAGAATATGTGTACATTTTATTATGTGCACAAAGTATCTATTGATACCTAGAATAAATAGAATAAATAGCTTTATTTTCACCAATTCTTATTTTTTTTCAGAATCACATAATTTCAAGGAGGAAGGGACATATAACCTCAGTGTTCTAGCTCTGATTCTGTTATTAACCAGATCAATGACCTTGAAAATAATGATAACCTACCTGTAAAATTGGATTGGTGAGCTAGATAATATATAACTCTCAGTTCAGTGCACTTTGGTCTAACAATAGACTATGGGAATAGTGTCATACTTTGATGCATCCAAGTTAATGTTTAAACTGTTTGAGGTTACAGTTTTAATAATTTGTAGTCATCCAGATGATGCAATTTAGCAGTATGTACCATGTTAACACAGTAGATAAATAATATTACTTCTAAGATACACTCCTAAAATTCTTTCTTCTACTGATTCATACTAAAAGTGTGCAAGAAGTCTGGACTTGAGTAATGCATAAATGCTGAAGCAAAGAAATTTCACTAATGAGATTTGTTTTGAAAGCATGATTCTTCATAAATGTCATACTCTATATTACATCTGTGGGTAGATAGGTAGGTAGATAGATAGTAGATAGATTATAGGTACATGGATATACACCCACATATATTCATATAAAGTGTGTGTGTGTGTATAGAGAGATGGGAAGGGGGAGAGAGAGGGAGACAGGGAGGAAGAAATAGAAGGAGGAGAGGAAGAAGAAGGAAATGATGGAAGAGAAGGAGATGGAAGAGGACGAAAGGGGTATGTGTGGGGGAGTGGAGGAAGAAGAAGAGGAGACTAAGACTGAGAGATAAAGGAATTGTTTTGGAGTATATTGCTACCAGAGATCAAATTGCCAACATCCGCTGGATCATCAAAAAAGCAAGAGAGTTCCAGAAAAACATCTACTTATGCTTTATTGACTATGCCAAAGCTATTGACTGTGTGGATCACAATCAACTGTGGGAAATTCTGAAAGAGTTGGGAATACCAGACCATCTGATCTGCCTCTTGAGAAAACTGTATGCAGGTCAGGAAGCAACAGTTAGAACTGGACATGAACAACAGACTGGTTCCAAACAGGAAAAGGAGTACGTCAAGGCTATATATCGTCACCCTGCTTATTTAACTTATGGGCAGAGTACACATGAGACATGCTGGGCTGGAAGAAGCACAAGCTGGAATCAAGATTGCTGGGAGAAATATCAAAAAACTCAGATATGCAGATGACACCACCCTTATGGCGGAAAGTGAAGAGGAACTAAAAAGCTTCTTGATGAAAGTGAAAAAAGAGAGTGAAAAAGTTGGTTTAAAGCTCAACATTCAGAAAACTAAGATCATGACATCAGGTCTTATCACTTCATGAGAAATAGATGGGCAAACAGTGGAAAGAGTGTCAGAATCCATTTTTGGGGGGCTCCAAAATCACTGCAGATGGTGACTGCAGCCATGAAATTAAAAGACACTTACTCCTTGGAAGGAAAGTTATGACCAACCTAGACAGCATATTAAAAAGCAGAGACATTACTTTGCCAACAAGGTCTGTCTAGTCAAGGCTATGGTTCTTCCAGTAGTCATGTATGGATATGAGAGTTGGACAGTGAAGAAAGCTGATCGCCGAAGAATTGATGCTTTTGAACTGTGGTGTTGGAGAAGACTCTTGAGAGTCCCTTGGACTGCAAGGAGATCCAACCAGTCCATCCTAAAGGAGATCAGTCCTGGGTGTTCATTGGAAGGACTGATGTTAAAGGTGAAACTCCAATACTCTGTCCATCTCACGTGAAGAGTTGACTCATCTGAAAAGACCCTAATGCTGGGAAGGATTGGGGGGGGTGGGAGGAGAAGGGGATGACATGATGAGATGGCTGGATGGCATCACTGACTCGATGAACATGGGCTTGGGTAGACTCTGGGAGTTGGTGATGGACAGGGAGGCCTGGTGTGCTGCGATTCATGGGGTTGCAAAGAGTCAGACATGACTGAGTGACTGAACTGCACTGATGTTGCTACTAACATTGTTGAAAGAAATTTTCATAGATGGTTTCATCAACATAGTATCAGTATCTGGTATAACTTAATTGAAAGGTCTCTGAAATAGCTCTTGATTAAATATTTTCTATGGGCTACTCCTAGAGAAGGAGGAACAAATTATAGAGGACCTAAATTTTCACTGCTTAACAAATAAATAATATGGACTCTGGAGTCAGAGGGACATAGATTTAAGGATGCATTCCACAAGCATTACAAGTTCTGCTACTGGGAAATACATGAAACTTTTATTTAGTTTAATTTTCCTATACTCCAAGATAAGAATGGTGATAATAACAATAAACAGTATCAATTCAATCGCCCAGTCATGTTTGACTCTGTCTAATTCATAGGGTTATTTTGATAATAAAATTGGGCACCATATATAAAGCAAGGAGTCTGGCACATGTTACTTGGTACTATTATCCTTTGAAGAAAGTTTACTATAAAATAAATTTCCACATGATAAACTTACTACCAATATGTAAACTAATAAATAATTAGTCTAGCTTAATCATATTGATTGGCCTTTACCTGTTAACATGGAAATTATTCCAAAAGATACATACAGCTCATTGTTTATCGCAGCACTATTTACAACAGCCAGGACATGGAAGCAACTTAAATGAGCACTGACAGAGGAATGGATAAAGAATATGTGGTACATATATGCAATGGAGTATTATTCAGCCATAAAAATGTAATTGTGTCATTTGTAGAGTCATGGATGGACACAGAGTCTGTTATACCGGGTGTAGTAAGTCAGAAAGAGGAAAATAAGTATTAACACATATGTGGAATCTGGAAAAATGGTACAAATGAACCTATCTGCAAAGCAGAAACAGAGACACAGACATAGAGAACAAATCTACAGACAGCAGAGGGGGAGGGGGGTGGGACGAATTGGAGATTGAGATGGACACATACACACTACTATGTATAAAACAGATGATTACTGAAAACCTACAGTATAGCACATGGAACTCTATTCAGTGCTCTCTGATTACCTAAATGGGAAGGAAATCCAAAAAAGAGAGGCTGTATGTATATGTATGGCTGATTCACTTTGCTTTACAGTAGAAATTAATACCATATTGCAAAGCAACTATACTACAATAAATTTTTTTTAATGGAAATATCTCAATATAGCCTGGCTCTTCCTCCTCTTGGAGTCAACTCTGCTGGATTTTGTGTACTTTCTTAAGGAAGTAAATTAAATATGTGGATGGATCAGGCTAATCATGAGAAAATATAAGATAAACTCTAGTTGAGGGACTTTCTGAATATAGTTGATCAGTATCAAAGTACCATGATCTTGAAACAAAAACACTGAGAAACTATGTTAAAAGAGACAATCAAGACATGATGAATAAATGCCACATTTGGACTGGATTCTCAAACAGAAAAAGGCAATTAGTGGGAAAAGTGGTGAAATCTTAATAAAGACTTATGTTCATGCTCAGTTGCTCAGCCATGTCTGACCCTTTGCAATCCCATGGTCTGTAGTCCACCAGGCTCCTCTGTCCATGAGATTTTCCAGACAATAATATTGGAGTGAGTTGCCATTTCCTCCTCCAGTGAAGGGATCTTCCCAACCCAGGGATAGAACATGCATCTCTTATGTCTCCTGCACTGGCAGGTGGATTCTTTACCACTAGCACCACCTGAAAAGCCCCTTTCATAAAAACTAGTTTGGTCAACTGGATTTTAACATTGCTACTTTATTAGTTTTGATAAAATGCATCATGGTTTTGAAAAATGTTAACATTAGGTGAAGTTGGGTGAAGAACCCGAGGGAACTCTCTGTACTACCTTTGCAGTTTTTAGGTAAATCAAAAGTTATTTCCAAATAAAAAGAGCTAAAAAAGTATCTGGGTGGAAAATGAGGGCTAATACTTCCCATAAAAGACCAAATCCTTGGATTAGTCTCTATTTCTTCGCTCCCAATCCTTTAAGTACAGGCTTCTTCCATAATGGAAGCCTCTCTGCACTGTCTTGAGCTCACCTATGTTCTTGCATCCATGTCAGGTCTCCGAAGAAGACATTTTCGAATATTATACCCATATTTAACCATATACAACTTCTCAGGCATTAAATAAGTGTCAAAAATAGAAAATTTATGGTTCAGGGACCATCAGTGCTGCTATCCAGAATTCATTCCAGATAAGCTCTAAGAACACAACATATTTTTATTACTCTAATAAATTAACCAGTAATGACAGTTTTGTGGCAATTAGGTTATATAAACTTGTTACCATAAAGACACATCATTAGGTTATATTTTTAAACTTCCATATGTCACCTCAAGTTAGGCAGAAAGAAACATGCAATGCAATCTTTATGACAGATTTTCTTAAATTCACCAGTTTTCCCATTTCTCCTGACATTTTGTTGAGATTTTAATACTCTACACTTTGGCATCTGACAGGTTTGCTTCAACTAACTTAGTTAAGCTGGAGCATATGTTATAAAATGGCAAACCATGCCCTCTTTTCTTTTGGTGAGAATAGTGGGTCAACTTAACAAGACGCATTTTAAAAAATCTGTGATATCAAAGAAGCATTAGTAGGGTAGACTTTTTGCAAAACAATTTTCATTTAGTTTCTTTAATCACTGAGATATTCTCCCGGGGTGGAGTGGTGGGAGTAAGAAGAATAAGTCGAATGTCAAATAATTTCACAGGATAGAAAAAGATCTTTCTCTGGAATATTCTGAGTTCTTACATGGCATAGAGAGCTTAACTTTACAGCCAACAATGAATATATAATACTAGCATTAGATATTGTGCCCAGAGAGAAAACTGGGACAACACCTCAGGAAAAGTCTCTTCCTTTCATTTTATGTATGCAAGATCTAAGTAAACATGTTTCAATTATTTCTACCACTAGGAAGATAACAGGTACTGACCCACAGAACTTGGCTGCAGATATCAATAGGATGTAATGGAAAACTCTGTCTTCCAAAATCTAAAGGGCTAGAAACAATAGAGGACAGGCCATCAAATAGAGAGACTCAGCGTTTACTGATGATTCATTAGTGGTCTCTAAAAAGGAGCTGAATCACAGGTCACATTCCCACATTAGGAAGCATCCCCAGGCCAAATCTTTGGCCATCAGTGCAGAGGGATTAAGGGCAGGACTGGTGAATCATCTGTGGGGTGCACAACTGAAATGAGGGGTCCCTTTTCCCACAAATTAAGAATTTCAGGGCAGTGATAGCAGAGCATGAGCCCCCCTCTAATCATGGGCCCTGTGTGCCTGTCTAGACCTCAATGCCTGTCTCATGCCCTTAATGAAACCTGATAGAGACTTTAACTCCGAAGGCAGTCAGAGTTGCACTCATCTCTAAGTCTGTCATTTACTCAGACAAATAAAATATTCATCTAGGAACTTGACAAAAGGTCCATGTGACAGCATTTATGATTCCCCTTGCTTCTTCTTCATATGGAAATGGTCAGACATCCAAGTAAACGATAATTACATTTTTAACTAAAACAACATCTAGTGACTTCCTGGTCTAACTCTTCCACTCTCTGAAGAACTTAGCTGATTTCTGGCACTAGTCAATGGCTCCAACTTCAGTCTCCTGACCCCAGATACAATGCTGCTTGAGTAAAACTGTGGTGACAGAGTGGTTGCTAATGGCTCAGACTTTGGAACCAAATAGCGTGGACTGGAATTCTGACTCCACTACTATGTAAAACTCGCTTATTGCTTAACTTGCAAATTGTTTAGCTTCTCTGTGCCTCAGTTTTCTCATCTGAAAACAGACATATAAACAGTACTGTGCAGGTTTATTTCATATAAAAATTCAAAACACTGACTGTCATACAGAGTTTTAATAAATATTAGCTCTTATTATTTCAAACTTCACTTCTAGAAACACCTTTTTTTGGGGGGAAACTCTATGGATAACCATACAGACTGGAATGTGAAATGAAAGCTAACTCAGAGAGCTAAGTGGATCTAATGTTAGGTCAATAACTTTAAAGTACAAATTTGTACTAACGAGTTGGTGTGAGGATAGCAGAGCTACTCTTGTGCATTTTTCATAGTTTTTTACTAACAGTTTATATAAAACTGAGATATGGTTAATATGGTCATAAAATTTGTTAATGGGACATAAATTTTCAGGAAATGGAGAATGCAGACCACCATCCTCAGTCATATCCGAGGCCAACATAACTCTACTACCAAATCTTGACAAAGACATTTCCAAAAATGTAAAATTATAGTTCAGTACCCCGATGGAGTAAAAAACTTCTTAAAAAATTAGACAATCACAATCAATAACATAAAAATGACAATTCACTATGATTAAGTAATACTTATCCTGGGAGTGTAAGGTTGGCTTACTGTTCAAATCAATCAATATAATCCACCAAAATACTATAATGAAGGGAAAAATACATGACCATCCACTAAAGGGCTACTTAGTCTTCATTTTTAGTAAGATTGAGAAGGAGTCAGCTAATGGTTGAAACTCAATTTCTTTATGAAATGATATACTTTAAATTCTGAGAGCTTCTAGCTTAAGAAAACACATGAACTCTATTTTTCCTTCCTCTTATTTGTTTCCATAATTTGAGAAGGTAGTGATGCCCAAAGTTTGATTGTAAAACATAACAGATTTCCCTGAATGCAGCAAGTGATAAATATGGTTTGAATTGGCTGTTCCTTATTCATCTAAACATTCATCTATTCATCTACCCATCAATTATTTAACAAATACTTCTTGGTTTTGGAATGCTTTGCACAGAATGATTAAAAAACAACAAATAAACACATAGCTCACCTCATAGAGTTTACAGTCAATAAAGAAAGGCAGACACTGATTGTAAAATAATGCAAACAGGTACTACAACTGCAACAACTGCTATAAAGAATGAGACAGATGTTTTGAGATGGGGAAATGAGGGAAGGTGACCCTAAGAAGTGAAGTCTAATTTTAGATTTGAAGGATGACTAGAAGTAAGCTAAGCAAAGAATGGAGGGAAAGGATTCCAGGCAAAGCGAACAGCAACTAAAAAGTCCTGAGGCTACTGAAAAATGGTACAGATACAATGACTTCTTTTTCTGGAGCTCAGGTAAAGCTGAAGAGCCAAGACTGCTCACTTCTCCCTCATACTTCTTCTATCCTGCAGTCATCAAGAGGTAATTACCATCAACTCAAGGTGATTTGCAAGAATACAATAATTACTAATGCATCTTCTTTGAGAAAGCTTGTGAAAATCCAGGAAAGAATTTTTCAAAGAGAAGCTTTTATTCTTTGACCTTCTCTTCCTGCATTCCATAGCCAAAACAAAAGAAAAAATTAATTTCTTTATTTATGTGGATATTATAGACAACAGTTTTCTATGTAGCATACTGTGCTTTAGAAATTGTTCTCAGATATTTTTGAGTTAGAATTATACATGCCCATAATGGTTAACCAGAAAGAAACTTTAAACTATTAGAAATAAGGTCTGGAAAAGTAAAACTTTTGATTTGCTGTGTAAGGAGGCAGAGGACCAAACTGAGTCTAAGCAAATCCCATCCACTCTTCTGGTGTTGAGGCTGGATGCTGGCCCACTGGGACTTTAATATGTGAGAGCCGAGTGATTAGAGGGACTGAAGATTTCTCACTGCTCTAGAGAATCACTGATTTCAGACTTAGCAAAAGAGAATTGGGCAGATTACCTGCTTTTTTCTTTCTTTTGGGAAAACCTGATTAAACATTCTCATGGCCTCATGCTTCTCAGAAAAGAAAACTGGTTACAATAAGAATTATAACCCCGTTTTGCTTAGAATAAATCCTTTTGTTGGCTCTTGAACATGTCTTTTATTTTTACACAATTTTTTCCAATTCTTTTTATGGTTTTCCAAACCCAACTCCAGTAAGATACCAGTAAGAATGTGTTTAATTGAATATCAATTACAGTTTGAAGCTGTGTTCATAAACCTATATTGTTTTTAGTAACTATGTGAATAAGTACCATGACCATGGTTAAATTATCAGACCCTGCAATTAGAATTTAGAGATTAAATGAACTCCAATCTCATCACTTTTGGATGTGTGTTTTAAATTCTTTGGTCCAGTTAGTGAATCTGTAAAATGGGGATAACATTATACTTAATCAATGGACTGTTGTTAAGATTAAATGAGATTATTAATGTATAAGGCTTAACTAAAAGAATCCACACAAAATGACATTTCAAGCAGTAGCTGTTAGTATTACATTACATATATTTCTTCAAATTGGTAAAAGGGTCTTTTTTGTTACACTTTAAGGAACATTTTGCTAATATATCTTCACACTAGAAAGTTGCAACAACTTAGCAAGACCTTTATTTACTTAAAAGTACTAGGAAGAGAAAGGGGAATTGGAAAAATATATACATGTAACAACTTTTTTGCCTACATAAGTAATTTATAATACTCTCTATTTTCTGCTCATATATTAAATGATTCTGATACAATTGCAATTGAAAATAGCCACAATTATTCAACTCAACGCCAGTTCAATCTCATTTTTTCCATTTCTGTGCACCAACCTTTGTCATTTGGCTGAAAATTTGATTATGTTTGGACTTAAGCAATACTTTATGTCAGAGGATTATATACAAACAAAATGCTTCAGAACATATATCCATAATAATTACTTTAAAAGGTGGTAACAAAGCATTTGAAATCAATTAATCTAACAATGAGTGGCTTGCTTTTAGTGAGAAATAAATCTTTAAAAAAATCTTGTTTATCAGAAAGAAAAGAGAAACAAAGCCACTAGCATTGGTTTAAGAGGTTGTTGATATATTTATGGATATTATAATATTAATACTAAGATTCACTTAACCAATAGGATATAAAACTTCCCTTAATAACAGGGACTGACAGGGACTAGAACTTCCTATTTTAATATAGTTTAATGTAATGTCCAGTTTCATCACTAGTGATCATTTGACTTCCACATCATCTTCTTTGTATTTTTAAAGCAGATACAGCTGGGTGCTTATGCTTATTGAGAATAAGGTCCCTGGGGATGGACTGTCTGGGACTGAATCCTGATTTCATACCTCAGCGTGTGACCTATGTTTAACCTCTTATTCTCAAAAGGTTGGCGTAAACAAATGAGACAATGAATATACAAGGCACTCAGTACTTAGTAAACTAATTTTATCTATCTGCCTATCTGTCTGTCTATCTATCTACCTAACAAAAGGGTACCCCTGGTAGTCAGTTCTGCTGGTAAAAAATCCGCCTACAATGCAGGAGACCCTGGTTTGATTCCTGGGTTGGGAAGATCCCCTGAAGAAGGGATAGACTACCCACTCCAGTATTCCTGGGCTTCCCTGGTGGCTCAGATGATAAAGAATCCGCCTGCAATGCGGGAGACCTGGGTTTGATCCCTGGGTTGGGAAAATCCCCTGGAGGAGGGCATGGAAACCCACTTCAGTACTCCTGCCTGGAGAATGGACAGAGGTGCCTGGTGGATGACAGTCCAGGGGTCGCAAAGAGTCGGACATGACCGAGCAACTAAGCACACACACACATATACCCCTACCAAAAATGGGCACAGAACAATTCACACAAAGTCCCTAATACCTTCATTTAAGTAGCCCCAAATCACATGCCAAATGTCTAGGGAACAAAGAGGGTGAAAAACCCCAACAGAGGAGCAGATATATTTGGGAATTCCTACATCCACTATTCTGTTTTGGGAGGATCCAGATCTAGAATAAGCTTTGGTGAAATAAATGAATCAAACTAGTGAAAGATTTCTTGACTACCTGTCATTTGCAAAGAGATCTATAAGATAAAAGATGGCACAAAAAGTAAGCCCTCCTTCAAGAAGCATAGCAATCAAGGTTCTCAGATGTAAGCAACAGAAACTGACTTAGGTTAAATCAAATAGAAAGGCATTTATTAGTATTAAACTGATAATTAACAGCTTATAGAAGACCAGAAATGTAAGTGTTGGAGCTATGAAATCAAGAACAATGTCCAAAATCATAAGCAGACCCGATTCAGTTATCAATGCCATCCCCATGGTAGAGGTGGTGCAGTTCTCATGTGGACACCATTGACACACGTCCTTGAGATTCTACTCCCATCAGCTGCCAAGGCTCCTACTTTTCTTAGGGTGGATTTTCCACAGTCACTGGTTCTTAAAGCATGGGTTTCCAATTCAAAGTTATATAATTGGTAGTGTTGTGGTCTTGCACCTAACTTCTAGTTGCAAAGGAAGCTTAGACAATGAGCTTTTGGCATTATTTTGGTTCTTGTTATGGGAGCTGGGCTCTGTCTCAAAATGTAGAGGATTCTTCAAACATAGTATTCATATATGAGGCAGTCAAAGCAATAACAAATGTCTACTGAAAGCATATAATTAAGTAGGTAGGATTCATTAAATACAGAATCATTACAGATAAATCATTTATAGTACAAAGAGAAATTTATTAATAGTGTTATGCTTATAAACAAGGAAGCATGTATAGTGACTAGAGATACAGGCTCTAAAATCAGGCATGCATGCGTGTGTGCTCAGTCATGCCTGACTCTGCAATTCTGAAGACTGCAGTCCACCAGACTCCCCTGTCTATGGAATTTTCTAGTGAAGAATACTGGAATGACCATTTTGTAACTGACCCAGGGATCAAACCCCTGTCTCTTGTGTCTCCTGCATTGGCGGGTAGATTCTTTACCACTGTGCCACCTGGGAAGCCCTCATAATCAGGAATATCTGGGCTCAAATCTCTGCTTAGCCACATTGTTCAATCCTGGATGCTAACTTACTACATTCTCCAGGATCACTTCTGTCTATAGTTCTAAATATGATCCAGACTCTGCCAATCAGATACACTTGTGAGAGACTTGAATGCAGAAATGAACTGAATAGAGAGAGGTATGGCAAGAAATGTCTGTCTTAACAGCATAGCTCGAGAGGCAGCGTAGCTTTGGTCTAGCTCTACAACAGTGGCCCACTGACTCAGTTCAGTTCAGTTCGGTCGCTCAGTCATGTTCGACTCTTTGCGACCCCATGAACCGCAGCATGCCAGGCCTCCTTATCCATCACCAACTCCCAGACTTTATCCAAACTCATGTCCACTGAGTCAGTGATGCCATCCAAAAATCTCATCCTCTGTCGTCCCCTTCTCCTCTCGCCTTCAATCTTTACCAGCATCAGGGTCTTTTCCAATGAATCAGCTCTTCACATCACGTAGCCAAAGTATTGGAGTTTCAGCTTCAACATCAGTCCTTCCAATGAACACCCAGGACTGATCTCCTTTAGGATGGACTGGTTGGATCTCCTTGCAGTCCAAGGGACTCTCAAGAGTCTCCTCCAACACCACAGTTCAAAAGCATTAATTTTTCAGCACTCAGGTTTCTTTATAGTCCAACTCTCACATCCATACATGACTACTAGAAAAAAACATAGTCTTGACTAGACGAACCTTTGTTAGCAAAGTAATGTCTCTGCTTTTTAATACACTGTCTAGGCTGGTCATAGCTTTTCTTCCAAGGAGTAAGCGTCTTTTAATGTCATGTCTGCAGTCACCATCTACAGTGATTTTGGAGTCCCCTAAAATAAAGTCTGCCACTGTTTACACTGTTTCCCCATCTATTTGCCATGAAGTGATGGGACCGGATGTCATGATCTTAGTTTTCTGAATGTTGAGCTTTAAGCCAACTTTTTCACTCTCCACTTTCACTTTCATTAAGAGTCTCTTTAGTGCTTCTTCACTTTCTGCCATAAGAGTGGTGTCATCTGCATATCTGAGGTTATTGATAATTCTCCCAGTAATCTTATTCCAGCTTGTGCTTCCTCCAGCCCAGCGTTTCTCATGATGTTTTCTGCATATAAGTTAAATAAGCAGGGTGACGATATATAGCCTTGACATACTCCTTTTCCTATTTGGAACCAGTCTGTTGTTCATGTCCAGTTCTAACTGTTGCTTCCTGACCTGCATACAGTTTTCTCAAGAGGCAGATCAGATGGTCTGGTATTCCCAACTCTTTCAGAATTTCCCACAGTTGATTGTGATCCACACAGTCAATAGCTTTGGCATAGTCAATAAAGCATAAGTAGATGTTTTTCTGGAACTCTCTTGCTTTTTCAATGATCCAGAGGATGTTAGCAATTTTATCTCTGGCTCCTCTGCCTTTTCTAAAATCAGCTCAAATATCTGGAAGTTCACGGTTCACAGACTGTTGAAGCCTGGCTTGGAGAAGTTTGAGTATTACTTTACTAACGTGTGAGATGAGTGCAATAGTGCAGTAGTTTGAGCATTCTTGGCATTGCCTTTCTTTGGGATAGGAATGAAAACTGACCTTTTCCAATCCTGTGGCCACTGCTGAGTTTTCCAACTTTGCTGGCATATTGTGTGTAGCACTTTCACAGGATCATCTTTTAGGATTTGAAATAGCTCAACTGGAATTCCATCACCTCCACTAGCTTTGTTAGTAGTGATGTTTCCTAAGGCCCACTTGGACTTCGCATTCCAGGATGTCTGGCTCTAGGTGAGTGAGGACATCATTGTGATTATCTGGGTCATGAAGACTGACTCAGTAGGAGTCACAGTATCCTGGCAGGAGCAGCCCATGCCTTGCCAATGCAGGGCTGAGCTGTGATTTGGGGAACCATGGCCTACAGTCTGTTTCTTTATTCCTCCCAAGAATTCTGTAAGCAAAATAAGTCTCCCACTTAAAGTAGATACATGAGATTTTATATTTTCTTTAATTAGACTTTTACCTGGTTATCTGTGTGCCCTTTGTAAATTACACAACTTCCGCAAGGCATTGTGTCCTCATTTGTAAAGAGTAAATAGTACTAGCAGCTGCTACATGAGAGCTTTTGGGGAGATCATGTCTGATGCTTGGAAAGACTGAAGGCAGGAAGAGAAAGGGACAACAAAGGATAAGACTGTTGGATGGTATCACCGACTTGATGGACACGAGTTTGAGCAAGCTCCAGGAGTTGGTGATGGACAGGGAAGCCTGGTGTGCTGCAATCCATGGCGTCTCAAAGAATCGGACACAACTGAGTGACTGAACTGACTGACTAATGTCTGTATATACACAAAATCATATCTGGCACAAAGCAAGCATTTAATAAATGGCAGTTACCATTACAAATGATGGTGATCATGAAGACAATAAATATAATAATCACGGCACCAGCCACAGTGGAAATGGGCTAAGGTACAGAAGATAGGCTCTGGAGGCTACTGTGAATAGAGAGGCATTCGATTTGCAGTGTTGAAAGCCTACTGAAAGAAACATATCTTCAACCACTAACACAGGGCGCCAGGTGGAGGATGTGAGAAAAGTCAGTGTGAACTGCAGTTCATTGGGCTTCAGCTATCAAACACCACACTGAGTCTTCTGGAAATGCTTCAGGGAAAGTCTGTGGGTGTATTTATGCCTCCGGCTTCTGATGTTCACATCAGGTTTCACAAAGTGCTTTCAAGCCTTCACTAAAAATGCTAAGAAAGTCACCAATGTGGCATTTTCACTTAATTAGGATCAAGTATAAAATGGAGCTCAGCCAAGAAGAGACAATGTTTGGAGGATGACAGCTTTGTTGGCACCTCTCCTGAGCCTATGGGCTTTCCTAGTAGCTCAGATGGTAAAGCATTTGCCTGCAATGCAGGAGACCCGGGTTCGATCCCTGGGTTGTGAAGATTCCCTGGAGAAGGAAAAGGCAACCCACTCCAGTATCCTTGCCTGGAAAATCCCATGGACAGAGGAGCCTGGCAGCCTCTAGTCCATGAGGTCGCAAAGAGTCGGGCATGATTGAGTGACTAACACACAGCTCCTGAGCCTAAAGGAAAACCAAGTTATCAAGTCTGTACCCCTACTGCCTTCCCTCCAGGAGGTTTGCCACAGAAAGATTTATCATATACAGTGTGCACTGAAACTGCACTTTTTACTCTAATGTATAACTTCAAAGCAAGAAGTAAATGAGCAGTAGAAACATTAAAGAAGGTGGCCTTGACTCTCCGAAAGGTAAATATTATACAATGTTAGTTTCAGAGCAAAGTCTTATCCAACACTCAATGTCCTGAGGGACTCTGGAACTTACTTAGTTTTTAAGGAAATGTTTCACATTTACCAACCCATAATGAGAATCAGTTTGCTTGTAATTGCTTCCTGCTGTTCTTTGAGTTTCAAGCTGAGCCTGGGCCAATGCATGCCTAAACTCACAGTTGTGCCTGGTCAGAGGGGTGAGCAGCTCTTGGGCTCTGAGCTCATTTAATTAGTAAGTCAGTTTAATACAGTTGAGGGATGGAAGACAGGGAATTCATGTATTATTTATACTGATGTCTTTTCAATGTTACAGAGCAAAAATCTAATAAGGCATTGTGTCTACTGCTGAAATGTTTCTCCTTCAATCCTCTGTATCTGAAAACTCTAAATTACAAAGGTACCTGTTGGTTCATGTGACAGTCTTGATCACTGCCAGGAAAATACAGTCTACCCACACTCTACCCTTTGGGCAACAGGTACTAAGTACATACACATTGTTATTGCAATTTTTTTTGTCACTAAGTCATATACGACTCTTTGCAACTCCATTGGATCATAGCCTGCCAAGCTCCCTGGTCCATGAGATTTTTCAGGCAAAACTAAAGGAGTGGGGTGCCATTTCCATATTCCCAGAGGATCATCCCTACCCACGGATCAAACCCATGTCTCCTATGTTGGCAGGCATATTTTTTTTTTTTACCACTGAGCCTCCAGGGAAGCTCACTATGTACGCACACAAATACTCATACTGCTTTACATTGTATGCCATGGTAAAACAGTCTAATGGTGTGCTCAGGAAAATGAATCAAGCAGGTAGATTTTCACCAGTGAGACTGACAGATACTTATTTGATAACACTGAATTTTGCTTCTTTTTGGTTTGTCCACTTAGAAATAATAAAATAATGGATTCCTTTGTAATTAGGGGGGAGATATTTCTTATATTTCTTCAATTCTAATGCACTTGATGTTCTTTTTATATTTTAGAATTTTTGAAATCAGTTTATATTGCCAGGAGGTGAATACATTCAATGTAGAATTTTAGTATTCTTATTAATGTAACAGTGAATCTTACAACTGGTTGTATTTAAGAGAAAAAAAAACAAAAAAACAAACACGTTATTTGCCAGATACTGATATCTTACAAAACAGATATCCTGAATGGCTGTAATATGACTGAAAGGCTGACCTATAATCTATACAATACTTCTAATATTCCTTAAGTATTAGGTTCTTTTTGCTTTTAATTCATTCGTTTTCCACTAGGAAAGATACCCATGTTACTTGCAAGTTGCACAAGATGTCACCATGAATGTAAACCAAGAGTTAAGAAAACTCTCATCTATCAACTGGAAGTTTAAATGTCCATCCACAGAGGAATGGGTAACAAAGATATGCCACATATATACAATGGAATATTACTCAGCCATAAGGGAGTCAATAATGTCATTTGCAGCAGTCTAGATGGATGTAGAGTCTATAGTACTAATGAAGTGGGTCAGAAAGACAAACGCCACACTGTATCACTTACATGTGGAGGGAGACTAAAATATGACACAAATGAAGTTATCTGTGAAACAGAAACAGACTCACAGACAGTGAAGAGACTTGTGGTTGTCAAGAGGTAGGCAGGTAGGGGAGGGATGGATTGGGACTTTGAGATAAGCAGAGGCAAAATATTATATATGGAATGGATAAACAACAGAATCCCACTGTATAACATGGGAACTCTATTCAATATCCTGTAACAAACCACAATGGAAAAGAATAAGAAAAATAACATATATATATGTATTACTGAAGCACTTTGCTATGGAGCAGAAATTAATACAACATTTTAAATCAACTATACTTCAATAAAATAAACTTGAAAAACAGATGCACCCTTAATATCCAAGTCACTACTCTTCTAAGGGTGGAAGAATTGGAAGGGCAGAAGCCTTAAAGCCCAGATATACATGAAGGTCACGATAATATCTGCATGATGTGTCAGAGTCTATATACACATCCTGGTACTTTTCTGTGGTCACATGGACCTGATAATTGTTAGATGAAGTTCCCATCTACCAAAGCACCTCCACACCATAAGGACTGGAAGACAAACCCCGCACTTCCACAGCACAAGATGAAATTCAAGAAAATATCAAAATAGGACAGTAATGCAAATTAAATTTGTATTCAACAACACCACGGAGCATTTGTAATGTTCTTTGCTTTCCATTTAAAAAAAAATTATGACTAAGTCTCACTGGAATGTCACAAGAATATTTTTCTAATTTGAAATAATTTGAAGATCACCTAAAATACTTGTTAGCTTCATGATTTAACACCACTATCTGCACAGACACAGAACATGCTCATGAATATCGTCTTCTGTGTGATGCTTCTTGGAGCATTAATAAGATTGATCAAAAGCCCCAAGGGGGCTCTAGATTTATTTATAATGATGGAAAATGTGGGGGTCTGGGACTTATTTCTCTCAGACACAACTTGTAAATGTATTCTTGTGAGGAAAATCTAAGAAAAGAAATAACATGGCAACAGACTATCAACAAAACACACACATCATTTTACTTAATATCTTAGCAGGGATGTGATTTTCACCTTTCCTAAACAGCACTAAACATATACCCAGATGTATATGCGTATGGGATCTGCATCTTCACATAAACCAGTGATATCCTAATTGTCCTTTAACTAAAGTCCTGCATAGTTTTGCTGATGACAAGTAAACATCAACCCAGGGTTCTTTAGAAATCATCTAATCCCACCACTTGCCCAATGCAAGAATTCCTTCTTTCCTAGAAAATGGTTTTACAGCACATGTCAACCTACCAGATTTTTTTATCAGCTGCAATTGTTATGAACTTATACACACACACACACACACACATACACACATATGTTTCAGTAAAAAAATTGCCTTTTGGCATCCTTTACCATTAGTCTAGTTTTGCCCTTAGGGCAGACATAGTTTGCTCTTTTAAGGACAGTCTGTGGTGACTCGAAAATAGCTCTGTGTGTAAACACTGCTATCCTTTCTTTCCTAGCTTCCCTACCTCAAAGGAAATAGGCCTCTCCTTTACTTTTTTCTGCTACTGGTTCTTCAGACTCCATAGTTTATGTGTCACTCATATTTGGTTTTCTGGGAGCTAAATATCCTTCTTAAAATGCTGTGCCTCTAATTGAGCATAATATTCCAGGCATAATTTAATAATGATAATAATGATGCTGTAATGAGAACAGCTGCTATTGATGGAAAAACCAGGACTAAACATTGCACAAAGATCTCCGTTTTGATTATTTCATCACAACAAGGTATCAAAATATTATACAGATGAGAAACCATGGCTTAAAAAAGTTAAGTGCCCAGATTCCTGAGCTTGAGGAACCATAGGAGACAGCACTCAGATTCAGCAAATGTCCTCTCATCCACCATCCCCCATGAGCTCAAAACCCTATCTGATCACCATTTGTTCCATGACAGGTATTTTAAACCTACTGACATAAGGTGTCACTGATTTTCACTTTAGGAGTGGAGAAACACAATGCTCTCTTTTTTCTCTAAGTTCTTAATTCTATATGTATATCTACTGAAATACTGACCAGCACATAGCATAACCTGGATCCAAAATATAAACACCTGGAGATGGATTTCTCCTTTTTATTTGACAATTAAGTTTCACTGCCTACATGGGGATAAATATTATTAGGTCCCATTTAGTTCAGCAAATCCAATTAGTTCTACAGAGCTTCTCCATCCCTCTAAATTTAAGAAAAGTTGTAAAGTAAGCACAGACTATCCTGACCTTCTAGCTTTCTCAGCACTTTATTTCAAGGCTTGCCTTAATCTTCCTTTAAGATCTTAAAGAACTAAATATTTCATCTTGGTATCACTTTTCACTAATGTGGTTTTTATATTCACATATGTATTTAAACAATATCTATCTTCCTCATCATAATAAAGGGGAGCAGAGACTTTCTTTTTTGTTTACCAGTATGTCTCAGAGTTTATTACAATAATACCTGGTAAATAATTAGAGCTCAATTAATACTTAATGAATGAAGAAATTATTGAGTGGAAACAAGCATGAATGCATTAACAATAAGCTCAATCCAAATATTCTCTTACTCCAAGCCTCCCAGAATCAAGTTATATCCTTCTCTCTGGAATGGAACCAATATATTAATTATTGATATGAAGACAGGTGATAATGATTTAGTAAGGCAACTATTAGGCTCATTAGCATTTGAGAGAGGAAGGAAGGGAAGTAAGGACAGGGGAGAGGGAGAGAGAGAGCAGATGAGTATCTAGAGTTTGCTTAACAGAAAGAAGTAATAAATAAGGTGAAATGTCAGGAATCAACTTCAAAGTTAGTTGTGTAAGAGATAGGATCCTAAACCTGTTTCAATAAGATTGGTTAACTACTTACTTAAAACAACATTTTGTAAATTACTAATATAACACTATGTCTTATTCTCTATAGCAATGATTTGCTATCTGACGAAATATGAAAGCACTGCAATTTTTCATAAGGATAGACTATTTGCTCAGTTTTTAAAATAGGGATCTTCCCTATTAATCTAGTTTGTACAAAATCTAGTTGCCACATCACTACAGATTAATTGTGCCAATCATTAGGTGCATAAGCTGGGGCAAATCACTTTACTTCCTCTAGTCTCTTTCTGTAGTTGTAAAGACAGAAATATTAATACATACATTATAAACTTTAAAATGTTCACAGGAGACAAAGAAGATTATTATATAATGATAAAGGTGTCAATTTATCAAGGAGATATAACAACTGTAAATATATATACAACATCATAGCACCTTAATATATAAAGGAAATACTAACAAAACTAAAAGGAGAAATAAACAGGAATACAATAATAGCTGGAGACTTCAATTCCCCATTGTTAACAATGGAGAGACCATCCAGACCGAGAATCAATAATGAAAGAGTAGGTTTGAACAATACTATAGAACAAATGGACCTCACAGACATGCAGGACAGTCCACCTGACAGCAACAGGATACAGCTTCTTCTCAAGCATGCACAGAACATTTTCTAATATAGATTATATGCTAGGTCACAAAAAAAGTCTAACAAATTCAATAAGATAGAAATTATATCAAGCATTGTTTTCGACCACAATGGTATGAAACTAGAAATCAGTAACAGGAAACTCATACACACATGAAAATTAAACAACTAATTTATCAAATAACAAACCAAAAGAGAAATAAAACATTTCTTGAGGTAAATGAAATAGAAACACAACATAACAAACTTATGGAATGCAACAAAAATAATTCCAAGAGGAAAGTTCACAGCGATAAACACATGTATGAATAAAGCAAATAAAGTTCTCAAATAAACTACTTGAAGAACCAGGAAAATAAAAACAAAACTGGGCTCAAAGTTGACACTTTAGAGAACAGGATACCAACGAAAAGAAAGCAATTGTAAATGAAAAGACTAGCAAGATTAAGAGCTGGGTATTTGAAAAGATTAAAAAATTGACAATTGTTAACTAGACTAACCCATAAAAAAGAGAAAGGGCAAAAATAAATAAAATGATTAATGAAATAGAAGACATTCCAGCTAATACCAAAAAATACAAAGGTTGATGAGACTACTATGAACAATTGTATGCCAATAAATTCAACCTTGCCAGTAAGTTAAATAATCTAGAAGAAATGGATACATTACTAGAAACATACAGTTTACTAAGACTGAATCATGAAGAAACAGAAAATGAAAACAAACCAATTATTAGTGAGATCAAATCAGCATTGAAAAACTTCCCAACAAAATCCCAGAAGCAAATGTTTTCACTGGTGAATTTTACCAAGCATTTAAAGAAGAATTAATGCCAATTGTTCTCAAACTTCTCCAAAAAATTAAAGAGAAAGGAATGCTCCCAAAATTATTTTACAAGGCCAGGAATAACCTGATACCAGTGCTAGATAAGGATACTGCAAGAAAAGAAAACTATACACTAATACCCTTGACATGTATAGATGCAAAAATCCTCAAGCGAATAGCCAACCAAATTCAACAGCCCACTGGAAAAATCATCACCATAAGTAAGTAGGATTCATCTCTGGGACGCAAGGATGTTTCAGCATATGCAAATCAAAATGAAAGATAAATATCATATGATTAACCCAATAGATACAGAAAAAGCATTTGAAAAAACAATCAACATTTTTTTTTCATGATAAAAACCTTTGTCAAATTAGGTTAGAAGTGATGTATGCCAACATAATAAAGGCCATTATATAACAAGCTCACAGTTCCTGTCACACTCAGTGATGAAAGGATGAAAGGTTTTTCTCTAAGATCAGAAATAAGTGGTCCACTCTCACCACTCCTATTCAACACAGTACTAGAAGTTCCAGTCATAGCAATCAAGAAAGATAAAAAGAAATAAAAGATATCAAATTTAGAAAGAAGAAAAAAATGTCTCTGTTTGCAGGTGATATGATCTTTCACATAGAAAACCTTAAAGATTTCCAAAAAGTTGTAAGAAAACAAATTCAATAAAGCAGCAGCATACAAAATTAACATACAAAAATCAGTTGCAATTTTATACACTAAAAATGAACTATCAGAAAATGAAATAAAGAGAACAATCCTGTTCGCAATAGCATCAAAAACAACACAATACTTAGAAATACAGAATGTTTAATCAAGGACGTTAAAAATCTGTATAATGAAATCTGTAAGATCCAGATGAAAGAAACTAAAGATGCAAATAAATGGAAAGATATTCTATGTTCATGAGTCAGAAGAATTAGTATTGTTAAAATGTCCACTACCCAAAGCCATCTAAGTTTCAATGCAACACTTACCAAAATTCCACTGAAGTTTTTACAGAAATGGAACAAATAATCCTAAAATTTGTATGGAATGACAGAGATCCTGAGTAGCTAAAGCAATCTTGAATAAGAATAATAAAATTGAAGATATTATACTCCTGACTTTAAACTATACTATTAAGCTATAGTAATCAAAACAGAATGGGTCTGCCATAAAACGCACACATAGACCGATGGAACAGAACTGAGAGTCCAGAAATAAATCCTCACATTTATGGCCAGCTAATATCTGACAAGGGAGTTAAGAACAATCAATAGAGAAAAGTCTCAGTCAAAAAAAGGTGTTGGGAAAACTGGAAAACCCATGCAAAATAATTTATATCATGGAAATGCAAAGCAAAACCACAATGAATAACCACCTCACACCTGCCAGAATAATCATCATAAAAAAAAGAGATAAGTGCTAGCTAGCTAGAATGTGAAGAACAGGGAATCTTGTCCACTAACAATGAGAATGCAAATTAGTATAGTCACTATGGAAAACAGCATAGAAGTTTCTCAAAAAATTAAAAAGCAGACCTACCTGCTTCTGAGTACATATCCAAAAGGAATTAAAGCACTGTTGCTAAGAGGTCCCTGCATGCCCAGGTTCATTACAGCATTCTTTACAATAGCCAAGACATGGAGTCAACCTTAATGTCTATTGTTGGGATGAATGGATAAAGAAAAGGTGACATACACATACACAGTGGAATATTAGTCTTCTATAAAAAGGAAATCCTGCCGCTTGTGACAACATGAATGAACCATGAGGGCATTAGGTTAAGGGAAATAAGTCAGAGAAAGAAAGACCAATTTTGTATGATCTTACTTACATGTGGAATCTAAAAAGAACTCATAGAAACAGTTAAAAGGTACAAACTTTCAGTTATAAGGTGAATAAGATCAGAGTATCTAATCTACAGAATGGTGACTATAGCTAATACGGCTGTAATATGTACTTAAAGTTGCTAAGAGAGTAAATATTAGAAGTTCTTCATACATACACCCCTCATAACTATTTGAAGCAATGAATGTGTTAAATCACAGTGGCGATCATTTTGTGATATATATTCATAACAAATCATTACATGGTACATCTTAAGTTCACATAATGTCATATGTCAATTTTATCAATTCACAATATGTCAATTATTTCTCAAAAAAGTTGAAGAAAATCTCTACTATTTATCAGAGTAATTGTGAATTGAGATAAGATAGGTAAAAGCCCCTCCTATAAACTTCCTAACAGTCTAAGGAATTATCATGTTAATTTTAAATATTCATGTCAGAACTATACGACATGGAACACTTGGGTGTTGACTGTGTTATTTATTAGGCATCATCGGTATTCTTTAAAATGAAAAGACCTTCTTTACTTACCTACAAGGGCTGTGAAAGGCTCAAGTGAAATAATATCAGTACAAATGCTTTAATCATGTACAATTATGAGTATTTAAAATATCAGTCAAATTCTACTACAAAAAATGCTCTTACCACAAAAAATCATTAGTAGTACACAGCAACAAACTTTTTTCAAATTATCCTTATATCAACTATTTGAAGCAACCAAAGAATCAGAACTTTGAGGAACGCTATTCTCTAAACTGTATCATAAGTTATGAAAACACAATGCCATTTGAAAGATATCTACATAACAAATGATCAAAATCCCAGAGACCAATTTCATTAAATAGTTCCTTGTAGCAAAGATCTAATGTGAAAACAATGATGATCTGGAAATGCAAGTATGAAATCAGGCTTTCAAAAAGTACATGTAAATTTAATTATCCCTCGAAGTTATTTTCTGAAATGGGCAAAAATACCAGGAATGTGTCATAAATGCTGTATTTCTGCTCAAAGCAGTGATTTAGAGTTGCACAGCTTGCCAAGGCTTGAGTTCCTTTGAAAGGCAGAGGGTGTAAGGAAAGCAGTCAAGCTACTCATTATTTAGAATGCTGGATATAAAATCATCAGCTTCCAATTGTTTGATAGGATGAACTGCCATAAAAAACTGGCAGAGAAAAAAAGATTCAAAGTCCTACTCTACCTTAAATGGCCTCACTGTGTGACCTCTGAAATGGTAATGGCTTATGAAATCAATGTGTTAGCCTACACAAAAGTGTAGGTAGCGGAATTGTCAAGAAGGATGCTGAAACTGTGGCCTAGAAAAAGCGCCAGCACTCTAAACAGGTCAGCACAGGAAGAGAATACACACATGCATCAGATTTGCTCATCATATAGCCTTCAGCAAGAATATAAAATACATTTCAGACACTGAAAATAGTTTCTCGAAACAGAAAACAACCCACCGAGCCACAATGTATGAATACATTAACTAATTCAGAGGCCACCTTTACTCTGCAGTTGCAGAGATAATGTTTGTAAAAGGCAAAGACAATTAGGGCATCTTGTATCATCCTGCCATCTCCACCTATTTTCCCAAGCCTACTGCAGCTCTCTGCACCAATTCCATATAATAAATGCCCGAAATAACCATTAATCTCCTTTCAGACTCTTAGCATTTCCCTCTGATTGCTAGGTCACTGCTTCCCTACACTTCTCTCCTGGAATTTAAGGATGAGATGAAGAGGGTGGCAGCATCATTGAAAGAAGATACTGCCAGTGCCTCCCTCCACCAAATGTGGCGTGCTAGCACAAACTTTGCAGGACTGTGGTCTGAACATGAAAGAGGGTAGGAAATCTATGCCCATGTGCAGTCCAGCTGGATTCTCAGAAAAACTTACAACTTTCAATTTCCAAGGTGCAGTTTTGTTCATCCAGTGGGTACCGCCTTAGGTCCATCATGCAGGCAGCTGTGGTTGTGATTCTAGAAAAGAAATATCAATGATACATGCTGTTAGCTGGTCCATGACTGAGCTGGAAAAATTAAGTCTCAAAGAATATAGCTCTGGGTCTCAAGAAGCCTGATTTAGCTTAATCTCTAACAAAAAGAGTGCTACAACTTTGGATAATCATTTTCCTTGATGAGCCTCATGATGCTTTGTAAATTAAAGAGAGTGTACTAAATCAATATTCTCCCAAGATTTGGTCCATTACCTACCTGGTACCCCAAGTCATATGGAAGCATTTATGAAACAGGCAGTTTCTATTCTCCAGAAGCTCTTGGGATGGAATGGGGCCATCCAGGACTCTATTTTACAAGCATAACAGGTGATTGAGAAAATCAATGTGGCTCTCAGTCTTCCACTCATGTTTGTTTTCTCCTTGTTTTTTCAAGATCCTAAAATTTCCCAACAATCTCAGCATTGGTCCATCATTTTTGACCTTTCTCTACAGAGTATAGTGCTTTGCAACTGCGTCAGTATAACACACAATAAGCCTTTCATCTGTCACCTAATTTGCTCTGTCCTGAATTATCTTTCTCATAGCCCTTTAGAGAGTTTCCTCCTATTGGTTGCCAGGATTATTTAAAACACATGGTACATTTATAATTTATCAGGGAGAGATGTATTGTCTCCAGTGTCTTTATATTTCTCTGTCACCATTTTTTTTTTTTATTATTGTTTTTGCCATACATTGTTATGATATCACCATGGGTTTACATATGCTTCCCCTCCGGGTCCCCCCTCCCTCCTCCCTCCCCCCCGGGAAATCTCGCTGCACCAGTCCCGAGCATCAATCCTGGGCTGGCGATTGATTAGACACATGACAATTAACATGCTTCAATGCCCTTCTCCCATCTCATCCCACCCTGACCCTCATCCACAAAGTCCACAAGTCTATTCTATACATCTGCGTTCCTTTTGTTGTCTCCCATGTTGGGTCCTACTAGAAAGAGCCAAAAAACATACAGTCCTAAGTGATTTATCAGTATGGTTTCTGATCAATAAGGCAGCATAATATTATGAAAAAGCACATTTTAAAACACAACAGACAAAGGTATGAATCCTAGTTCTACCTCATTAAAACTGTGATATATGTCAAGATGGTCAATATCTCCTAACCAACCTTAGTTTCTTTGTCTGTAAAAAAGGGGGACTTTTAATAACAATAATAATTACCTAACAGTTCTTGGATGAAGTAAAATAATTTATGTAAAGAATATAAAAGACTACCTACACATAACAGGCCCTTTACATCTGGTGAACAAAACCAAGAGGAAAAACTGGTGCTAAAGTTGATGAAGTTTGGCATACTCTACTCCGAGAGGCACTATGTTTGTGTGTTGGAAACAGAGAAATCAATGCAGCCCTAACTTGACAGAAACAATCCACAGCTAGACCTTTGCCATTAAAAGGTCTCGGGTACTGGGCTTCCCTGATGGCTCAATGGTTACCAATCTGCCTTCCTATGCAGAGGGTACAGAATCAATCCCTCGCTGGGAAGCTAGAATCTCACACGCCACATGGCCAAAACACAAAGAAAAGGTCTTGAGCACAACTTAGACAAGTAATCCAGGTAGACTGAATCTATGAAATTCCTTGGTCAGGTTTAAGCGTCTTATTCCTTTGCTGTAGGATGACATGCATAATTGAGTTAATGTAAGTAGTTCCTACCTTTTTAGTTTGATTACTGCTTAATTAAGGTTTGTGCTTTGATAATTTTTGCTTTCCTACTTAGTCATAAGTGAGTATCCTCTCCTTTACCAGGAGGATTCTCGCCTCAACTCCTCAGTCATCTGCCTTCTTCAGCATCTATGGCCCCATTGCCCCACTTCCAGGTTACTACAGTATCTTGGTCTCCTAGTCTCTCCATCTGCCTCCCCACTACTATTCATACAATGGTAAGACATTTTAAAGACACAGATAGGACTCTACCACTCCTCTTCAAAATTTTTAGAGGGTCTTCCAAAAAATTCCCAATCTTGGCTATGACCTACTGTTACCTGAATAATCTAACCTTTTCTTTCCAATTTGATCTCATACCAAGTCCTCACTTACTCCAGTCTTCACATCTGTTCTCTCTGCCTAGAATATGAATCTCCCTACCCCTGATACTCACAAAGCCCTATATTTTCCTGATCTTTCATCTCAAAAACCACCTCTTCTGAAAGGGATTTCTTTTTTTTTTCTCTTTTATTTATTTATGTATTTTTCTTTACATTATTGTGTTGGTTTTGCCATACATTGACATGAATCTGCCATGGGTATACATGTGTTCCCCTTCCAGAACCCCCATCCCACCTCCCTCCCGATTCCATCCCTCTGGGTCGGTCAAGCAGTCCACCCAAAGTGGCTGCCTTAACTCAAGCTCCACCTTAGCTATTTATTTTCTTCAAGGGATTATTACAATCTGAAATTATCTTGCTTATTTCTATTTTGTAAGAATGATTTTTCTCAGTAAAATTTAAGCTATTTAAAAGCAGATTTTTTCTATTCATTGTAAGGGAATCAAAAAGGATCTGTTGCAAGGATAAAAACATGAATTACAGAATCAAGCACTTGGTTTTGCTGTGTGTAAATCTTTTATTTGGGAGATTATTTTACTGCACAATTTCTCTTTTTTAAAATTATAATATGTCTTATGTTTTAGAGATTCATTTTATATTTTTAACAGTAAGTAAAACTTAATCTACTTATTAAATTACATAACTAGTTAAAGACTTTACCCTACTATTAAACTGATTATTTCTGCTTTTGATGGGACTGATCAAATGTCTATAATTAATTATTTTATAAATTCTAAAAATTATATAAAACATCAACATTCACATTTGCTCAGGGTTAAAAGAGGACAATTTATTTTGGTTATGTGATATTTGGCTAAATTCTTCACTGGTCTACTGTCTTTTTTAACCATGCAGATGTAACCTGAATTACCACTAACCTAGAGGAACCTGTATTGTGTAGAAGAGAAATTGTCGAAGGAAATAAAATTAGCTACCTAGCAGGCATACAAATTCTGTTATTTAAGTAAAACAGCAGATACAATCTTCATCTTGATACACTAGAGGAAATTAACTTTGCTTGATAGAACGAACACCAAAGACATGAAAGGTACAAGGGCATACATAGGATAAAGAGGGATAGTCATAAATAGATGTCTGAATGTGTAAGTGAGGTGAAATTTAAGATTGTAAGATTGCAATTGCTACTACAGGCTGTGGTTTACACATTCTGCTGATGCATATTCAAGACAACTAACATCTGTGAACACTAGGGCTGTGAGCAACAAAGTAAACTGATCAGTGCTATTGCAGAAACAATTGGGTTTCTACTCATGCTTTAAAAATGAAGTATTAGGAAAGTGTTTTTCTCACATCAACAATATTCATATTCACACTGATGAAAGGGCTTCCCTGGTGACTCCATGCTAAAGAATCCGCTTGCCAATGCAGGAGACAGATGTGGGTTCAATCTCTGGGTTTGGGAAGATCCTCTGGAGAAGGAAATGGCAACCCACTCCAGTGTTCTTGCCTGGGAAATCCCATGGATGGAGCCTGGCAGGCCACAGTCTATGGTGTTACAAGAGAGTCAGACATGATTTAGTGACTAGTGACTAAAAAACAACAACTTCATAAAGCTAACTAACTCAACAGATATAAATGTTTTCTAGTTGATGTTTATAAGCATTTGTATCTCCTGTTGGGATGAAAATAGAAATTCTGTAGCCAAATAATCCACTTGGAATCCTGATCATACAGAAAAGGACAAGTGACCAGGGACAGGTCACTTACACGCCCCAGTGTGTGGCTGCTCCTGAGACAATTAACTAGAAGCCTGCCATATGGCCTTGTTGTGAGATGATGAAAGTAAGAAAAAACTCTGTAACACTAAATGTTCTTCACCTTTTGTTATTACTCACTGCTAGTGAGATACAGTGATAACTCATTTAACCAGTAGCTATTTGGTAGTGGGTATATGTATATTTTTTTTGCATAAAGAAATGTAGAATATTCACTCACTTATAAGCAAAGCAGAGCTATGATATAAATCATGTCCCAACATATAAATATTCAAAAAGAGTCATTATGTCATATGTGTACATGAAATTCTTATTAACAGATTTTAAGACAAAGTACAGACTGAACGGAACAGATGTAACAAGTCTGCATATTTTCTAGGTGCTTTGTGAGATTAGAAACCACATCTGTTTTTATTTGTATCTCAAAAACCTTGCCAGGCATTGGCCTATGCCAAGATTAAAATAAAGATAACAGTAACAACAACAGAACACAAACAAAGACAGTCAAGGTCACAAATGCTCTCAAATTGAGGATTTTGAAACAATTCTCTGATATAAGTGTCTGATTCCATTATTAAAAAAATTTCCAAAACAAATTTGAAAGTCAAAATCATCCTAACAGAATAAGCCACCTTGGAATAAATTTTATTCAGAAAAGCTCAATGACCAACATCAAAATCTATTCCTTGGGACATTCTGATTTATAATGGCTACATTTCTCTAAGAATAAATCAACAGAATAAATATAATTAATGGGTTTTTCATGAACCTGCCTTTCTGAATCCTGATAAACATCCTTAATGGGTCTTAAATTACTCAGCATCACTGTAGCAACTCATTAGACAGGGATCCTGGTTAAGTTTGAAGACCATTGGGAAATATATGAAGACAGTCCAGTTTTCAGTCAAAGGAAACAGTCAATGATGCCTCCAAAATGAAGACTGGAGGAAATCTACAGTTAAAACTGGAAATGTGTCTTCTTTGGGGGGCTGAATACTATTGCATGATGAGAGCCACTTTTAGGGAGCACCAATATTCTAACTGGGCTAAGAGATCTTTAAATAAACTTTTTATTCCTCAGCCATTGGGCACAGTCATCCAAAAGATTTATGTCACAAAATACTGACACATTGCAGGAAAATTAAATATGTAACATAGCATAAAAAGTCACTAGAGGCATCTATAAAATCAAGAAATACAACTATGCCAGTATTTCATATCAAAGACATACCAGACATTTAAAGTGTCATTAACTGAGATTTACTGATGCGAGTATATCATTCCAAGTTTGACTATGACCTAAGATAGTTATTAAGTGATAATAAATGCCTTTGCCCCTCAGCCAATAGGAAATAACTCAGAATCATCAACGTGACACATGGGGTCTTCCAGCAACTTGTTCAAGAGGGGCTTTTAGGAGCTAAAATATATGGTTAAACATGTGCCTTAACATGTGAAAAATTTATTAGGATTAAAACCAGAGATTATCAAAAAGTGACTCTGAACTTTTACTTTGATCTATCAAGATAACATTCCAGTTGTTCCACCAAACAAAAATAAAATAAAATTCAGCATCTTGGCATATTTTTTAAAGAAAATTAGCTGCCTTATCTCTAACTATGTTCAAAGAATAATGTTCTAACTCACTGCATGCTTCTACTTTGTTCAAAATGTACATTTACTTAAACACATAACTTATTCTAATTATAAGGGACAAAAAAGGAACCTCTGGGATTAGTAGGCAGCGTTAATAGAGAAAAAAATAGGATGTTAAAAAGGTCAATTATCAAAAAATACATTGATATTTTAGTATGATTAAATATGTATTATGAAAATACATATTTTTCTAGCTGTAAAACAAACATTAAACACTTCCAGCTATGGGGGAAAATTCCAATTACTTTATTTCAGCATAAAAGTATGAACTGAAGCTTTGAGAAGTTCTAAAGTGCTCATCTGAGTCATTTCCCCTCAAAGTACCTAATTTTTTTTTGTTTTAATATCTCCAGGAAGACCTGACATCATTTTGTATCTTACCACTATTCCAGTTGGGAAACTAATGTCTTACATATATCCCCTCTTAAATGTTCTTGTCTTTTGCAGAGAAGACAGAACACCTACTGCAGGAGTCAGCTGACCTCAGCTCTGGTGTTCTCAATAATAACATACCTCAAATTAATTGATCTCTTAGCATATTCCAGACACCATCAAGTGTTACTGAAACATATCACCTTATTTAACACAAGGAGTGTCCTATCATTATTCCCATTTTACAGATAAGAAAATCAAGACACAGAGCAGTAGAGTGATTTTCTCCAAAAGTCAAAGAGGGAGTAGTGGAGTTGAGATTTAAATCTAGGATGTTAGTTTCCAGAGCCCACATAGGTAAATACCAGGCAATCACTAACTAGGCAGGTTGACCTTGATGAAGTCATTTAGCTTCTCTGGAGGAATGGCCAATTTCTTAGATCCCAAGTGAGCTTGGAAATTCTACAATGCTCTGAAATACATTACATGTTCTATGACCCTGTATATTTTGTAATTTTGTTTTACCCATACATTCAAAGGCTGTATTTCACAGCTGTTCATTCTGTTTTAGTCAATTATGTAGATTAGCCTACCCCAGATATGCAAACACAGGCCTCTCCCCTAGGAGTCCCACTTAATATTCTCTCCTGATTGAAGGTCTCCCACAGCATTTTCCTTCTAGCCTGTGCTTTTGATTTACCTCCATAGAGGCCTTCTGCTTAAATTATAATCTCCAACACTCATGCATAATTGTTTTTAAAAGTTCTTTACAAGTCCTCCTGTAGAGTCACATGGGTTACTATGCTCAACTTTGTAATCACCAAAAAAAGTAAGATTGCTAGCAATTGCTAGCAATTTGACAAATGGTGCCTTTCAGACTGGAGCTATTTGTACCCATCTGCAGCTGTTGGCTTTCTGTGACTCCTTGCTCTTTTGGAATCTTATTCTCTGTAAAGATACCCTGCACAATACAGGAAACACAGGTTTCTGCTACAAAGTCAGGGATTACAATGAAAGACATTTCCTTAAGTAACATGCCTATGGAATCCAAACAGCAGTATCTCAAAAAAAATCTCAATTTGTAAGTACGTAAGTCCTAATCAACCAAAACGTTGATACAGACATACCCATCTGTAGTCAGTCCCGTGTTTATCAAGATTCTCCATATTATATTCCTGGTGGTCTTATCCACAAACCCTTTGCTTATCTCATAAATGAGAATATCCATTCTTCTTTCTAGATTAAATCTTAAAGGGTTTCTGACTCTGAAGAAAAAAAAATTTTTTTTCTTTTATTTTTTTGACTCACAACCTAACGAATGAAATCTGGCTTCAGATCATTATAAGAGATTTAATTATACAAGAGCCACTTATCAATGGGAAGGACATATAGCTGGGACTCTAATTATTTCAACAATGATTTCTTTTTAGTTTGTTTTCACAATTTAAAACAGTGTTTAGGTATGCCAGATACTTACTATTGCATTCAATATTTAAAATAGTTCCTTTTTATTTATGGAGCATTAGAGACATACCATCTCAGAGTAAGTTCACCAGTTTTATTCCAGTCCTTTAATTTTTTTTTTTTTTAACAAAATGAGAGGCTCACAGCTGCTGATTTATAGCTGGTCAGTACTGACGGAGGTTATAACCTCAGATGGGTCTTCTGTCACTTCTCCCACATCCTGGCCTGTGTAATTTTAAACTGTAAACTACACATGCTGGAGCTCCTCCTTCATTTCTCCAGCTCCATCCATCCTCCACCCATAACCACCAGACTAGACTGCATAGACTTCAAAAGTCCTCTGACTTCAGGTTGGATCTGGTCAATGGGGAGCAGACCAGGAGTTGGGGAGGGGGAAAGGGACAGTCTGGGAGCTGTACTCCAGGCCCCATCCCCAGGAACTTGTGAACAGGTACCCTGACCATTCCCTCCTCTTGCTCTTGAAGTCTAGAATGCTAGGGAACAGATGGCAATCTGCTGATCCTATCTCTGGGTGGGGAGGGGGAGCAGTTCATTCTCTTTATAAACTCACTCCTTCTCTTTGTAAATTACCCTTTTATTACAAGTCATCTCAAATTATTCCATTTTCACTAAGCCATCTGTTTCCTGTTTCCCCTGACTGATAGAATGTATTATAGAAATGTATTTAAAATCTGAAGTTTCTCTAGTTAGGCTGTCAAAAAAAATTAGAAGCATATTCCATTCCTGAGTCCTTTTATCTTAGGATTTTAGGGATGTGGGGATGAAGTTTTCCTTGTTCTTAAAATGAACTGCCTCCTTCCTATGATTCCAGTCTCGGTTCACTGGAGCCCACCCAGAAAGCACTATCTCTCCCTATGTCAGCCAAAGCAACCCTTCCTCCCCTACCACTTGTCACTGTCTCATTTAACTTTATTTCCTTCATAATACCTATAATAGGATTACCCTGGCAGTCCAGTGGTTAAGACTAGACTTCCAATTGTGCTTCCAATGCGGTGAACTCAGGTTCAATCCCTGGTCAGAGAACTAAGATCCCACTCATTGTGTTGTGCGGCCATTTTCTTTTTTAATAAAATAACAAGGAGAAAATACTTTAAAAAGTACTTATCATTCCCTGAAATTAGTCTGTGTATGTATGCACTGGCTTATTCATTACTTTCTGTCTCCCTAGCAGACTCAGAGTCTATGTTACATTGGGTTTTCACAAAGCAGATCCTGAAGGATACTCACTAGGGATCACCATCTGTGAAAGCAAGAAGAAGCAGGACTAGACAAAGGAAGATGCTGATGCAGGATGCTGGCCCAGCAACGTGGACGTTCTGACGAGAGTACTGCCATCAGAGTTACTTATGTAAGACTGAAATGACCTTTAAACCTCCTCCCTCTTCCACCATCACTGCACACACACACACCTTCCTTGAACAGCTGGCATCTTATGCTTGAGAAAAAGATACACTAGATTGAAAGGTCAGTGGGAAACATGTTCTGAGGTTGATCCAGCCTCCAATATGCCCTCACACACATTTTCCCTGCAGTACATGGTTGTAACTATGATCACCTAAACCAATAAAGTAAAAAAGATTTTACTGTTTTGCTGCTACTGTTATTTTTCTAACACAAAAAAATAAATTACTCAAAGCAGCCTCCTGTCACATACTAGCAACTCAGCTTGCACTTAGGACTCCAACAAAAGCTACCAACAATGCCATCTCAGACTTATCTACCACTCATCTCTAATGGCAAAAGATTTCCATCTCAGTGGCAAGTTTGCTATTTAAGTCTTTTACATGAAATCGGTACCAAATATGCAGGAGAATATTTCACACCATTAGAAGGCACACGTTTGTGTTAAAAACTTATACATTGCTTCATGGTAATTATATTTCAATGGAAGTGGAAGAAAATAATTAAAAGTAAATAAAAAGCATAATATGGAGTATAAAAAGAACACAAATTAAACCTGAGAATTATTACCTAACTAATCAGCAAAAAATTAAAGTGATAATATTCAGTACTACACATTTTGCAGAGAAACAGACCCTCTCACACACGCTACCGGTAGAATTATAAATTAGAACACTTTCTGGATGACAGGCTTTCTGTAACAAAAAGTAACAGAAGAGTGGCCAGCATAGTGTCCACTGATCTTGTGTAAGGTTCGAATACCCGGGGGCACAGAGGTCAAGAACAGAGGCTTTGGCAGTGACGAGTGCCAAGATATGCTGGCCTCATGTCTTGGCACTGCCTCTCGCCGTGTGACCTTGAGCCAACATATAAAGAGGAACTGCTACACTACAAAAGATCCTCCTGAACGTTGGACAATTATTTCTTCACAATTCTATGGAGGTATGACCCTGAGCACCCCATAGAAAAGCAAAAGACTTTCTTCTGACTTGAAAAAAATCATCCTGATTCTTCAGAAGCTTTTAGTTACGTAGGACGAAGTTTTTGAAGTAGGGGTAGAGGGTGCCTGCGGATAAGAGCAACTAAAAGGTGAAATTCAGAGAGCCCCACATAACTGAAGACTGCTGCTGCTGCTGAAGACTAGTGAAAACAAAAAGTTTATAGAGTTTATGATGGAAAAAAAAAAGTCTTTAAAAAGTGATCCCCAAACATATCTTGTGATGCAGGGTGGTTAAAGAAAACAAGAGGAAAAGAAGAAAAAAACTGTCTTGTACCCAAAAGATGATACACTGAATAAGAAGACCGTGTGTTCGTGCTCAGTCGTGTCTGACTCTTTGCGACCCCATGGACTGCAGCCTGCCAGGCTCTTCTGTCCATGGAATTCTCCAGGCAAGAATACTGGAGTGGGTTGCCATTCCCTTCTGCAAGGGATCTTTCCAATCCCGGGATCGAACTCAGGTCTCTTGAATCTTCTAGAGAGGCAGGTGGATTCTTTACCACTGCACCATCTGGGAAGCCCAAATAAGAAGATAACTGACTAGAGAAGTGAAGCAGAGTTAAGTAAACCATCAAAAAAATAAATAAACAAACCCTGGGCCTCGTTTGAAAGAAAACTCTTAGAGAAACAGAAAAGGCTCACACAAAAAAAGGGCATAAACACTTATGCTGAAAATGACAGACCATTTATGATACAAGTCACTAAATATTATTATAGCACAATACAGGTCACTAAGTATTATTGTGTGTGTGTGTTAGTCGCACAGTCATCTCCGACTCTGTGACCCCATGGACTGTAGCCCTATCAGACTCCTTTGTACATAGAATTCTTCAGGCAAGAATACTTGAATAGGTAGCCATTCTCTCCTCCAGGCAATCTTCCAGACCCAGGAAATCTAACTCAGGTCTCCTGCATTTCAGGCAAATTCTTTACCAGTTAAGCCACCAGGGACACCCAAATTATTATTATAGCCCAGTACAAAAGGTAAGAATGAAGACAAGCACATCCAATTCCTAGATGAAAACTGAAAACAGAAGACATCAAAAAAGGTGTCAGAAAAGGAAAAGGTATGTAACACCCTTTAGATAATTTCATTTCCTCCAAGCTGGGAAATGGGAACAGGGTTGGAAGAATGAGAAGAAGGACAACCCAGTTCAAGAATGGTTGTGCTGTCAGTATCCCCCCCAGCTTGCCCGGTCTGTCAGCTTCTCTCTCTGGGTCGGGGTGGGCGGAAAACGGCAAACTAGCTTCATAATTCAGTAAAATGTTACTGAGTATTAAATCCTGAAAATCAATTTTTTAACAAATAGATGAGTGAGCTCTGCTGTTCCACCTGAAGAAGAAAGCAGACTGATGGATGTAATAAGAGCCTCTAGTTTTACAGAGGGCTCAAGGGAGCAATGATGGGCTGTTCGCATTGCCAAGTAGGAATCTATGGTCATAAATTCTAACATGAAGGACATGGGGATTTAGGTTAAATAAAAAAGATGACTTGGCTGATAGTGAAAGCCATAAAATCATGAAACAGCTCCCTAGGTGAATGGTAGATTTTCCTTTCTGGAAATGATGTGTAAAGAGGCTCATCTGTTGGGGTGACGGGGAGGGGCCTAAGCACATTCGGCTGGTTTAGGTGACAGTCTGCACTTTCTGGTTCACCAAAGCAGCCTCTATCTTTAATTTCCAGCAACTAAAGCAAATGCCTAAATCCCTTGCAGCCTGAGTGTACCTCTGATAATTTGGCTTGTAATGGATTTTAGCTTAATATAACAGACAACAACGTGAAGAATTGCCAAATGTAATTAAATAACTGAAGACGTGTAATATAGCCTATAAACATTAAAGTATTTCAACGCATGCTTAATGACATCCAGGGCCAGGTAAAGATGTATTTCTGTCAGGTAATTACTAACAATTATTGAGGACTGTTCTCAGAGCACTGGGATGCAACATTAAACGTTGGTTATCATCTTTATGCTCAGTGTTCACATTAGTTAAGGCATTTGTGGTGTTGTAACACCATAATGTCATTAATGAGTAATTATTTCTAGAGCAATTACTTTTTAAGTGATTAAGATGTGTTGTATCACTGTGACACAACCAACTTCATATTTGCTTTCTTAATAGCTTCCTTGTCTTCCCTACCAGTTCCCTTCCCCAAAGCATATTAGACTGTCTTTTTCTCACAGGAAAAGAATAGACTGATAATTACCCAATGCATACCGTCCCTGAGAGAAATACAATGCAACAAGCTAATGTCTGCTAATTCTTAAGCTACCATTAAGGAGCTGAAGAGAGTATCAGGACATTGAGTTGGATAACATATACATTAAAAAACCTAAAATTTGCAAGTTTATCATCACTTTGCCAATGAGATTGAACTGTAATTTATCTGAATGCCAATAAAGATGCTGACCAATATTAGTTTATCCACAGTGAGAGCTTACATTCTGCATGGTGCTTACTAAGCCCTGTAGAAGATATTTAACAAAAGTATTAAGATATAGTCGTGAGCCTTAAGGACCTTAAAATCAAAGAGAAGACACAAGATAAACTGATATAGAAAGGTATTATTTGGGATCCATGATAGCTCAGACAGTAAAGAATCTGCCTGCAATGCAGGAGACACAGGTTTGATCCCCAGGTTGGGAAGAGTGGCTACCCACTCCAGTATTCTTGCCTAGAGAATTCCATGGACAGAGGAACCTGTGGAAAATATTACCTTTGTCACCTGGAACACAACTCCAGCAAGTAAGGCAAAGGCAAAATCTCTTTGAGCCTTAATATTATTAATAGCATAACAACAGTATGAACAACTACCACTTAGAATGGATGTAAGGACTTAAATAATATATACAAATTGATGCTCATGGACTAAGCATTTTTACAAGCTTTAGCTCTAAATAAGCACATAGTTTTATTAATTTTTTACATTATTATTAGTCATATGTGTTATACATGAATAGTTTGTGTTATAAGATCTCTGATAAGGGAAATAACTAGAAGCTGAAGTGGTCATTGTAGAGGAATGAGTTACCAGCTGGGTGATCAAGGATGGGCAAGACTTTGCTAGATCTAATATAGGGAGGGTTTTCCAGTCCTCAGAGAACAACATGGGCACATGCCCAGAGCCAGGACATAACGATCAAATGGCCAGAGCAACTTGAGTGGTAAGAAAACTTGTTAAAATATATATAGGATGAAGGCTGGATAAAGGCAAACAGCAGCTGACCTTAAGTTTCAGGCCAACTAATTTATATTTTATCTATTGAGAACTGCAGAATACGCTATGACATTATGAAACAAAGTCCTAATATTATAATTTACTTAAATCTGATTGATAAACCACAAACTCAGATGCCCAGAGTGTCAGGTTTATGGCATCTGTACTATGAGGAGTAGGTTCTACATAAGACAACAGGAAATGGTGAGAATAAAAAAAAAGAATACCCTGTCCACACACGGTATCAATGTCTCAACTCCAGCTGATCATTGCCATGTGGGAAATAAGGATCAGCTCAGGTTTCTGACATTTAGAAATATACATACACATTTTAAAATGAAATGTTCTTGCAATGCTAGTCAAATAAAATGCTTGTCTGAATTGGTATGTCCTGAGGGCAGATGGAAGGCAGCCCTTGATGTTAAGTGATTTTATAAATGAGGAAAGCATTTCTGAGACATACAGTGATTCACTGTAATTGACATAGACGGTGAGTCACAGGTAGTTTTAGGGTCTTAACCAACGGAAACTTTATCTAAGATAAAGTAGAACTCACTAGAAGTTAAGGCTTCATTCCACTCAGTATGGAACAGGGTAAGCACATGCCCAGAGATAGGACAATTGTGAGGTTTCAGTGCAACCTTCATTACACTAATAGAGGTCTTCACATTTTAGATCATTTTTCATTACAACCTCAAATGAAACAAACTAGCAGATAAACATGTGGGCTTCCCTGATAGCTCAGTTGATAAAGAATCCACCTGCAATGCAGGTGACTCCGCTTCAATTTCTGGGTTGGGAAGATCCACCCAAGAAGGGATAGGCTATCCACTCTCTATACTTGGGTTTTCCTTGTGACTTAACTGGTAAAGAATATGCCTGCAATGTGGGAGACCTGGGTTCGATCCCTGGGTTGGAATGATCACCTAGAAAAGGGAAAGGCTACCAGTCCATGGGGTCACAAAGAGTTGGACACGACAGAGTGACTTTCACTTTCAGCAGATGAACACAAGTCAAAATAAAATAAACAAGTATGAGCGTGCATTCTCTTTTCTTGATATCCATGCAGTAGAGAGGAAAGAATACGTTCTGGGGAGTCACTCAGCCATCTAGAGCTCGGTGCACGCACCAGTGTTCACCATTTCCTAGTTATGCCACTTGAGGAGGTCAGTTTGCTTGCCTTTAAATGCAAATAATGATGTCTAGCATACAAAGTTGCAGGATAATAACACAGAACTGCATAACTTGATAACATGCTATCACACTCAAGCGAGAGGGATAATGTCTTGAAACTTGATTTTAAACAATATTTAAGAGAGTCAAGAAAATGATTTAATGATTATAAACAGATGTTCTGATATGAGCATTTATGGTCAACTTCCCTGGGAAGTATAAGTTAAAACTCTGGTAACAGTCAAATAATTTGTTAACAAACTGGCCTACTATTCACATAATATAGGTCAGCAAAAATTTCAGACCATGGCAAAGAAGAAATAAGAAAGGACAAGTTAGACATGGTATTAAGGTTAATTGCATTCATGATGCATTACAGGATAGAAGAATTGTGAGTTACAATCAGTTTTAACAGTCTGAGGAAATGAATTACTGAAAATTTTCAAGAAAGTTAATAAGTTGGAGAAATAAGCAAGATTTGTAACAGAATAGGAGAATTCTCTTAGATTTCCAACTGTGACACCAAAAGACACAAATGTAACATTCTTGAAAAAGAAGTGGGATAATACATGGAACTAGTTCTTAGATTCACATTTGGACCTGATATTTCAGCTCTGGGACCCTGTGGATGTTATTAATTCTTCTCTCAGTTTCCTTTTCTATAACATGTGGATAAAAAGGTATGTTTTATAGCAGTGCTGATGAAAAACAAAACAAAACGATGTATCGTCCAAGAGGACTTTAGTGCAATCGCTTGCAAATTCTGAGTATTCAGTATATGGTACCTGCTCGTACCATCACTATTACAATCTATTGTAGTATATGATGCCTACTCTTACCATCACTATCACAATCTATTATAAGACTCTGAATGAGGTCAAGAGGAAAATGGTGAAATATTTTTTAATGACATAAAAGGAAAAAAGAGCAATTAAAATACTACTGCAAAAATGTTGCAATCAATTTTTTTTACACATGGATGGTATGATGACTTTTTATATCAAAGAGAATATAATTTATGCCATCCAGAACAGCAAATTCATATGTATACTTTCCTTTTGCACAAGACTCTTGAGAGTCCCTGGGACTGCAAGGAATCAGTCAATCCTAAAGGAAATCAACCATGAATATTCATTGGAAGGACTGATGCTGAAGCTGAAGCTCCAATACTCTGGCTACCTGATGCAAAGAGCTGATTCACTGGCAAAGACCCTGGTATTGGGAAAGCTGAAGGCAAAAGGAGAAGGGGGTAGCAGAGATGAGATGGTTAGATAGTATCACCGACTCAGTGGGCATGATTTGAGCAAATTCTGGGAGAAAGCAGATGACAAACGAGCCTGGTGTGCTGCAATTCATGGGGTCAAAAAGAGTCAGACATGACTTAGTGACTAAAAAACAACAGCAGTAAAAAAAAATAACAAACACTACTATGTATAACACAGATAACTAATGAGAACCTACTGTATATCACAGGGAACTCTGCTCCTTCCCGGTGACCTAAATGGGAAGGAAATCTAAAAAAGAGGGGATATATGCATATCTATAACTAATTCAATTTGTTGTGCATCAGGAACTACACAACAGTGTAGTAAAGAAACTACACTTCAATAAAAACTTTAAAAAATTAAAAAGGAGTATTACAGTGTACTCTGTTTTGCATCTGGCTTTTTTGAGTTCAACATTACTCTGAGATTTACGTTTATACTTTAGGGGGATGCTGCTGCTGCTGCTGCTGCTGCTAAGTCGCTTCAGTCGTGTCCGACTCTGTGCGACCCCAAAGATGGCAGCCCACCAGGCTCCCCCGTCCCTGGGATTCTCCAGGCAAGAACACTGGAGTGGGTTGCCATTTCCTTCCCCAGTGCGTGAAAGTGAAAAGCGAAAGTGAAGTGGCTCAGTCGTGTTCAAGAAGCCAAACCGTCTGACATTATGTGCCAAGGGCTCTACCATGATGAGCTCACAGGGACTCAGGGCGCACTTTTCTATGCGTGCGGGGTGATTACAAAGCAAAATGCACACAAGAAGCTGGAAAATAAGAAACATATATTAAGCAGGTATTATGTGTTAAGGTCTTTAGGGAAAAAAATATCAAGTGTTTCTTCGTCCATGGATATATATTAAGAAAAGAGTGAGATATAATACCCAAGGGGTTGAAGGAAAAATTAATTTTATTAATCTGCATGGAATTTCCAGTAATACATTGACAAATATCACCTTTGGGCACAAAGAAACAGCAAGAATTATGCTATTATTTTTCCTAATTGCCTTTGTCAAACCAATTTCTGATTATTTACCAACTAAACATTTTTTGACTTCATTGAAATTGCTCCTAGAAATATTTATCAGTGTATTTATAGATTATGTCCTATCAGAAGAACCGTGTAGAGTTTCTCTGCCAATATTCAAATACTGAAAAAGTATAAAGCAATAATTTATCTTTTTATACGCTTAAATAAAAGTATCATTGATATGTCAGTCCTTTATGAAAAAGGTTATATTTCTTAGAAAAGGTTATAGATTTCTTTAAAATGTATGTCAATCTCTGTTCAAACACTTGACATTTATTTATTTTGATGAAAATATTACTGAACTGTCTCAACCATCTCATCCTGTATATTTAAGTTGGCATATGATATTTCATAAGAAAAAGCCCCAATGCAAGAATTTACTAAATATTAGGGAAAGCATTGTAAATCTAGGCAGGAAGTACACCCAGATTTCCTTTGGAACTGAGAAAAGCTTAATATTATACTGTAAGAATGATATATATCGATATACTATTTTATCAACTGATACTCTGTAAAAAATATTTTAGAAGATTTTTCAGTGCAATGATAAATGCTCTTTGTAGTCAAGTCCTAAAAATTCAAATGTTTTAAATTATTTTCTGAGTCATAAAATTGATGAGTAAATGTACATTTGATACTGCACTCCCCTGATTAAAATTCTTAACGGCAACCTTTTTTCTAAAGATAAAATGCAAACTCCTGAATATTACCAACAAGGACCCTTCTTTCCTCTCCAACTCATACCTCACCTGTCATAGCTCACTTTCTCACAATGCATGCTCCAGTCATTCTGAAATTATTTAATTGACCTTTCTTCCTTTACCTTTTCCTCTACTTGTCAATCCCTCTACTTGTCATCCCCACCCCTCTGTTTTCCATAATCATCACCTGATTAACTGTGAGTGCTCCTTCAGGTCTCATTTTACCTATTACTGCCCCCATCTGCTTCACTCCCAACACACACACACACAAAAGCTGATTACTCAAATAACATTTTTGTTTTTACATTTCATCATCTGATAGAAACTAAGTGTCTCAGGCAGCTATCTATGCCTCATGAAGGTAGATGAGATTTTATAACCACTTTACCATTGAGCCTGGAAGGCAACAGTGGAACCAGATGACTTTGCAGGAAGGAATTAGAAGCCAAATTATCAACTGATCAAGTTCAAAGCAACGCAGGGTCCTCTCCATACTGCCTCTCTGGTCTGATCAACAAAAATGTCCTTAATTGATCACAAAAATGTGATCCTAACTGGATCACAGAACAGTTTACTATTATTATTACAGTGCATAATTACAGAGATGCTCTGCATTAAGAGCCTCAAAATGTTCATATATTTTATAGCAAGCCCAGTTAGTGGTTCAGTGGTAAAGAATCTGTCTGCCAATGAAAGAGACACAAGAGACAAGGGTCGGATCCCTGGGTCTGAAAGATCCCCTGTTGGAGGAAATGGCAAACCACTCCAGTATTCTCGCATGGGGAATCCCATGGACGGGAAAGCCTGGAGGGCTAGAGTGTATGAGGTCCCCAAGAGTTGGACATGACTCAGCACAGCACAGCAGCAGTTACTCCTAAAGAATATTTCTCTCTTCTTAAAAATAGTACTTCACTTTCCTTATGAAAAGGACACAAAATTGTTTTGGAAAATCTACAAATCAGGAGAGGTATTTTTTTTCTTTTGTTAAGATTTTTAATTAGAGGATAATTACTTTACAATATTGTGATGGTTGCTGCCATACATTAACATGAATCATCCATAGGTATACATGTGTCCCCTGCCTCTTATACCTCCCTGCCACCTCCCTCCCCATGCCACCCCTCTAGGTTGTCACAGAGCACCAGCTTTGAGTTCCCTGAGTCATACAGCAAATTCTCATTGGCTATCGGTTTTACATATGGTAATATATGTTTCAATGCTATTCTCTCAAATCATCCCTTCTCTTCAGGACAGAATTTTAATCACAGGAGTGCATGATCAAATCTAAATACAGAAAATTATAATTAAAAAATGGAAAATCAACATAAAAGATGTTAATGGGAATATTAAAATAGCAAAAAGCTGAAACCCCCTAAATATTCCAAAGTAAATGGCTAAAATTATACAGTATTACTCACAAATATGACAGATTATAAAGTCACAATGTTGAAAAATGAAGAAATATTTTATGTATAATATTAAGTGACCTGGAGAAGGTAATGGCAGTCCACTCCAGTATTGTTGCCTGGAAAATCCCATGACAGAAGAGCCTGGTGGGCTACAGTCCCTGGGGTCACAGAGTTGAACATTATTTAGAGATTAAACTATATTAAGGGAATGAAGCAAATTAAAAAATGGACATATATCATAACCACAATTTTCTGTGAAAAAATATTCAAAGAATACAGAAGGACACTCTGCCTAAACTATTAATGATGTGTATCTTGGAAGGAATTTTCTTTTTTAATATTTGGTATTCCATTCTTTACTTTCCAAATTTTATTTGACTAACGTATTACTTAAATATTCAGAAAACAAATTTTACTCTTATTTAAAAAAAGGAAGGGAAGAAAGTTGGGGAGGGAGAGAGAAATGATATTTTCTGAATAATTCGTAGATGATGGTGGGTAGAGAGCTCAATTTTTTAAACTTCCAGTGCCTCATTTTACAGATACATGACTTCACAATATTATGAACAATTATTCTGCAAATTTGATCAGTCTCAATGGCCTATAAATATAGCTGATATTATAAACAGTGATATTCTAAACAGAATAATCTATGAGCAAAATTTCTTACCTATAAGATATGTGGCTTAAATTGAAATTTCTGGGTTTTTTTTCTGGAATGTAGGGACTATAGCTAAGGAAGCAAATCATTCATACTTATGTAGTTTCAAAATGAAGACTAATCTTTTTTTGTCAATGATAATTTCATGTTTTTATAGAAAGGGAAAAAAACAATACAGAGTAATTTCAGGAGTCAAATAGCCTTGGCTCAATATTCAGCTCCACAGGTACCAGATCTATGATTTCAGGCACATTATTTAACCTTCCTGAGCTCCACTTTCCTCCTGTGTAAAAACATCTACTTCTTGGAGTGAAGTAAGTCAGAAAGAAAAACACCAATACAGTGTATTAACACATATATAAGGAATTTAGAAAGATGGTAATGATGACCCTAAATGCAAGACAGCAAAAGAGACACAAATATAAAGAACAGACTTTAGGATTCTGTGGGAAAAGGCGAGGATGGGATAATTTGAGAGAAGAGCATTTAAACATGTATATTACCATGTATGAAATAGATGACCAGTCCAAGTTTGATGCATGAAACGGCACTCAAAGCCGGTGCACTGGGACAACCCAGAGGGATGGCATGGGAGGGAAGTGGTAGGGGGGTTCGGGACTGGGGAATACACGTACACCCGTGACTGATTCATGTCAATGCATGGCAAAACCACCACAACACTGTAAAGCTTCCAGTTAAAATAAACTAATTAATTAAAAAACAAAACAAAACATGTGAAGTATTTAGTATAGTATGCCTGGTACAAAATAATAACAACTTAATAAATGTAAATTAAAATAAATTATTAAGTAAGCAAATGAATGAATAGAAAAACTAAACATAAAAATAAATAAAATATTTACAATGCTTCATCCAATCTTGTGCAGAATTTTCTACCACCAAAACACTGAGACAACCCTTTTGGTGGCTTGTGGCCATATGGAAAGCTTAATGGAAACTAAACCTTGCTATCTGGCATGGGGAATTTTAACCAACAATATCAGAAATCTCCTCCCATCAGAACAAGCAGAGAGAAGACGATGTATGCCTATCTGCAATGCTGAGCAAGCTGCCTGCAAAACACACAGTGCCCCACTGTTGTGGGGACCTCTGGATTCTAAGGGTGGCTGTCACTTACTCGGTGACACTATCAGAGTCTTATCACAAAGAATCCCCAGTCACTGACTCTCACTGGTTTTCCCTGCCATTGCATTCCCTTTCTCTCTCTATTTTTTTGATCTTGGAGTCCCCCTCCAGCCCTGTGACATGTTTCGCCATCTGTTCATGCAGATGGTGCCATCCAGAGAAGTCAAAAAGTTTAGTGTCCCCAAATCCCTCTTGATTCAGTTGGTTCTCTTTATCACAGAGCAGTAGGGAAAACAAATGAGAAACTGGAAAACACATTTCAAAGCGCTAAACAGTCACGGCTCATATAAGGAATATACTGATGCTCTGTATCTGTTTGAAGCAAATGCTGGCTACATAGGTGAGCCCTCACCCTCACATTCTCCTGAACAAAACTATGTCTACAACAGCTGATCACACCTAGAATACAGAGTCAAACATTCCTGACCTTCTCCCCACTACCCACCAGGTCAGCAACTATAGTAAACAATCTATGTTAAAAGTGGCAAACAATCTCAAAAATATACAAGCAACTCCTGCAGCTCCATTCTAGGAAAATAAACGACCCAATCAAAAAGTGGGCCAAAGAACTTAGACATTTCTCCAAAGAAGACATAAAAATGGCTAACAAACACATGAAAAGATGCTCAACATCACTCATTATCAGAGAAATGCAAATCAAAACCACAATGAGGTATCACTTTACACCAGTCAGAATGGCTGCAATCCAAAAATCTACAAGCAATAAATGCTGGAGAGGATGTGGAGAAAAGGGAACTCTCTTACACTGTTGGTGGGATTGCAAACTAGTACAGCCACTATGGAAAACAGTGTGGAGGTTCCTTAAAAAACTGCAAATAGACCTGCCATATGACCCAGCAATCCCACTGCTGGGCATACACACCGAGGAAACCAGAATTGAAAGAGCCACGTGTACCCCAATGTTCATCGCTGCATTGTTTACAATAGCCAGGACATGGAAGCAACCTAGATGCCCATCAACTGATGAATGGATAAGAAAGCTGTGGTACATATACACAATGGAATATTACTCAGCATTAAAAAAAAATTCATTTAAATCAGTTCTACTCAGGTGGACGGAACTGGAGTCCATTATCCAGAGTGAAGTAAGCCAGAAGGAAAAAATGACAATACAGTATACTAATGCATATATATGGAATTTAGAAAGATGGTAACGAGAACCCAGTATGCGAGACAGCAAAAGGAACGCAGATGTATAGAACAGACTTGTGGACTCTGTGGATGAGGGCAAAGGTGGGATGATAGGGGAGAATGGCATTGAAACATGTTAATTATCATATGTGTAATCAATCGCCAGCCCAGGATTGATGCTCGGGGCTGGTGCATCTAGATTTCCCGGGGGGAGGGAGGAGGGAGGGAGGTTCTGGAGGGGGAGCATATGTAAACCCATGGTGATATCATGGCATTGTATGGCAAAACTAATAAAAAAAAAAAGAAAGAAAAGGTGAAAGTCAATACAGCAAGAACTTGTCATTAAAAAGCCTTCCTTTGTTTTTATAAAAAAATAAAAAGATTTTTTTCCTCCTTGAGAGTAACTCCATCTACAATCAAACAAAGACTAGACCCATGGTTTGTCTTATTCCTTTATCAGGAGGTGATGATGAACTGTGTGGAGATGGAGTAATTTGACAAGGCTCCATGAATTGACCTCTAGTGAATAACATTAGTATAGCAATGAAATGGGCTTCCCAGGTAATGCTAAGGGTAAGGAACCTGTCTTCTAAGGAGGAGACATAAGAGACGTGGGGTCGGTCCCTGGGTTGGGAAGATCCCCTGGAGGAGGGCATGGCAATCCACTCCAGTATTCTTGCTTGGAGAATTCCATGGACAGAGTCTGGCAGGTTACAGTCCAAAGGGTTGCACAGAGTCAGACACAACTGAAGCAACTTAGCACAGCAATGAAATACACAATTCACTCAGATATTTAAAAAAACTAAGAAGAGTCATTTGGAGTGAGGATAGTGTTTCTCATCATCAAAGCTTTTACACGGGCATAAAGATGGTTGTATCTCTTGTATCTTACTTTCCAAAAGAACACTCAACCCATGACTCCAGAAAAATAGGCTAAAATACTTAGGGTTTGGGAAATACTGCTTTGAACAAACCTAAGTCCTTTGATTCCCTACAGAGTAAACTTTCATTCGCCCTACTGCCTGCTTGACTCCTGTCACACAAACACAGAAAATACATATGTGTGCCCATGTGCATGCACACACGCATAGGTGTGCACAGACTCACACACAAATACACATATTCTGAAGTTCAGACAAGACAGTACAAGTAACACAGATATTGTCTACATCAAGCAAAGAACCTTATATCTCTGCTCTACAATCAATGAGAATCCATACACATTTTTATTCATAAAATATTGGATTACCATGAATAGATTTTCCCCCTTGAACTCAGTGGTAATGAATCTTCTGAGATGTTTGCCTAAAAGGAGCTATCTCTCATTAGGTGTGCTTTCTCATTGATCATTCTGTGGTAGAAGGTTAATGTGGGCCATCTAAATTCCACTTTGATACAATTTGCTCTACCTTCACCTCTCTGTATACCTTACAAAATATCACACTGATTGCAAATGACAAGGTGATTTAATAAAACACCAGGTGCCAGTGAAAATTTACACAGTCAACTCATAGTTGTATTTAAGTCACAATTTGGGGAGCTGAATTCATGACAATTGCTGATCCTGTTTTGTTTTCAAAATGCCTTCTTATCAGCTGTTGAACTGGCATCATCTCAAGCTCCATCTTATAGCTAATATAATTCTTCTTACTAAGAGAAAAGAACATACTATCTACTAGATAGGGCAGTCAGGTTTTTTTCACCTCATCAAAAGATAATGATCTCTGAAATCTACTGGTTTCATTTCATGCTTCTCCTTCTACACCTAACTTAACTCAGCATGCAAATCCATTGTTTAATTACATCAGACATGATTTTGCATGAAGGCCTGTATAGACACAGAATAATAAATCAATTTGAGATAAACACTGAAGACACCCCAGATCCCATTCAACTGATAAACTGAGTCAGGTAGTTGGACTGATAACATAGGAAATACTGTGAAGAAATTGCAATAACTAATTCATTTACATACACACACACACACACATTCTGAGACAGGCACTGATCAAGATGCTGGGATACAGTCAGCAATAAAACAGAGGTCCCTGTTCTTATGGAGTTTATATACTCATGGAGTGAGGCCAACAAAAATAGTAAATAAATAAATAATGCATTCAGTTATAAAGAATGTAAAATGCAGTAATGTAAGAGAGGAAACAAAGTTTAAAGTACTGAGTTCTTCAGTAGTGTTACTAAAACTTTCTTTCTGGGAGCACATGAGTTTGTTCAGCACCTTAAGACCAATTTGCCTTGTCCTTTGCAACAGCAACTTGCATTCCTCAGATACTACTGTCAGTCTTCATAATAACATCTCAGCTGAGGTGTCACCTTCTAAAGCAGCACTCCCTCTCTCTCTTTCAACAACTTTTTATCATATCTTTCATTCTGTTTAGTTTTCTTCGTAACAACTTCTTCATCACAACTTGCTATCTTCATATTTATCACTAAATATATTTTTTGATGGTGGCTTATGCTTTCTTCCCTAAGTACAAGCTTCTAGAGGTGGAGTCTATGTTTGGCTTATTCACTCCTGCACCTCCATCCCCTACCTAGTACAACAAGAGATGTTCATTCAGTAGTTGACTGGATAGAAATGTAAATGAATTAAGTGTTCAGCAATTCACTTCACTACAATGGCTTTGTTTCATTAAATATAAATTAGAACTGCTAGTATTTTCTCAAGCTTCCTTTTGGAACACTACACATTCTAATATTAGGTAGTCAAAATGAATAAGTGCTTTCAGTTATTAGCCTTATGAAAACTCTGAGTATGTTATGTCTTCTCCACTTCCTCCCAGCCACGCACTGGGTCATTTTTCTGCATTAAACCTGTTAAAGCACTAAAGCCATGGGCTTTGAAGTCAAATATGCTTGAATTCTATTCCTAGCTTTGCTGCTTATAAAGTTATACTGCTTTGAACAAGTTACTAAATTTGTCTAAGGCTCAGTTTCCTCTTCTTAAAAATGGTAAAATATCAGTATCTACGTTTTGATGAAGGTAAAAGAGGAGAGTGAAAAAATTGGCTGAAAACTCAACATTCAGAAAACTAACATCATGGCATCTGGTCCCATCACTTCAAGGCAAATAGACAGTGAAACAATGGAAACAGAGACAGCTTTTATTTTCTTGGGCTCCGAAATCACTGCAGATGGTGACTGAAGCCATGAAATTAAAAGACGCTTGCTCCTTGGAAGAAAAGCTATGACAAACCTAGATAGTATATTAAAAAGGAGAGATATTACTTTGCTGACAAAGGTCTGTCTAGTCAAAGCAATGGTTTTTCCAGGAGTCATGTATGGAAGTGAGAAAAGTGAAAGTGAAAGTCGCTCAGTTGTGTCCAACTCTTTGCAACCCAATGGACTATGTAGTCCAGGGAATTCTCCAGGCAAGAACACTGGAGTGGGTAGCCTTTCCCTTCTCCAGGGGATCTTCCCAACCCAGGGATCAAACCCAGGTCTCTCATGACAGCTGGACCATAACAAGACTGAATGCCAAAGAATGGATACTTCTAAACTGTGGTGTTGGAGAAGACTCTTGAAAGTCCCTAGGACTGCAAGGAGATCAAATCAGTCAATCCCAAAGGAAATCAGTCCTGAATATTCAATGGAAAGACTAATGCTGAAGCTCTAATACTTTGGCTACCTGATGCGAAGAGCCCACTCATTAGAAAAGACCCTGATGCTGGGAAAGATTGAAGGTAGGAGGAGAAGAGGACAACAGAAGATGAGATGTTGGATGGCATCACTGACTCAATGGACGTGAGTTTGAGCAAGCTCTGGGAGATGGTGAAGGACAGGAGGTCACAAAGAGTTGGACATGACTGAGTGACTGAACCACAACCAGATTGATTTGAGGATTAGAAGATACAATGTAAAAAACAAAAAAGAAGAAGAAGATACAATGTATGCACAGTGTATGATATACGGGATGTACTCAATTAATTTTGACTACTATGATTCTCTTGGTAACTATAATAAAGTGCAACAAATATTGGATACCTACTATATGCCAGATAATTAATATAAGTGATATTATTTAATTTTGCCCATATTTCTATAAGTTAAATGATATAGTTTTCAGTTTAAAGTTGTTACATAACTTTTTAAAAAGCCACAAAACCTATAAAAACAAACTCCAGGACTTGGTTCAGACCTACTATTCTATTCTACCTCTTCCATCTCTCAATTATATTTTTCTACGAAGATCCACATTTTGAGTCTTAAGTTTTGAATGTGTCATTTGTCTCTATGTATCCCCAGCACCTAGTATATTGTTATTACATAATAAGGATTTACCACCACCATTTCCTCTTGCCAAATATCATCCTACACAAATCAGGATAGAAAAGAGCAGAAGAAGTGAAATTTAGATACACATAGCAAATTTAATAACAGCAACTAATCTTTACAATTTAATATGTGCCAAGCACTTGATGAAATTCTTTACAAGTATTTGTCCAGTTAATCCTGTCAGTAATTCTACAAGGTAGTTACTACAAAGGTGGCTCAGCAGTAAAGAATCTGCCTGCCACTGCAGGAGACCTGGGTTCAATTCTTGGGTTGGGAAGATCCCTGAGGAATGAAATGGCAACCCACTCCAGTCTTCTTCCTGGGAAATCCCATGGAGAGAGGAGCCAGGCAGGCTACAGTCCATGGGGTTGCAAAGAGTCAGACATGGCTTAGCAACTAAACAGCAGCAGCAGCAGCAGGGACTATAAAGCCCTATATTCCCCATGAGGGAGCTGAAGCTCAGAAAGATGGGGCACAGTTCTTTAGTGATAGAAGAAGGCCTTGCAACAAGGCTGTCAGATTCCAAATCCATGCTCCAAACATGCTAGATGAAGCTAGATATGGTCTTTATCATGGTCTTTTCAGTAACTTTGCTTAGTTATGCTACAGTTGCTAAAATTTAAAGTCCTAATTATTTTCTCTATTATTTCTACTGGGAGCAACAGAGCATGGAATTCGAATTTTCCTCCAAGGATTTATGACCATTTAGCATTTTGTTATTCTGTCCATAAGAGTGCAGATAATGAGCTACTTCTCAGAAGTAAAACAGCTTGAGCATTTCATAATACGGTGACTGTGATTTGAGTCATTAACCTATTACAGTGATTTGGCTTGCTTTATTTTGACCTCAAGAATAAAAAGAGACAAAGGTGCTAGAAAATCCTCCCTTACCATCCATTTAGCAAATCAAGTAAACTTTTGCCAAAAGTCCTTTAACCTAAGAAATCTGGAGGTTATTTCTAGAGGCTGGATAATGTTTTATCTCCCATTTTTTTCTACCCATGGAGAATAAGGCTGACATAAATCTCTGTGAAATAAATCATTTTACTTGTTCCAGAAAATACATATAGATTTTCTTCCATGTACTCTGAGGTATTTTTCAATAGTCTGGTAGACAATACTTGTCCAATTGTTGGAAATTTAGTGATGTGGTTAATGGCTCAGTGGTCTTTCGGCTTTTCCTCCCAGGATGAGAATATTGATTGCTAGAGTTAGAGTGAAGAATCTCAGTGAGAGAGTATTTTAAATAATGGACATGGAAGTGTGCATGTTACTTGGGTAATTCCTTTCTGGATTATCAAGTAAGAATGACCTGTTTCAGTCCAGCCAAAAAGCATGTGACTCACAAGCAGTCTTCAGGGTCTCTGGGATCCACAGCAGCAATGCGGCCTCGGCCTCCTCACTTCTCTAAGGTTTTACATCTCTCACTAACTACAGGGAGACTTAATCAAATTGTATGGTGGATACTTTTCCCTGGTCTATAACTCTCTTGAAACTTCACAATATGGATGTGCAATTCTGAAATAGAAGAGAATTTCAAAATCCCTATACACCAGCTTACAGACTGAAGTGCATTGCTGTTTCTCCTTGAATTTGGGTGTTCAGAAAAGCAAAACAAAAATAATTTCTGCACTTAAAACTTGAAAAACAGAAATCCATTTAAGAATAAAGGATAACACACAAATTCGTGAAGCGTTCCATATTTTTTGGCCCACCTCCCAGAATATTGGAAATAAAAGCAAAAATAAACAAATGGGACCTAATTAAAATTAAAAGCTTTTGCACAACAAAGGAAACTAAAAGCAAGGTGAAAAGGCAGCCTTCAGAATGGGAGAAAATAACAGCAAATGAAGCAATGGACAAACAATTAATCTCAAAAATATACAAGGAACTCCTGCAGCTCAATTCCAGAAAAATAAACGACCCAATCAAAAAGTGGGCCAAAGAACTTAACAGACATTTCTCCAAAGAAGACATACAAATGGCTAACAAACACATAAAAAGAAGCTCAACATCACTCATTATCAGAGAAATGCAAATCAAAACCACAATGAGGTACCGCTTTACACCAATCAGAATGGCTGCCATCCAGAAGTCTACAAGCAATAAATGCTGGAGAGGATGTGGAGAAAAGGGAACCCTCTTACATTGTTGGTGGGAATGCAAACTAGTACAGCCACTATGGAGAACAATGTGGAGATTCCTTAAAAAACTGGAAATAAAACTGCCATATGATCCAGCAATCCCATTGCTGGGCATACACACCAAAGAAAACAGAATTGAAAGAGAACGTGTGCCCCAGTGTTCATTGCTGAACTGTTTACAATAGCCAGGGCATGGAAGCAACCTAGATGTCCATCAACAGACAAATGGATAAGAAAGCTGTGGTACATATACACAATGGAATATTACTCAGCCATTAAAAAGAATACATTTGAATCAGTTCTACTGAGGTGGACAAGAGACGCAGATGTGTAGAACAGTCTTTTGGACTCTATGGGAGAGGGCAAGGGTGGGATGATATTGGAGAACAGCATTGAAACATGTAAATTATCATATGTGAAATCAATTGCCAGCTCAGGATTGATGCATGATACAGGGTGCTCAGGGCTGGTGCACCAGGATGACCCAGAGGGATGAAATCGGGAGGGAGGTGGGAGGGGGGTTCTGAAAGGGGAACATATGTATACCCATGGCGGATTCATGTCAATGTATGGCAAAACCAACATGATAATGTAAACAAAATAAATAATATGTATATTTAAATAAAATAAAATAAAATGCTATCCCAAAGGGAAACAAAAAGAATAAAGGATGAAAGGAGAGAGTGATGATATTAAATTATACCTGAGGAACATGCTCTATGTCAAGTTATAGGGGGACAGCTATACCAAAAAAAAAGCACAGGTCCTTACTGTGGAGTCCTATTAGAGACAGAGAGAGTCATATTCTTCTATTTGGAATGATGCCAATGAAATTCTCTCTAACGGGGAGACAGATGACTCTTAGAGGTTCCTTTCAGGAGCTCTGGAAATTTAGGCTTTCCATTCTTCTTCAATTGACATTTTCAGTACTAACTTCTCCCAGGGTCTTTTGCATCCATCTTCTTGGAACAGAGTCTGTGGGAAGAGTCTCTGGGAAGGTGCATGAGATCATGGGCTTTGCGTTCAGTACTGAGACTGGAAATTCATTAGAAAGTTACCTCCTTTCCCAAAGCCTGAGTCTCCTTCAACTATAAAATGGCAATGATGGGAGCAGGCTTTGCAGGATTAATACAACAAAATTCAGGTCTTGACATACAGAAAGTACTCAACAGAAAAGGAAACCCTCCTACATGGCTGGTAGGAATATAAATTGGTGCAGCCACTGTGAAAAACAGTATAGACAGACATTTCTCAAAAAGGTAAAAATATGGTTGTTTTATGATCCAGTAACCTGACTCCTGAGCATATATCCAAACAAAACAGTAATTCAAAAAGATACATGCACCCCTATGTTCATAGCAGCACTATTTATAATAACCAAGACAAGGAAACAACCTAAATGTCCATCAACAGATGAACGGATATAGAAGATCTAAAACACACACACACACAAACACACACACACACACAATAATGGGATACTACTCAGCCATAAAAGAGAATGAAATAATGCCATTTGAAGCAGCAGCAAAGATGGACACAGACTTTATCATACTAAGTGAAGTAAACCAAAAAGAGAAAGATAAATATTATATATCACTTATATATGTAAAATATGACACAAATGAACTTATCTATGAAACAGAAATAGACTCACAAACAAAGAGAACAAAACTGTGGTTGACATGGGGGGAGAGAAGGACTGGGAATTTGGGATTAGCAGATGCAAACTATTATATATAGAATGGATAAAGGACAAGTCTACTGTATAGTAAAAAGAACTATATTCAATATCAGGTAATAAACCACCATGGAAAGGAAAGATTTTATATATATATATACACACACACACACACATGTATAATTGAATAATTTTGCTGTACAGCAGAAATTAAGACAATACTATAAATCAATTATACTTCAACAAAATAAAATTTTTAAAATGAATAAATTTATATGATGAACAGTAAAAGAAAGTATGCAATAAACTTTACTATTACTATCACAGCTACCACTATTTCTCGAGGGGATCTTACCAACTTGAGATCAAACTCAGGTCTCCCACAGTGCAGGCAGATTCTTTACCAGCTTCTTTACTGAAGCCCAAGAATACTGGAGTGGGGAGACTATCCCTTCTCCAGCCTTTCTATTTGCTTCATATGAAAAATGAAGAAAGCAGAAATGACTCCATTAAATCAAACTTGAACCAACGCTGACTGTTCTCACAACTAAAGATAAAGATTTCTTTAATCGCATGTTGTATCTTTTGTATTACCCTGATATAATGTATAATGTATATATATATGTATATACACATATATATCTGTGTGTGTGTGTGTGTGTGTGTGTGTGTGTGTATAAACATCATTACCTCCATCATAGTTTGGTCCCAGGTAAATAGCAGGGAGGGAACACAGCTCCACCCATCAACAGGAAATTGGATTAAAGATTTACTGAGCATGGTCCTGGCCATCAAAACAAGACCCAGTTTCCCCCTCCTTCAGTCTCTCCCATCAGGAAGCTTCCATAAGCCTCTTATCCTTCTCCATCAGAGGGCAGACAGATGACAAACCACAATCACATAAAACTAACCAATCTGATCACATGGACCGCAGCCTTGTCTAACTCGGTGAAACTATGACTCACGCTATGCAGGCCACCCAAGACAGACGAATCATGGTGGAGAGTTCTGACAAAATGTGGTCCACTGGAGAAGGGAATAGAAAACCACCTCAGTATTCTTGCCTTGAGAACCCCATGAACAGTATGAAAAGGCAAAAAGATAGGACACTGACAGATGAACTCCCCAGGTTGGTATGTGATCAATATGCTACTGGAGATCAGTGGAGAAATAACTCCAGAAAGAATGAACAGACGGAGTCACAACACCTGGTTGTGGATGAGACTTGTGATGGAAGCAAGGTCCAATGCTGTAAAGAGAAATATTGCATAGGAACCTGGAATGGTAGGTCTATGAATTAAGGCAAATTGGAAGTGGTCAAATAGGAGATGGGACGAGTAAACATTGACATTTTAGGAATCAGCAAATTAAAATGGACTGGAATGGGTAGATTTAACTCAGATGATTATTATATCTACTACTGTAGGCAAGAATTCCTTAGAAGAAATGGAATAGCCATCACAGTCAACAAAAGAGTCTGAAATGCAGTACTTGGATGCAATCTCAAAAATCACAGAATGATCTCTGTTTTGAAGGCAAACCATTCAATATCACAGTAATCTAAGTCTATGCCCCGACCAGTAATGCTGAAGAAGCTGAAGTTGATTGCTTCTTGAAGACCTATAAGACCTTCTAGAACTAACACCAAAAAAAAGATATCCTTTTCATTATAGGGGACTGGAATGCAAAAGTAGGAAACCAAGAAACATCTGGAGTAACCGGCAAATTTGGCCTTGGACAACAGAATGAAGAAGGGCATGGCTGATAGAGTTTTGCCAAGAGAATGCACTGGTCATAGCAAACACCCTCTTCCAACAACACAAGAGAAGACTCTAAACGTGGACATCACCAGATATACCCATTTGAATGCAGAGTTCCAAAGAATAGCAAGGAGAGAGAAGAAAGCATTCCTCAGTGATCAATGCAAAGAAATAGAGGAAAACAACAGAATGGGAAAGACTAGAGATCTCTTCAAGAAAATTAGAGATACCAAGGGAACATTTTATATGAACATGGGTTCCATAAAGGACAGAAATGGTATTGGCCTAACAAAAGCAGAAGATGTTAAGAAGAGGTGGCAAGAACATAAAGAACTGTACAAAAAAGATCTTCATGACCCAGATAATCACGATGGTTTGATCACTCACCTAGAGCCAGACGTCCTGGAATGTGAAGTCTAGTGGGCCTTAGGAAACATCCTTATGAACAAAGCTAGTGGTGATTTTGGAATTCCAGTTGAGCTATTTCAAATCCTAAAAGATGATGCTGTGAAAGTGCTGTACTCAATAAGCCAGCAAATTTGGAAAACTCAGCAGTGGCCACAGGACTGCAAAAGGTCAGTTTTCATTCCAATCCCAAAGAAAGGCAATGCCAAGGAATGCTCAAACTACCACACAACTGCACTCATCTCACACGCTAGTAAAGTAATGCTCAAAATTCTCCAAGCCAGGCTTCAGCAATACGGGAACCGTGGACTTCCAGACGTTCAAGCAGGTTTTATAAAAGGCAGAGAAACAAGAGATCAAATTACTGACATCGGCTGGATCATTGAAAAAGAAGTTTCCAGAAAAACATTTACTTCTGCTTTATTGACTATGTGAAAGCCTTTTACTGTGTGGATCACAATAAATTGTGGAAAATTCTGAAAGAGATGGGCATACCAGACCACCTGACCTGCCTCTTGAGAAATGTGTATGCAGATCGTGAAGACTGCACAGTAATCCAAGCCTATGCCCTGACCAGTAATGCTGAAGAAACTGAAGTTAAATGGTTCTATGAAGACCTACAAGACCTTCTAGAATTAACACCCAAAAAAGATGTCCTTTTCATTACCAGGGACTGGAATGCAAAAGTAGGAAGTCAATGGACCCATCTAACTGGTAGCAAATGAGACTCACTGATTACAGGAATGTGAAGAGTCAGCAATATTTGAGAAAAAGTTGGGCAGATTTTCTTTTCCTCTTTAAATGTTATCTAAAAATCAGCAAAAATACGGCAGCAAAAAAAGTCCTGGATGATTTCCCAGGACTGCTAAATACACACTGCCTCAAGTACGTATTTCTAAGGTCTAAAGAATGGTGTAATTCTGATTCTGTTATTTTTGGTTTGGATTTACTTATTAATATTTGCTGACATTAGTCAGACTAAGATGACTACAAATCACCAAATGACTCCAGCAAACAGCAGGAACAATAACAAGCACTGGATTAGGAGTCAGGGAATTGAGATCAGCTTTGTGATTTGCCATCAATTTTCTGTGACATTTGGCCCCATCACCTCCCTCTCTGAGCCTCTCTCTTCTTAGAAGGTGAACTTGAAGATGAGAGAAATTACTTTAAAAAAATTCACTTTTAATATGAACAATTTTATTTACAGGGAATATGATGGTCAAGAAATTTCTTTTAAAGATGAATTACAGGGACTTCCCTAGTGGTCCAGTGGTTAAGACTGTGTGCATCCAATGTAAGAGGTACAAGTTCATGCCCTGGTCAGGAAAACTAAGATCCTATATCCCACATGCTCCAAAATCAGTGGAGCTGGTGACTGCAACCATGGAATTAAAAGACACTTGCTCCTTGGAAGAAAAGCTATGACAAAACTAGACAGTATGTTAAAAAGCTGACAAAGATCCATCTAGTCAAAAGTATTGTTTTTCCAGTAGTCATATATGGATGTGAAAACTGGACAGTAAAGAAGGTAAAGCACCAAATAACTGATATTTTTGATCGGTGGTGCTGGAAAAGATCCTTGAGAGCATCACAGACTGCAAGGAGATCATACCAGTCAATACTAAAGGAAACCAACCATGAATAATCATTGGAAAGACTGATGTTGAAGCTGAAGCTCCAGTATTTTATTTGCATCCACCTGATGCAAAGAGCTGACTCTCTGGAAAAGACTCTGATGCTGGGAAAGATTGAGGACGAGAAGAATGGGGCAACAGAGGATAAGATGGTTGGATGGCATCACTGACTCAATGGACATGAGTTTGAGCAAGCTCCAGTAGTTGGTGATGGACAGGGAAGCCTGGTGTGCTACAGTTCATGGTGTCTCAAAGAGTCGAATACAACTTAGCACATGAACAGCAACAACAGTGGCTTGTTGTTGTTGTCCTCACTCATGTACAATTCCTCCCAACCCCAAGAACTGCAGCCCACCAGGCTCCTCTGTGGAATTTTCCAGGCAAGAATATTGGAGTGAGTTGCCATTTCCTAGGTTGGGTTGCCTAGTGGGTTGCTGTCTTCTTGACCTAGGGATCAAATCTGCATCTCCTATGTTTCCTGTACTGGCAGGCAGATTCTTTACCACTGAGCCAACTGGAAAGCCCAACATGCCATATGTGTGGCCAAAAACTTAAAAAAAAAAAAAGGCTTTATTTCTTTTTTTTAACTAAAAAAATTAAATTCAGCTCTTAGGGGGGATGTATGTTTCTCTTCCCACAGAGGTAGAGGTAGATAAAGGCGATTTTTTTTTTTCCTACTTAGAAGACTGATAAATCTAGAGTACAGGGTCTCACATCCTGGCCAAAAGAACCAATATTCTTACTAAAAATCTCTATTATTCTTCTTGACAAAATGCATTCACTCAGTATATCTATGAAAATGAATCAAACCAATTAGGACATCAAGTAAAAAATTGATATATTAATGTTTAATAGACTATATTTCAGTGTGAGATGGCTATTCAGTTATTCACTTGCCTAACATCTTGTGGTAAAGCTTTAGGAGTAAGGGAGAAGATAAAATTAATAAGCCTTGCCTGTCTAAATCCATTACAGGCTAACATTATCCTTTGCCATTTTTCCAATGACAGAACATACATAGCAGGAGGTGGTTGAATTACCTTCTGCTTCCTGCTGAATCTTTCTTTAAGAATGTGAACCTTTAATCAGAAGTGACATGTTTCTGACCTAATGTTACATATGGGAGGTGTATAGACATATGAAGTCAAGGGTTCCTCCCTCATTCCAAAAGACAAACAGCTATTTTCAGATGGGTCAGAAGAGTAAGAAAGTCAGTCCTTCCATAAGAACTGTCCTAATCTCTATCAGTACATCTCCTGAGCCATTTATTTGAACAATGACACCACAAGATACAACAGCACAAGTTGGGGATTATAAATTGTGTTGGAAAAAGCTGTGCTTGTCATTAAAATAGTGAGTAAATTTGAAATAGTAGTCCTTCATTTTATAGCAATAACCACATATGTCATCTTCTTTCAAAACCACAAACCATATCCTATATTGCCAAATATGTCTTATACTGATAGTTAGCAGAGCTTTATTGACATGATAAGCATTGCTATAGAAAAATTATTCATTGTTAAAGAAAAAAATAAGATCACAAAAACATCATATATATAATATGAATCTATTTTATGATTAACTACCTATATGCTTTTTATGAGAAAAATATCTGGAAGAGTATGAAGCAAGGCACAGGTATGGTTAACTCTGGGTGGTAGAATTAAGGGTTCAAAATTTGTTTAACAATAATTATGAAACATCGCATAACAGGAAATGGGTTTTGTTTTGGTTTTGTTGAACAGTTTTAACAATGTGCTAAAAATAAGATATAATGTTAATGATTTAGCATAAATAATATGCAGTCCAACTGGGATTCAGATTCTAAATTTTAATAAATATATACATTTTTACATTCACAAAAAAATGTCATTAGTGGATAATTCAGGTTTCCGTGTATACCTGAAGGCAATGATTTTGGTTTTGCTTTCTTAAGGAATCAGGAGATTTTTTTCAAGATGATAACTATGATTGCTATATAAAATAACATGGGAGTCTTAAAGTATATATGGTGTAGATTATAAGATCATATGTATTAAGATTTGGGGAGCTAAAATAAAATTTAGAAATAATTTAAAAGAATAATTATAAGAACCACTAAATAAGCCTGGCACGCTGCAGTCTATAGGGGTGGCAAAGAGTTGGACACGATTGAGCAACTGAACTGAAAAGTAAGATTAGAATGCAGATCTCCTGATTCTCTGATCAGAGTAACTATTCTTAAGATTTCTGAAATATAGTAAATGACTCCTATTTTAAATAAATATTAAGTTGGTGCAAAAGTAATTTCAATTTTGCATTGTTGAACTTTGCCATTTGATACTGGACTACATTATTAAATAAATGTGGTTATGTTATATAGTATTTTAATGTGCATTTCATTCTTTACATTTTTTGCTAGTAAATTATTATTTGCTGTTTACAAGTATTTTAGACTATGGAAATAATGCTAGATGAAAAGCAAATTTGAGCTATTTTCTTACCCAGGTTCAAAATGGGTCATAAGGCAATGGAGACAACTCTCAGTATCAGCCAGCATTTGGCCGAGGAACCACTAACGAACACACAGTGCAGTTCAAGAACTTTGCAAAGGAGACTAGAATGTTGAAGATGGGGAGCGCAGTGACTGGCTGTTGGAAGCTGACAATGACCAACTGAGAGAATCTTCGATGCTGATCCTCTTACAACTACACAGAAGTTGCCCAAGAACTCAATATCAACCATTCTAGAGTCACTAGACATTTGAAGCAAACTGGAAAGGTGAAAATGCAGGGTAAGAGGGTACCTCATGAGCTGATCTCAAGTCAAAAAAATTGTTGTTCTGAAGAGTCATCTTCTCTTACTTTACGCAACAACAGTGAGCCACGTCTCGATCAGATGGTGATGTGCAATGAAAAGTGGATTTTATATGACAACCAGCAATGACCAGCTCAGTGGTTAGACCAAGAAGAAGCTCCAAAGCATTTCCCAAAGCCAAAATAAAGGATCATGGACACTGTTTGGTGGTCTGCTGCCCGTCTGATCCACTATAGCTTTCTGAATTCCTGTGAAACCACTACATCTGAGAAGTATGCTCAGCACATCAATGAGATGCACCAAAAGCTGAAACACCTGCAGCCAGTACTGGTCAACAGAAAGGGTCCATTCCTTTCCACAGCAATGCCTGACTGCACGTCGTTCAAAAGCTGAACAAACTGGGTTACAAAGTTTTGCCTCATCTGCCATATTCGCCTGACTTCTAACCAACTGACTACCACTTCCTTCAGCCGTCTCAACAACATTTTGCAGGGAAAATACTTCCATATCCAACAGGAGGCAGAAAATGCTTTCTAAGAGTTCAACAAATCCTGAAACATGGATTTTTATGTTACAGGAATAAATAAATCTATTTCTCATTGGCAAAAAAGCATTGATTGTAATGGTTCCTATTTTCATTAAGAGAGATGTATTAAAGCCTAGTTACAATGATTTAAAATTCAGGGTCCAGAATCATAATTACTTTTGCACCAACCTAGTAACAGTCTAAATTACACCTATGTAACATTCTTTCTGAAGTAATGTCAACACCAGATTAATCTGATTTTCACTTGCTTTAATTGGACTCATCAGCAGAAATTCTGTATTTTCTATGCCATTCTTCCTTGACATGTTCTGAAAATAATCTGATTGGGCCAATTTTATCTTGGTATTAAATATAATTAATCTATTTGGAATATTTGCTTTATAAATTGCTAGGAATTATTTTGCCTAGACAATGAAAAGTCTGTCGTGACCACTTCTACAGCTGGGCTAATCCCAAGAAAATATTATTCCTCACCTCCAGCCATATCTCTTAAAGAAATATATAAATAGTATCATAAAAGACAGGAGGTATTTTATTTTATGATCACACTGGCATAACTGAGTTATAAACTAGCCAAGAGTGAAGGTATGAATCTTTATTTAAGGATATTGTTACTCTTTAGTCATAAACTATAAATTTAGACTTGAAAAATAACATTACTCATCACTTTTCTTAATTATTCCTGTAGATCTTTAAATAAGGTTTAAAAAACAGATGCCTGATAAGACATGATGAGAATAAAAAGACAGGCCTGGTTTAAGGAAAATATACAATGCTTGATTACATGAAAATCAGAGTGCGTGCTACAAACGAGACGCTGGGTCCGTGGCTCCAGGACTCTTCTTAAAGGCTGTCACGGTCACTTGGGTCTCAAGCCAGATACCTAGTCTCCTTTTTATTCTTCTCAGGCTGCCAAAGCAACGGTTGGAGATAACTGGCTCCACTGTAGTTTTGTGACCTCAAAACGGTTTGACAATCCTCTTAGTATTTTACAAGTCCCCTTTATCATATTAAACATGTCTGACCTAGACCTTTCCCATTCTCTTCAACTGACTTGCTCATTTCTGCTCCTCTTGTTCTTTTTGTTCAAGACAAAGCAGTGTCTTCAAATACTCATGAAAAGACACCTGGGGTATAATTCTACAATATAAAAATACTGCCTTGATAGCTAAAGCTTTCTCTGTTCCAGTCTTCTGTTTATTCATCAAATATCACCAGCATTCATGTCTTTATCAAATATTAAGTAACATGACATACTTATTATCTACAAATTACTATGCTACTCCAAATATTTAATTTCACTTTCCAGCCTCATGTCAGAATATCAATTTTTTTACATTTATTAATATCATTTGATTCAGAAGATGACTGGGTTATTAAAATGACATTATTTATCCCCCACCTTTTTTATTTATGAGGAAATTAAAACCTGAAGAAGATGCTTAAGGCTAAATAAGAGGTCAGAGACAAAGGTCCAAACTAAAATACAAGTTCCATTGCCATAATATTTTGTTAAGGAAATTGGTTGCACTGAGCAATTGTGTTTCTGCACAGCATCAGAACTCTATGCTTCTAAAATGATAATCAACCTGAAGAGTAATGGAATGACAATACACTGCTCATCCATTCTTTTGGCAATGGGGAAACAAAAATCCAATCAGAATAAAAAAATGTTAATGCCCAACCTACAACAACAATAATAACAAAAATCAGGGCTTCCCCTGAACTCAGACAGTAAAGAATCTGCCTGCAATGCAGAAGACCTGGATTTGATCCCTGGGTAGGGAAGAGCACAGCCTGGTTGTTTGGAATCAAGGACCCCAGCCAATGAGAACACAACCTCTGAGGTGAGATGACTTCGTTTTCACACACAGCTACTAAAAGTACATGTCACATATAGATAATTCTCTATCTCTACCTCTAAGAGATAAGGAATACCATTCCCTGGCTACAGACTTCTAAATCTTGAGTGCTGTTTCCTAGATAACAGAACCAGAGACGCCAAGGCCATTTTTTCCCCCCAAACTTTATCATGAAAAACTTCAAACCTGCAGACAAGTTGAAAGAACAGCGTGACAAACACCTGTATGAACGTGAAAGTGAAAGTTGCTCACTTGTGTATGACTCTCTGTGACACCATGGACAATACAGTCCATGGAACTCTCCAGACCAGAATACTGGAGTAGGTAGCCTTTCCCTTCTCCAGGGGATCTTCCCAACCCAGGGATTGAACCCAGGTCTTCCATATTGCAGGTGGATTCTTTCCCAGGTGAGTCACCAGGGAAGCCCAAACACCTGTATGCCCTCCATGAAATTAAACAAACATTAATATTCTTCATACTACATTATCTTCAATATGTTTTAACACCTAAAAATTTCACTAAGGAAACTTTACAAGAGGCATACTCAGATTCTCTGAATGACTTCAATGATTATCCCTCTAGCCCCCTCACTCTTGCCAATCTTTGTACATCTCAACAGAAGAAACACTTAAATCCTTAAAGGATTTTGCCTTGAACATGCATGACGTTCAGCCCAGAGGATTTGTTCTACCCAATTTCTTCATCACTGCCTTGATATTTAAAGCCTTCCTTGTACTAGTTTTCTATATCCAGGTCTTCATGGTTGCCTTTCAGCTCTCCTTATTCCAACTGATGAACTTTGCCTTTACTGATTTCTTTCCAATAATTTTTTCTGTGCCCCGAGATTGCACACACCAAAAATCATCCCTTAGTAAACTGGGATTGGTGTGAATCTCAGAACCTAAAAGTGAACCTCCCACAGATGACTCAGGACTATAGTTCTTTAAGGACTTATTATATCAATCAGAACAAAGTCTGTATCTGTGGATCACTGCAAGCTCTTTCCATCTCACTATTCTTTACCTCCATTTTTTTCCTTTGCATGCTCTCAGGCAATCTCTACTTTTCTCTACTTCCACTTGCAAGTACCTAAGGAGTAGGACAGAATGATAATGAAGAGCAACATTTTTGTTGTTGTTTTTTGCAACATTTTTGTATTCAAACAATTATGCTTTCCTGGGCAGTAGCTGTGTAACTTGGTATACAAGTTCCAGAGTTTCTTCATGTAAGAAGGAAAAACCAATCAACCAACCAACCAACAGTGCCCACTTCGTAGGAATTAAAGTTAATATTAAATGAGATTACATAAGGAATATTCTGGCACAGTGCCAAGCACTGACTAAATCCTTTAATGAGTACTAACTACTAATATTAACACTGTTACTATTTTAAATGTTGTTGGAAGTCAGCCACTACTGAACATAGACACAAGTTAAATTTTTTAGCAGACTGTAAATAATAGAGAATGACTGAGCTCAGGGGGTAGGTAAGTAGCAGGAGGGATTAAGCAGATCTGAATCAACCCAGCAGTAGTGATTTTAATTGAGTTCCTTTTACTTATTTATTGAAGAAATTAAACTTCTGCTGTTAAAAATGGATATCCAGCCTGCATTAAATTTCAGCCATTAAATAAATTGTTCTATCAGTTAAAAACTGGAAAGAGATATATACAAATTTCCTGAAAAATCTCTTACCAATTTTGATTCAGAACTAACTATACAATTGATAGAACAGTCACAATCCATGAGCCTTCTTCAAGTAGAAATGTTAATTTTATGCACATCAGACGTGTTCAGGAACTTGCGTATGTTGTTGACAGTCCTTGCTGGAAGCAGAGCTGAGAGAGTGATGATTTACAGCAATGGTGACCAGCTGGTCTTGATAAGAATGAACAGCCACCACCTTTTTTGTCTGATTATTGGCTTAATGCCTTAAAGAAGCCATATTTACCACCTATCCTGGCCCCTTCTTTTCCCTCTCAGTTGTACAGACATTCTGATTGCTGATTTTTCCCACCCATTCAACTTTGAATATGTGCATTCAGAATTCATTGACAGTCTTCACTTAGTTTATTTACAGTGTACGTGCTCTGCCAATGCTGGGTATAACAGAGAACACAATTGGTTCTCTATTCCAAATATGGGTATCATCAGGAAAAACGAAGAGGGCAAGATTATTTCTATAGGATTGTTGTGAAAATCTGCTGGGCAAATGCATCCAGCACTGGGTCAGATGCTTAGCCAAAACTTGCCACTCCCTGCTGAATTAGTAACTTATTTCTGTGCCTCTCCCTGCCTTCTTCAGGATTCTGACTTCTCTCTGTGTGTAACTCTTAAAACATGTGAACTACAACCTCCACTGCCCATGTGGTCACCATCTTATCAAGGTCTTTCTGATGCCTTATGTTTTGTAATGGATGCCACAATATATCTGCTAAGACAATTATTTCTATTTTTCCACTGTTTCCCTGTCTCCATAAGGCTTCTTTGCGAGCAGTGCCAGTATCCGATGCATCTCTTTTCTTTCAATGGCTGATGGAGGACAAACATGCTCTCTCTTTGCTTCACTCTCTTCCTCCCTTGATAAACAAATGCCATTCTCTCTACAAACAGGATAAACAAAGAAGCTGGCTTATAAGGATCTAAGACAATGAACCAATCAGGATGCTGTATGAAAATGAGATGTAACAGACAGGAACAATGCCAGAGTGAGAGGCATCCTAGGCTAATGGTTATGAGCCCTGGCTCTGAACTTAGACTGGGAACAGGACTGGGATCTCATTCTCACTGTTTACTTCTCTGTCATCTTAGACAAGCTATACGAGCCTTCATTTGAAATAAAGACCATAATAGTTTTAACTTACGAGGTTGTTACAAGTCATCATAACTGTAATAACACATGGAGGGTACTAACTAATGTCTGACCCCTAACAAGTGTGTTCAATAAATGAATAACAGTATTGTTATTATCATCATCATTATGATAAAGTCATCAAGTGTTCATGTAAAACAGAATATATCAGACACTTGAGCATTACAAAATATCGTTTTTTTCCCCCAGTAATGCAGAGGAATTCTTTACGCTGAGATGTTTTCAGAGTAAGACAGATATCTTTTTTCTTCATTTTTCCAGGGAACCATCTAATACAAAATAAACTTTTGAAAGAAGAAACTCATATTTCACAACTCATCCTCCCAAGAGAGAAGAGCATCGCAATCCTTTTCTGCTATAAAGGTACATTTAATAGTGTCAATTCACTATTAATAAACATGAGATGATGGCTTTATTTATTTGCAAGTCTGATTACTCCTTGGAAGTGAGAGGACGCAGAAAGCCTTCCTGTCCTGGGAAGGCCAGACTCAGTTCACAGAGCTCAGGAACAATTCAGGAAACAGAGCATCTGCCACATTCAAACAAGTATTGGGCATTCATAACTTTTTTTTCACTTTAAAGAAACCCCATGTCTAAGCTATTTTAATATTGCTTATCCCTACCTCTTAAAGAAAGCAGCTTTAGGATCAGCAGCTGATATTGGAAGATAATTCAGAAAAAAAACTTCAGCTTAGCTGGGGATAAGTCCCTTTGTAAACATGCTACCCTAAGCTCTCAGATGTCTATTGAATAGGAGTTTTAACTGCTTATCAGCAGAATTAAAGGAGGGCTCAGGAAAATAGCACAATAATCCCCTCCAATAAAGAACAGTAAGTATTGTGCTCAGAAAAAGTTTGATTTTGAAACGGTCACTACAGACCTGAGGCCATAAAGGACTGTCCCATCTGGATGCAGGCGGATCATACGGTTCTTGACGGTCACTCCGTGCACAAACGACTTCTTATCGTTCAGGAAGTAGGTATCAGGCACCCAGAGTTGGTCTGCCACTCTATTGTCCAGAGTCAAGTTTAAAGGTATTACATTATAGGACAGCCTCTTATCTCTCCAAGCTTGCTGAAAGTACATTGTCAAGGTATAATCCTGTGAAATTGAGAAGATAAAAAAAAAATAAATGGTTATTTTGTACCTAAATGGAATTGGGAGATAAGCAAACACTTGAGCACTCACAAGAAAATATATCCAACCAAATACTATAAACATATTTTATTCACAAATTCAGTCTAGTTCAGTCGCTCAGTCATGTCTGACTCTGTGACCTCATGGATTGCAGCATGTCACACTTCCCTGTTCATCATCAACTCACTGAGCTTGCTCAAATTCATGCCAAATTCACTTATTGGCAAATATTAATTTACTAAATCCATTCCACCTCAGCCCATACTATGCTCTGGGCACCCCAGTAAGTACAAAAGTGAAGAGAACATATCCTTCTGAAATTTGCTATATATTACTCAGGAAGAGGGCTTCCCTTATGGCTCAGCTGGTAAAGGATCTGCCTGCAATGCAGGAAGCCTGGGTTAGATCCCTGAGTTGGGAAGGTCTCCTGGAGAAGGGAAAGGCTACCCACTCCAGTATCCTGGCCTGGAGAATTCCATAGACTGTATAGTCCATGAGGTGGCAAAGAGTCGGACATGACTGAGTGACTTTCACTCACTCAGGAATAAAGATGGTAAGGAATAATTATTTAGTAAGTAATTTGTCTTTCTCAAAGAGGGTACTCAGGATTGCTTTTGGTGGGAAATAAATGCAATTGCAAAAAATGGTCAATTGATTCCAGTAGTAATTATAAGAGTTTATATGAGAATCTGTATCTGTCTAATCAAGGTGAACTTCCTACTGGAGGTGACATTTATATTGAGATTTATCTCCTGTAGCTTCCTACCTATCTAAACAATATAAGTTAAGTTAGCATTTCATTAGAATTTTAGAAATTCTGATTCATCAGACAAGTCTCTTTGCTTTGGAGAAACAGTGGTTGTTATAAATTGAGCACTGGTCTTAGAGTTCCAGGCTCCAGCATTTCCTAACTATTTTTAGGATGTAAATTTACATAACTTCTTTTTACTTCAGTTCCATTAACTATAAATGAGACTTTTTAATACATCCTTGATCTACCAGAAGATTATTATGACAATTATATGTGTAACTCAACTGTAATCTGTGAACTACAGAAAACTATGTATTATGAATAAAGCACTTACATACATCTTGTGACATGTTTTCTCCCTTAGAGGCCCATGGCTACAATGTAATTGCTCTCTTACCCTCATTTGAATGACTAAATGAAGGACTAAGTATTCATTTGAAAAGGATAATTACCATTCTATTTTAAAATCAGTTCACAATGCCCTACTTGAGGGCTCAAAAAAAACAAAACTAGAATCAAGTATTAATCATCTCTGCAACCTCAAAGCCAGCACAGTCCTAAGGCACAAATAATGAATGAATGAATGAATGTTCAGTAAACTAAGTCTACTGGATTTCTGCACATAGCTGATTACTCTTGGGGATAAAATACACACTTCAGTCTGTGAAGTTCCCTGAGTTTCTCCAACCCTTGCTGAGATTTCTACATGTTAATATGGCTATGGAATTTTAAAATATGACTTGCAAGTTATTACCTGATAAAAGCGTTGAACAGTTTCATAGGAAAAGTATAATCCTCTGGCAAAAAATTTAAATATTTTTCCTGGTTTCACAAACACACAAATTTTTATCTCACTTAGGAGTCAGTGTGGAGCTGACTTCTGAATGAGAAGTACAGAATCAAATTAATATTCTAACAGAAGAATATTAATATCATACAGGGAGTTGGGCAAGACTGAATGACTAACACCCCTACACAAAAGATAAGTCACCAACTCAGTGGACATGAATTTGAGCAAACTCTGGGAGACAGTGAAGGACAGAGAAGCCTGGTGTGCTGTAGTCCATGGGGTTGCAAAGAGTCAGACACGACTTAGGGACTGAACAACAACAAAAGTATATTAAATAACTGCAGGTGAAATTTTCTGGAGTGTGTTACTTTAGTCAGTGCTTTGAACTGTTTCATCACACTCTAAATCTTAATAAAGAATTAGTCTGAGGATCTCTAGCATAGCATCTTGATTTATAATAAAAGCAAAGTTGAAGATATGAACTACATAACTAGAGAACAGAAAATGGATCAGATACATTTTTATACGTCTCTGTGTAACAAATGGCCTAAAAATTTGGCCATAAATAAAATAAACAATTTATACTGTGCTCGAGATAACACACTTAGTGATTTCTAATTCTTAGAGATAAAATGGAAAATTTGATTATTATTTCTATTAGAAGATAAAGCTACATAAGCCTTCTAAATATTTACAGGAGATAACACAGTTTGGAAGGTGCTGGGCTTTATCAGTCAGCTGAGATGTGTTAAGACACAGGAAATTGTATTTTCTTTGGGGCTAAATAAATGGTGATATTGTGAGAGCTTGAGTCATATGCTAACTCCTGTTATTTGTCAGCAAGGCAGTGCCTGCTAAGAAATGCTCCCAGACAGACCCCAGTGATTCTGCTAACTGTCACATCAATTTTCATTTCTTTTATTTTTAAATGACACATCAAGACACTGTCAAGAAAAGAAGACGTTCCTGAATCAAAATAAATACTATTGGACATAGAAGGAAAGAAAGGTCCTAAGTTCTACCCTTTCTCTCCCAGGTCCTCATGTCCCCAGGATGAATGCTTTGAGCTTTTATATAGAAAACATATTATTTATACCAATCCAACAAGCCTACTTTCAAGAAACTGTCTCAGAGTTGGTTTATTTAAAATGAAAAAAGCAAACCACTTCTGGGTGCTCTACAGTCCATGGCATTGCCACACAAGAAGGACTTAGATAATCATAATCAAAACTACAACCAATGAACTTTCAATGCTGAACAAAATGGAGTATGCCTACTACAGGCTCTCTTTCCCACTAATCACAACTAACTATCCTGGAAAGAATTAAAAAGCTACTACCTAAGGACTGTGCATGTAAAATCTAGTAGGCAGACTGGCAGAGAATCAAAATGTGAAGAAAACCTATTACAATGGTGAGTTTCTTATTTGTTTTGTTTTTTCTTCCTTTAATTTTCTTAAAGTAATACACACTCATACAAACAGTCAAAGTATAAATAAATGGAGAGATACACCAAGTTCCTGGATTTGAAGAAATAAGCATTGTTAAGATGCCAATTCTTCTCAAATTGCTCTACAGAAACAATTTAATCTCAATATTTGAGTAGGATTTTTGTAGATATACTGACTCTAAAATTTATATGGCAAGGAAAGGAACAAGAATAAACAAAACAATTTCAAAGGAAAGAATAAAATTGGAGGATTCACACTATCTGATTTATAGACTTACTAGGAAACTACATTAAGACAGTATGACAGTGTAGTAATGATAGAAACACAGATCAATAAAACAGTAGAATCTACAAATAAACCCACATAAATATACTCAAAGATTTCTGATGAAAGTAAAACAGTAGTTGATTTGAGAAAGCATAAAATTTTCAGCAAATAATGTGAATCAACTGGAGCATGCAAATGTAAATAAATAATTAAATACATAAATAAATAAGAAACAAGTAAGCAAGATAGATGTCTAAGATCTTGCTTCTGAGTATGAGACCCACAAATTCACTGTTGCATATGTGAAATTTTTAAGTGTGACATTCCCATATCCCAAAGGTAGGTGGTCTCCAAACTTTAAAACTGTCTAAGTAATTATGTTAAACAAGGCTCTCAAAATAAAACAAAACAAAAGCACAACTGACCATTTCAACTGCTGATGATGATTCAAAGCAACTAAAACTGCAATGGCAGGTGGGAATACAAACAGTCAACCACCTGGAAAACAACTGGACAATTTCTTGTAATGTTAATAGACATTTGACATACAAGGCAGCAAATCCACTCCTGGGCACATGTTGAAAGCAGCTCCTGATACATGCAACATCATTGCTGGTTTTCAAAGAAAGTTAAATCAAAGAAGCAAGATTAAAAAAAAAATACATGGTATATGATTCCATTTATATGACATTTTGGAAAAACTTAGGGACCAAGAATAGGTGAGAGCTTATCTTGGATTTGAGATGGAGGAGAGCATGACCACAAAGGGACAGAATGAGGGAATGATTGTGGGTAGTAGAATTCCTCTGAATCTTAACTGCAATGGTGGTTACGCAACTTAAGGCATTAGTCAACTCATAGAATGATACACCAAAATGAGTGCATCTTCTGTATGTAAATTTAAAAAATAAAATTTAAAACTGTTTGAGTGAAAACAAACAAACAAGCCCATGATCTCAAAGATAAGACACCCTCAAGTTCTTACTCAGGTATTTTCATGTCCCTCTGTTGTAACCCTGGTTGAGATGAAGGAGTCTGTTTACAACTCAAAAGAAGAAACTAAAGCTAATTAACTTAGAAATTGGGGTAAAAAAAGACCTGCTCTGACATCTGGAGGCAAGACAGCCATGCTACAAAGTAAGTCACCTAACACATGCCAGGGGACATGACACCTCATCAGCCTTCCACTAAGCGGTTACAGATTCACAGTTCACCATGTGTACAATGAGACAACTGAACTAGGTAGTTTTCAGGTCCGTCTCTAGGAATAAAATAATTCCATTCTAAGATATGCTTTGCCACACTTGTATTCAAATGCATTTGCCTTTCAAAATCTCCTAAATATCTAAAATACTTCAATAATTATTTCTTGCTATTTTTGTAATCCATTTCTAATACCAAGATTCAAAACCCTTTTATTTATTTGGTGTAGTGTTCTATAAAATACATGGCATAGAATAATTTGTGTATGTGTTTACTATCTTTTTTAACTTTTTTATTTTGTAACTGCTCTACAAACATTTTTCTGCTACATGTTTACTTCCTACTATTGGATATTGATAGATGGATATCTATCTAATAAAATATTTTATTATTTTGCTATTTTCTTTTAAATTTATTTTTAGAAGTATTTAACTTGAGTTAAGTATTTAACTTAACTTTTAGAAGTATTTAACTTTTAAGTATTTAACTTAAAACAAAAATTAGTTCAGAAGGCTTCTATATACTTTTCACACAGCCTTCTCTAAGATTAACATTTTGCATAGTCACAGAACAATATCAAACGAAGATGCTAACATTAATGTAATACTACTTACTAGACAACAGACCTTATTGGACTATTACCCATTTATTCACTAATGTTCTTCTTCTGTTCCAGGGTCCAATCCAAGATCCCACCATGCATTTAGTTTTTCTGTTCCTTAGCCACCCTTCAATCTTTGAGAGCTCCTCAACTTTTCCTTGTCTTTGATGATGATAATGCTTTCAGAATATTGGTCAGTAGATTTTGTAGAATGTCTGTCAGTTTGAGTGTGCTCATGATTAGATTCAGTTGATATATTTTGGCCAGAATATCACCAAAGAACACTGTATCCATCATAGGTACATGATGTCAATATCAACTGCAGGGAGTATCAACTGCAAGGAGATCCAACCAGTCCATCCTAAAGGAAATCAGTCTTGAATATTCATTGGAAGGACTGATGATGAAGCTGAAACTCTAATACTTTGGCCAGCTGATGTGAAGAACTGACTCATTGGAAAAAACCCTGCTGCTGGGAAAGACTGAAGGCAAAAGGAGAAGGGGATGACAGAGGATGAGATGGTTGGATGGTATCACCAACTCGATAGACATGAATCTGAGCAAGCTCCAGGAGTTGGTGATGAATAGGGAAGCCTGGTGTGCTGCAGTCCATGGAGTTGCAGAGTCAGACACGACTGAGCAACTGAACAGAACTGATGTAACCATGTCTTATTACTGATGAGGATATTAATCTTAAATGGTTGGTTAACAGTGTATCTGCCAGGTTTTTCTACTGGGACATTACTATTTTCCTTTATAACTAATAGATAGGGGTAGGTACTTCAGAACTATGAAAACAATAAGGTTATTAGGCTGACTTCTACAATTACTGTTTTGGGGTTTTCCATATTTTCCAAATTTCCATTTCTCTTCTTTCACCTAAACCTGAATCAACATATTCAGTCAGCTGACCATGCTTAACTAATAAGACAAACCAAAAGTAGTAAATACCAACATAAGACATTTAAGATGTTTTATCATTAAATGATGAGAAGTATCTTCCTGAGACTCATTCTTTCTACCTACTCCTTTCATAGACTAGTGGCATCACCCTGGCCACAGAAGGTTGCTACTTTCAGTACGGACTTTCCCTCTGGATGGCAGCATCTTATTCTGGTCTCAAGCCTGCAAGTTGCGCTTGGGTGACATGTAATCCCACCTGGGCTTGCTTCAGCATTCTCCCTACCTTCATTAATGTATACGGTTTTTAATATGCTTTTTCTTCTCTGGAGCTCTCACCATTCCCAATCTATGTAGCTTTCCTCTCTTTTTGCAATGCACATTTATATATATGGGAACAATTGTAAATGTAATTATGGCATTTTCCCCATCTTTGTGGGTTTTTTTCTTCCTATTTCTCTATTTGGGGAGAAGATGGTGTTTCAGGAAACTGGGTTCACACATGTTTGTTCTGTTATCTGAGTACATAAGGACACCCAAGAATTACTTTTGTAACGATCAGGGTTTAAGGCTTATTTTCACCACTGATAATGTGTGCTTTGTTTAATTTACTTTACCTATTGATGATGTAGATTACCTAACTACATCATCTAAGGTTTGAAAATTGCTGCTGCTCTGCTAAGATAAAATCTTGAGCTTTGGTGATTAATCTTGCTTCTTGGTCTTATATGTAACAATGTTGTCTCCAAAATTAGATAATTTCAGAGAAATCTCTATCTGATCAGGATTTATAATTTTCAAAAAGAGTATTTTTTAGCTTCATCTTAATCACCCATTGCTGAAATAATAACTGAGTCTAATATACTATCATGTGTTATTTTAGCTAGTCAATCCTAAAGGAACTCAACTCTGAATATTCACTGGAAGGACTGATACAGAAGCTGAAGCTCCAATACTTTGGCCACCTGATGTGAAGAGCCTACGCACTGGAAAAGACCCTGATGCTGGGAAAAATTGAGGGCATGAGGAGAAGGGGACGACAGAGGATGAGATGGTTGGATGACATCATCAAATCGATGGACATGAGTTTGAGCAAACTCCAGGAGATGGTGAAGGACAGGGGAGCTTGGCATCCTGCAGTCCATGGGGTCGCAAAGAGTTGGACACAGCTGAGCAACTGAACAACAACAAGAACAACGGAACTAGATTAAAATTGCGGCTTTGAGCTAAGAATATGAACGTCTGGCTTTGTAAGACAGGGCTAAAGAAGCAAAAGCTGTGATACAGAAACTCTGAATGCAAATTTAATTTAATTCAAACATAATGCAAGTTTCCTGTGAATACAACTCCATGATAGTTTGTTAAAACAGCACATTTATAACTTTCACTATCATTGTCTGCATAGTCTTTCAATTTTGAGAATGTTTAGAAAAGTCTTTGTTTATGTTTGACTTTTCCATCGTTCAAAAAGGTAACACAAGAGGACTGAATTCCAAAGATTAGGATGGAAGATTATTTCCTTTATTAAAAGCTTCTGTTTTTACTCCCTTGTGGGAGTAAACATTACTTCTGATGTAGAAATTATCACCTAAAAAACACCACAGTAAGCAGAGTGGGCACATTCATAGCAATTACATGGTAAGTACATTCTCAGCATCATAAGCTGCTATCCTCTTGAGAGCAAAGATTGGTCCTTATGCCTGTGTATACAATACTGTGCACAGTAAATAAATGGGAGAAACTACCACTACCTGTTAAATGGTACAAATTTCCTTGAGAACACTTAGAAACTTGTGCAGAGGTCTCTCATCTCTGCATACCCTTTGTGCTGATATTTGCATTCCAAGGATATTGGTAGAAAATAATTAAGCAGTACATGTTGACAGTTTACCTGCAAATATTACCACAACTCTCTTACTGTTCTGTTTCCAGCGCTAATAACCTAGCCTCAGACACCATCGTGTGTGATTATGATGCCACTGTTATTGTTTCCTTGCTTCTGACTCTTTCCCTTGCATAGCAATGGAAACAAAAAGCAGATCACATTTCCACCTTTGTTAACTATCAAAGGCTTTTCAATGCATTCAGAGTAAAACACAAACTTACGATTTTGGCCTTAAAGGTCCTATGTGACTTGGACTCTGCACATTTCTTTGATCTCACCTTCTATTATCTCTGCTCATCCCTCACCTCAACTCACTAAGACCATCCATGCTATCTTTTCTTCTCTTTTACAAATATCACAAGCTCTTTCAGCCTTAGAAACCTTGTTCTAACTAATGACTAACTGGAAAAATTACGTTCCCAAGTATGATTGGTTCTCCCCACCTTGAGACTCAGAGCTCAACTAACAGGTAAAATCTATTCACTGGGACTTTCTTTGGCAATCTAACTCCCAACCCCTTCAAACCTTAACACAGTTCCTATTTTTATTATGTTTCTGGCACTGATCATTTTTCAACTATCATCATCATTTATTGGTTACTTTTTAATTTTTCATTTCTCTCAACTGGAAGGTAAGTTCCACGACAATATAAAACGTTCCTAAGTTTGTTCATCACTGTATCTCAAAGCTTGAAAGATGGCTTAGAAAAGTAGCAATAAAAGTCTATGTACTGAAAGATGTGAAAGAATAAATGAAAGACAATGTACATTTATCCCCCCCAAAATATGTACTACTCTATTAGCAATAAAAAAGAAGACCCAAGTGTTCATCAGTATGAAACTGAGTAAATACAATAAAGCATTAATATATAATGGAATATATAGAAATGGACAGAAATAGTATGGATACAACAGAAGCAGAAGATACTAATTAAGAAGAGGTGACAAGAATACACAGAAGAACTGTACAAAAAAGATCTTCACGACCCAGATAATCACGATGGTATGATCACTCGCCTAGAGCCAAACATCCTAGAAAGTGAAGCAAGCGGCTCTTAGGAAGCATCACTACAAACAAAGCTGGTGGAGGTGATGGAATTCCAACTGAGCTATTCCAAATCCTAAAAGATGATTCTGTGAAAGTGCTGTACTCAATTTGCCAGCAAATTTGGAAAACTCAGCAGTGGCCACAGGACTACAAAAGGTCAATTTTCATTCCAATCCCAAAGAAAGGCAATGCCAAAGAATGCTCAAACTACAGCATAATTGCACTCATCTCACACGCTACCAAAGTAATGCTCAAGACTCTCCAAGCCAGGCTTCAACAGTACGTGAACTGTGAACTTCCAGATGTTCAAGCTGGATTTCCAAAAGGCAGAGGAACCAGAGAACAAATTGCCAACATCTGTTGGATCATCGAAGAAGCACGAGAGTTCCAAGAAAACATCTACTTCTATTTTATTGACTATGCCAAAACCTTTGACTGTGTGGATCACAATAAACTGTGGAAAATTCTTCAAGATATGAGTAGTACCAGATCACCTTACCTATCTCCTAAGAAATTTGTATGCAGGACAGGAAGCAGTAGTTACAACTGGACATGGAGCAATAGACTGGTTCCAAATAGGGAAAGGAGAATATCAAGGTTGTATATTATCATCCTGCTTATTTAACTTATATGCAGAGTATTTCATGTGAAATGCCAGGCTGGATGAGGCACAAGCTGGAATCAAGGTTGCCAGGAGAAATATCAATAAACTCAGATATGCAGATGACACCACCCTTATGGCAGAAAGCAAAGAGGAACTAAAGAGCCTCCTGATGAAGGTGAAAGAAGAGAGTGGAAAAGCTGGATTAAAACTCAGCATTGAAAAAACTAACTTCATAGCATCAGGTCCCATCACTTCATGGTAAATAGATGGGACAACAATGGAAATAGTGAGAGACTTTATTTTGGGGGGCTCCAAATTCACTGCAGATGGTGACTGCAGCCATGAAATTAAAAGACACTTGCTCCTTAGAATAAAAGTTATGACCAACCTAGACAGCATATTAAGAAGCAGAGACATTACTATGCCAACAAAGGTCTGTCTAGTCAAAGCTATGGTTTTTTCCAGTAGTAATGTATGTATGTGAAAGTTGGACTATAAAGAAGGCTGAGCACTGAAGAAATGATGCTTTTGAACTGTAGTGTTGGAGAAGACTCTTGGAAGTTCCTTGGACTCCAAAGAGATCCAACCAATTCATCGTAAAGGAAATCCATCCTGAATATTCATTAGAAGGACTGATGCTGAAGCTGAAACGCTAATACTTTGGCCATCTGATTCAAAGAACTGACTCATTGGAAAAGACCCTGATGCTGGGAAAGACTGAAGGAGGGAGAGAAGGGGACGATGGAGGATGAGATGGTTTGATGGCCTCACAAACTCAATGGACACAAGTTTGCATAAATTCTGGAAACTGGTGAAGGACAGGGAGGCCTGGTGTGCTACAGTCCATGGGGTCTCAAAGAGTCAGACACGACTGAGTGACTGAACTGACAGAGGAATCAAGTACATTGTAAAAAAAATAACAGATGTCCTCAACATACTATTATTACTGTATATTATTATTTTATGAAGAATACTGCAAAACAAAATGCAGAATGTGATTCCATTTTGGAAACACAGATATATATTTGGGGAAAAGTATCTAACACAAATATAAATATTAATGGTGGTATTTCTGTGTGGCAAGATGACAAGTGACAGCAATGCCTTTTCTTTTTACTTTGTTCTATATATTTTTTAAAATATAAACTATTTCTGAAACAAAAGCTGTATAATCAATTCCTTGTTGAATTAAAATTTAAAAAGAAACTAGTATTACAAATACGTCTTTATGTTCCACATAATTTAGAGTTCAGTATGAAGAAAAATGAAATATACTCATGCTATGTTCCTTCAGTCATGTTCTCTGTGTAAGTAACCCCATGGACTGCAGCCTACCAGGCTCCTTTGTCCATGGGATTTCCCAGGAAAGAACACTGGAGTGGGTTCCCATTTCCTACTCCAGGGGATTTTCCCAACCCAGGGACCCATGTCTGTATGTCTAATCTGCACTGACAGGTGAGTTCTTTACCCTTAGTGCCACCTGGGAAGCCCATAAATATACTCATAGTCACAAATAAGTGAGAAAGTAACAACCTTTCAGCTTGTTATTAACAAAGCACACATCTCTTTTGTATTGACCAAAGGCTTTGATCTAGAATCACGTAAGTAAGAGCTTTAGGTAATCATCCACTCTTCCTCTTGAAAGTTCACATTTAAGCCATCACTGAGAAGTAAATATCCATCCCTATTTTTCCACCTAAATACCAAAACGGGAGGTCCTGGGAACTTCCTCTGGCACTAACTTCAGTCTTCTTCACTCTGTTCGGAAATTTCATTTTATTTCGAATGTAAAGCTTTCATATGTAGTTCTTGTTTAATACTCAGAGGAATGAATACACAACACACATGTCTGTTAATTCTATTTTCAGCTTTAACAGCCTCCTCTATACTGCACTGCAGAATCAAGTTTATAGATTCTTCTGTAAAGATATTCAAAGAGATTCCATTTTTGTATAAGTCTCAACTCCTTAAAAGGCTTCTCCCCATCTGTTCTCGTCCCTTCACCTCTCTGCGCCTGTATCTTCATCCAAAGTGAACGAACTGAGACAGGGTGAGGATCCCTGGCTGAGATGTTCTAGGATTCTAGTCACTCCACTTATCTTCAACCAAGCATCTTCCTGAAACTTTTGCTTGAACTAAACTTTTCTGCATTCCTTCAGACACATCTTTTAGTCTCCATTCTGCTTTTCTTTTTCCCCATACACGTTTTCGTTGCACACCCCAATCCTACCCATCCTCCAAGCATTCACATGAACCTTCTACTACTCCCCATTAGGGTTCATGTTCACCCTCTCCAGTCCTTTAATGTGGTGTTCTGCAGCATCCTAAGAACTGCCTACCTCTTGTAATGTTATTTAGGTGAGGGAGGAACTCTCCTAACTAAACCACAATGTGTTCTTTGAAGTCAGAAACAATGCCAATACATTTTTTTTACAAAATGATCCAAGCATCTTGTCTTTAACACAATTGATCCTCAATGAATATTTACTCATTGGCATGCTAGAGCTGGTTCTTACCTCTTTACTGTTCCTGCATGGATTTCAAATTTTGAGTCCTTAAGCCTCTTTACTAACCACTATTCCTGAATTCCCCTAGAGATTTGTTCTCTCCACACCCTGGCATTTGAGAATGAATTTTCATTCTATCCTTTTTCCATATGTTTCAAACACCTTCAGAGCCACTGTTGTTCTTTCAGTTTTTCATAGCTCCTCCAGTTCTACTAGTGAAGTCCCTGAGGCTGGGGATGAGGATTTGTGAAGGACACGGTTTATCTGTCCAAAGCAAAAGAACTCAGAGAGAAAGTGAAAATTCTCACAAAACCTGTCTCTTTAAAATGTTTTCCATCTTCCACACCTGAGCCCACAAATTGTTGATTCAATTACAGGTCATGATAACACTTCCACAATCTCAGCCTCCTAAACTAGAATGTAATGAAGTAAAACTCACCTCCCCCTTAATAGAAGCCATCACTCCAGATGTTCAATTGCAACATTTTTGGATGAAACACATGGTAACAGCTCTGACTAACTAGAGACCCATCTGGGACATGAGAACTGAACCTAAGATCACTCATACGGGGAGTCCAGTTTCAGAAGTGATATTTTCTTGTATGTGAATCTAAAATGCACCTGGTCGATGAGTTACGCTTTCCCACTATTTTTGCTTAGTTCATTCTGTATTTTATTACCGATCCACCTTCTCGGCTATAATGGGATTCAAGCTAAGGATGGCTAAAAAATTCAAACAAGTATAACTGGTTAAATATGCCTTTTAATACAGAATAGCCTCGGCAGGGGACTCAGTTCACTCTGAGATAATCAACGTTAAAAACACTCTTTATATGTATGATTTGTTCCCTCTCATTTTGTGCTTAGTAATTACTCTGTAACTTGATATCAAATTGCTTTAGAGTAGTTTGCATTCTAATTTGTCTATCCCTTATATACCCAACACTGTCTCTAGGCTAACCCTTTTCACATGCATTATTTCATTAATCATCACAACAGCCCTATAAGTTACTGACGAGATCTATCAGGGACTAGCTGCTGTGAGACTAACCTCCCTGAGACATCCTGTTCTGTAAAATAATGTAAGTAATAGTTCCTAGTAGCAAGTAAATTTACCCATATAAAATGATTAATAGAATGTCTGGCCCAGATTAAGTGCTCAGCAAACACTGGCTGTTATGATGCTCAATATTCTCATCATTTCCATTTTTCAGGTGACACATTTGAGTGACTTTCCTAGTGTTATTCAGTTAATAATGTTCTCAGACCTAACTTGGCCAGGGTCCCTCTGGCGATGAAGCCCATGTTCTTAGTAGTGTATGAGCTGCTTCTGGAGCCCTCACCTCTGTGCCAGTTTTGGTTCTGAATTATCATTTCCCAATATCATATTTTTCTCCTTGACACCCCACCCCAACAAAAACTGAGGGGGAAATATACATTTACCTATGTATCTATCTACTCAGCCATATATACAGCAACAAAAATCTAGAACAATAAGTTTCATGTACATTGGCGAGAGGAGGGCGTGAATGTTTAATCTGAGAACTCTCTGGAATTTGAACACTGAAGTTGTACATATAGGCACATGTGCATGTTCCTGAATACAGAGGCACAATTTTACACAAAAGGAGACTACACAAACTTAATTTGATCTTGAAGGATGATGAAAACATCTCTGGTTTTTTTTGCAGAGTATATGACTTACTCCAGAGAAGCCCAAAGTAATCAGGACTGTAGGGCAGTATGTGTAGAGATGCTCTTACTCAGAAATAATTTAATTGGAAAAATATTGCTAGCAAGCTAAAACAAGCTCACTGTGACCATTTCAGGAAGTTTTTTCAACAGAATGGTGGAAATGATTCCTTAACTCTTAGACTGAGACACAGGAGATTGACATTTTTTTGTGAGTGTGAGAATGTTTGAATGTTGGCAATTTTATATGGTTCAGCATAAATATATAGTAGCTACTGTAAGAGCAAAGTTATTAAATTTATTTTCTAAAATTAGCAATTTTAGGTTATAAATAATTTGTAACATATGAATATACACTAAGTTTGAAAAAAGCTAATTATAACTGCATATTTAATAGTTCTTAAACTTGTATTCAGGATAAAACTCAGACATTAATCATTAAAAATGCAATTATAAAAGTAATAAGCTTTTTGTATCCCAACATATGTGTGTGAACATTCCTTTTTTGTATTTTTCTTATCTTAGAAGTATTTAGTGATTCCTCAAAAAAAGCTACATTTTTAGGAGAATTTATTACTATAAGAAAATTACATTACAATGTAGCAGACACTACCCTAGAGTTCTTAATACAATTTTTCTCTTTCCTTTTCTACACTCACACAAATTAATTGTTTTCAAATTTGTTAATAACTACATGATACAATCAATTATATATCCCAAGATCGTTTTTATTATGAGTTAATTTCTTGGGCTCCAAAATCACTACAGGTGGTGACTGCAGACATGAAATTAACAGACGCTTGCTCCTTGGAAAAAAAGCTATGACAAACCTAGAAACATATTAAAAAGTAGAGACATTACTTTGCCAACAAAGCTATGGCTTTTCCAGTAGTCATGTATGGATGTCAGAGCTGAACTATAAAGAAAGCTGAGCACTGAAGAACTGTTGCTTTTGAACTGTGGTGTTGAAGAAGACTCTTGAGAGTCTCTTGGACTGCAAGGAGATCCAACCAGTCCATCCTAAAGGAGATCAGTCCTGAATATTCATTGGAAGGACTGATGCTGAAGCTGAAACTCCAATACTTTGGCCACCTGATGCAAAGAAATAACTCATTTGAAAAGACTCGGATGCTGGGAAAGATTGAAGGCAAGAGGAGAAAGGGACAGCAGAGGATGAGATGGTTGGATGGCATCACCAACTCAATGCACATGAGTTTGAGTAAGCTCTGGGAGTTGATGATGGACAGGGCAGCCTGGCATGTTGCAGTCCATGGGGTCTCAAAGAGCCGGACATGACTGTGGGACTGAACTGAACTCAATTTTATATACATAGGCCCACTATTATAGGAATGATCTTCCTACAATGCATCCAGTTTTAATATCTTTGAGATCTGGGTGCTATGAACTAAAAGTCAGCTAGTAAAATTCATGATGCTTTCTGCTATGCACTCAGAGAAGCCAAAGTGTCAAGGCACCAGAGGACGGGGTCAGAGGATACAAAGGAAATGACACTGAATTGGAAAGGAGGAGATCTGACTGAGGGCTTCCTCCATTACTTATTTTCTGATGGCCTCAGAGAAGTAGCTTACCTCTCTACATTTCAGTTTTCACTTTTGTGAAATATGAACACTAATAACTGTACCTGAGAAGCATGTCCCTTGTACCTTTACCCAAAGACACATGTCAAACACTGTATGTGAAAGCTCTCATTAATGTCTGTATGTGGGAAGCAGCATAGCCTAGTGTTTGAGCACAAGGATTCTGGATTCCAAAGGGTTGATCGAAATTCCAGCTCTATCACTTACTTCATGTATAATCCTAGGCACATATTTTAATATTCCAAAGCTAGGGTTTCCTCAGCTATAAAATAATAACTACTTCACTGACTGATGGCAGAAATTAATGAAATAATATAAATTCAAACCCTGATGACTATAGCACTCAAAAGGAGGCAGTGTATACCATTAAAGCACTAATTTAAGAGTATTGATTTTTATTAATTGTTCATAAAAAAGTTAAAGAAAAGGCCAAGAGGAAAAATGACTGCTGTTGCTAATTTTGCTTACAAAGATAAAAATTTTACTATTGTTTCCCAGTTTACAACTGAAACAAAATGATACAAAATTATATTGGGGCCCTCCCAATAAGAAAAGTAAAGGATTTGATGGCTTCATTGGTGAGTTCTATCAAATATTTAAAGAAGAATTAGCACTAATTTATCTCAAAATCTTCCAAATAATTGAAGAAGGAACTTGATACCTACTATCAAGAACAGACAAAGGTATCACATGAAAAGATATCTATGGACTGTAGCCCACTAAGCTCCTCCATCTATGGGAGGTTCTAGGCAAGAATACTGGAGTGGGTTGTCATTTCTTTCTCCAGGGAACCTTTTGGACCTGGGGATCTAACTCAGGTCTACCTGAACTGCAGACATACTCCTTACTGTATGAGCCACCAGGGAAACCTAAAAAGATACCTACCAACCAATATCCGTGAGAAATAGTGATGCAAAATCCTCAACAAAATACCAACAAACAGAATTCAACTAGAAATGAAAAAAACAATAGACCATGACCAAGTAGAATATATTCCTAAAATGCATTCCTAAAAACCATTCCTAGAATGGTTCAACATATGAAAACCAATCAATATAACATAAGACATTACCAAATGAGGGGGAAAGGCCACGTGATTATTTCAGTTGATGCAAAAGAGCACTACATACAATTCAACACATTTTCTTAATAAAAACACACAAAAAACTAGGAACAGAAGGAAAGTACCTCAATGTAATAAAGGCCATAAACGACAAGCCCACAGCTAACACTGTATTCAACAGTCAAAGTCTGATAACTTTTTCTCTAAGATCAGGGACAAGAATGTCTATTTTTAGCACTCTGCTCAACACTCTATTCAGTATTGAATGTCCTAGCCAGAAGAATTAGGCAAGAAAAAGAAATAAGAAGCACCCAAATTGGAAAGTAAGAAGTAAAATTATCTCTGTTCACGAATAACATGATGCTATAGGTAGAGAAATCCTAAAGATACCAAACACAAAAACACACAAATACAAGAACTGTTAGAATATATGAATTTAGCAACACTGCAAAACAGAAAATCAATACTCAAAAGTCAGTTGGGTTTCTTTGTGCTAACAATGGACAATCCAAAAAAGAAAAAAGAAAAACTCTGCTTACAATAGGATCAAAAGGAATAAAATACTTAGGAATAAACACAACCAAAGAGGTAAAAGACTTGTACTCTGAAAAATCACAAAATGTTGCTGAAAGAAATTGAAGAAGTCACAAATAATTGGGAAAACACTCTATGTTCAGGGTTTGGAAGGTTTAATATTGTTAAGATACTTACAGTATTAGCGCAATAGCAATCTTTTGTAGAAATAAAAATACTAATCCTAAAATTCACAAGGAATCTCAAAGATCTTGAATGGCCACCTAATGATTTAAAAATTTATTACCAAACTTCAGTAATCTGAACAGCATAGTACTGGCATAAAGACAGATACACAGATCAATAGAGAAGGACAGAAAGCCAAGGAATAAACCTTTGTATAAATGGAAAATTATCTTCAACAAGAACCTCAATGTCCATTGGCAGACGAATGGATAAGAAAGCTGTGGTACATATACACAATGAAATATTGCTCAGGATAGGGAGGCCTGGCACGCTACAGCTCATGTGGTCGCAAAGAGCTGGACACGACTGAGTGGCTGAACTGAAATGAACTGAAAAAGAATGCATCTGCATCAGTTCTAATGAGATGAATGAAACTGGAGCCTATCATACAGAGTGAAGTAAGTCAGAAAGAAAAACACCAATACAGTATATATATGCATATATATGTAATTTAGAAAGATGGTAACAATGACCCTATACGCGAGACAGCAAAAGAGACACAGATGTAAAGAACGGACTTTTTCTCTGTGGGAGAAGGCGAAGGTGGGATGATTTGAGAGAAGAGCACTGAAACATGTATATGTGAAATGGATCGCTAGTTCAGATTCGATGCGTGAGACAGGGTGCTCAGGCCGATGCACTGGGATGACCCTGAGGGATGGGAAGGGAGGTGGGAAGGAGGTTCAAGACGGGGAACACATGTACACCCACGGCTGATTCATGTCAATGTATGGCAAAAAACACTACAATACTGTAAAGTAATTAGCCTCCAATTGAAATTTTAAAAAAATTTAAAAAAAAAAGAATGCCAAGACCACCCAATGAAAAAGCAACAGCAGTCTCTTCAATAAGCTGTGTCAGAAAAAGTGGAGATCCACATGCAAAAGAATGAAGTTGGACACTTATCTTACCCATATACCAAAAGTAACTTGAAATGTATTATTAAAGACCTATATATAAGATCTAAAACTGAAGAAAATATACGGGAAAAGCTTCATGATATGAATTTGCTAATGATTTCTTAGACATGACATTAAAAGCATTGGCAACATAAGCAAAAAATACAAAAGGGAATATAGCAAATCTAAAACACTTTGTGCATCAAAGGACACAGTCAGCAGAGTGAAAAGACAACCCATGGAATTGGAGAAAATATTTGCAAATATGACAAGGAGTTAATATCCAGAATATATAAAAAAATTCCTACAATCCAGCCATCTCATCCTCTGTTGTCCCCTTTTCCTCCTGCTCCCAATTCTTCCCAGCATCAGGGTCTTTTTCAATGAGTCAACTCTTCACATGAGGTGGCCAAAGTATTGGAGTTTCAGCTTCAACATCAATCCTTCCAATGAACACCCAGAACTGATTTCCCCCAGGATGGACTGGAACTATGTCCTTACAGTCCAAAGGACTCTCAAGAGTCTTCTCCAACACCAGAGTTCAAAAACATCAATTCTTCAGCACTCAGCTTTCCTTATAGTCCAGCTCTCACATCCATACCTGACTACTTGAAAAACCATAGCCTTAACTAGATAGACCTTTGTTGGCAAAGTAATGTTGCTGCTTTATAATATGCTGTCTAGATTGGTCATAACTTTTCTTACAAGGAGTAATCATCTTTTTATTTCATGGCCACAGTCACCATCAGCAGTGATTTGGGAGCCCAGAAAAATAAAGTCAGCCACTCTTTCCCCATCTATTGGCCATGAAATGATGGGACCGGATGCCATGATCTTAGTTTTCTGAATGTGGAGCTTTAAGCCAACTTTTTCACTCTCCTCTTTCACTTTCATCAAGAGGCTCTTTAGTTCTTCACTTTCTGCCATAAGGGTGGTGTTATCTGCATATCTGAGGTTATTGATATTTCTCGTGGCAATGTTAATTCCAGCTTGTGCTTCATCCAGCCCAGCGTTTCTCATAATGTACTCTGCATGTAAGTTAAATTAGCAGGGTGACGCTATACAGTTTTGACGTACTCCTTTTCCTATTTGGAACCAGTCTGTTGTTCCATGTCCAGTTCTAACTGTTGCTTCCTGACCTATATACAGGTTTCTCAAGAGGCAGGTCAGGTATTCTCATCTCTTTCAGAATTTTCCACAGTTTATTGTGATTCACACAGTCAAAGGCTTTGGCATAGTCAATTAGTACTGTGGGCAGAAATCCCTTAGAAGAAATGGAGTAGCCATCATGGTCAACAAAAGAGCCCAAAATGCAGTACTTGGCTGCAATCTCAAAAATGACAGAATGATCTCTGTTCATTTCCAAGGCATACCATTCAATGTCATGGTAATCCAAGTCTATGTCCCAACCAGTAATGCTGAAGAAGCTGAAGTTGGACAGTTCTATGAAGACCTACAAGACCTTCTAGAACTAACACCTAAAAAAGATGTATTTTTCATTATAGAGGGCTGGAATTCAAAAGCAGCAAGTCAAGAGACACTTGGAGTAACAGGCAAATTTGACCTTGGAGTACAGAATGAAGCAGGGCAAAGGCTAACAGAGTTTTGCCAAGAGAACTCACTGGTCATAGCAAACACCCACTTCCAACAACACAAGAGAAGATACTACACATGGACACCACCAGATGGTAAACACTGAAATCAGACTGATTATATTCTATGCAGCCAAAGATGGAGAACCTCTATACAGTTAGCAAAAACAAGACTGGGAGCTGACTGTGGCTCAAATCAGGAACTCTTTATTGCCAAATTCAGACTTAAATTGAAGAAAGTGGAGAAAACCACTAGACCATTCAGGTAGAACCTAAATCAAATCCCTTATGACTATACAGTGGAAGTGAGAAATAGATTTAAGGGACTAGATCTGATAGACATAGTGCCTGATGAACTATGGATGGAGCTTCATCACACTGTACAGGAGACAAGAATCAAGACCATCCCCAAGAAAAAGAAATGCAAAAAAGCAAAATGACTGTCTGAGGAGGCCTTACAAATAGCTATGAAAAGAAGGGAATCGAAAAGCAAAGGAGAAAAGGAAAGATATACCCATTTGAATGCAGAGTTTCAAAGGATAGCAAGGAGAGATAAGAAAGACTTCCTCAGTGATCAATGCAAAGAAATAGAGGAAAACAACAGAAGGGGAAAGACTAGAGATCTCTTCAAGGAAATTAGAGATACCAAAGGAACATTTCATGCAAAGATGGGCTCAATAAAGGACAGAAATGGTAGGGACCAAATAGAAGCAGACAATATTAAGAAGAGGGGGCAAGAATACACAGAAGAACTGTACAAAAAAGATCTTCACAACCCAGATAGTCACAATGGTGTGATCACTCACTTAGATCCAGACATCTTGGAATGTGAAGTCAAGTGGGCCTTAGTTAGTATCACTATGAACAAAGCTAGCAGAGGTGATGAAATTCCAATTGAGCTATTTCAAATCCTGAAAGATGACGCTGTGAAAGTGCTATACTTAATATGACAGCAAATTTGGAAAACTCGGCAGTGGCCACAGGACTGGAAAAGGTCAGTTTTCATTCCAATCCCAAAGAAAGGCAATGCCAAAGAATGCTCAAACTACCACACAATTGTACTCATTTCATACACTAGTAAAGTAATGCTTACAATTCTCCCAGCCAGGCTTCAGCAATACATGAACTGTGAACTTCCAGGTGTTCAAGCTGGTTTTAGAAAAGGCAGAGGAATCAGTGATCAAATTACAAATATGCGACTAGAAACAAATCCAATTACACAGTTATAGTTGCAGGGTACAAACAGCAAAAATAGAACAATCAGAATTATTGTAATTAAGATAATTTTCCACCATGGGGAACTTGTTAACATCTCCCAAAGTGAGACAGTTGATGCTTCAGGACTATCCATAGCCTCAATCATCTTGTTCATATGTTTAGTAAAATGAGTAATGTTAGTGCTCATATCAGGTATATATGTACAGCATTGGGTATGAATAATGGCACAAGTTCCTCCTTGTGCAGCTATCAGAATATCTAAAGCCAATCTGTTATGTAAGACCACCTTTCTAATTTGTGCTTGTTCAGCATTAAGAGCTGAAATAGCTTTTTGAAAATCTTGTAATGCTTGTTGAGTAAAATTAGTCAAAGCATCCACTCGTAGCATAACATTTGTAGTTTCCAGAAAGGGAACAAATACTGCAGCCAAATAATCATATCAGTGAAATACAGACCTTGACCACCAAGTTTTAAGGTGTGGTAAATTAGCAGGCTTTTTCTGAAGCTCTGAAAGGGGTCGGATTCTCAACTTCATGACAAACAGATGGCAAAACAATGTAAACAGTGACAGATTTTATTTTCTTGGGTTCCAAAGTCATTGCAGATGGGGACTGCAGCCATGAAATTAAAAGATGCTTACTCCTTAGAAGAAAAGCTATGACAAACCTAGACAGCATATTAAAAAGCAGAGACAAACAAAGGTCCTTATAGTCAAAGCTATGGTTTTCCTAGGAGTCGTGTGTGGATGTGAGAGTTGGACCATAAAGAAAGCAAAGAAAGCTGAGCACCGAAAAATTGATGCCTTTGGACCATCGTGTTGGAGAAGACTCTTGAGAGTCTCTTGGACTGCAAGGAGATCCAACCAGTCCATCCTAAAGGAAATCAGTCCTGAATATTCATTGGAAGGACTGATGTTGAAACTGAAACTCTAATACTTTGGCCATCTGATGCAAAGAACTGACTCACTGGAAAAGACCCTGATGCTGGGAAAGATTGAAGGCAAGAGGAGAAGGGGACTACAGAGGATGAGATGGTTAGATGGCATCACCAACTCGATGGACATGAGTTTGAGCAAACTCCAGGAGTTGGTGATGGACAGGGAGGCCTGGCATGCTGTAGCCCACGATGTTGCAAAGAGTTGGACATGACTGAGCAACTGAACTGAACTAAGAGCTCAATATCAAAAAGTTGCTGTTGCCACAGTGTACAGAGAGACTGTTTTTACTAAGTTAATCAGGAAAATCTCGCATATGTTCATAATCTCTATGGAAAATTACATATATGACTGACATAGTACCATTTTTATTTTTAAAAATTCACCTTGAATAACATAAGTTAGTTGCACATCACCATTCTATTTTCGAACCAAATTAATAAAAGTCATCCCTGATGTGAAATTTGACTTTTTTTGAGATGTGGTATATCTGGTCATGGTCTTGGAACTGATCCTTCAAGATCTGTGCCATTAAATTTTAACAATCCATTTTCTGTCTATGGCACCCTGGCCAGTAGTGCACAGTATTATTAAGTACATCAAAATGAAATTATTTACCAGATGCTTCTTGTGTTTTTTGATCCCCCATGAAGTCTGTAACAATGGTTCATTTATCTGCTACTCACAAGAGAACAACTTTGCAACAGATAGGAAGGAGCAGGGGATAGACAAACAATACCTCACCTAGATTTCCATAGGAATTTCTCAAGGATTACAGTGCATCTTACATCACATTATGCATTCTTCTTTCAACCAAATTTGTCTTATTTATGTATACTTGAAAGGAGTGGAGTCCATCCTAGCTTTTCCCTTCAATCTGAGAAGTGATTTTTTAAAGCAAAAGTGAAAGATAAAAGGAAATGGACAGAGAGACAGGAAGTGCTAAGTAGACCCTTTTCTGTATTTTAGACACTTGTTTTTGTTCTGCTCAGCATGGGATAGGTTTATTCTTTCTGAGGAAACAGCCTCTGAAGAGATCTGACAGTATTAACAAAAAAAGGACATTTTAAAATAAGCACATATCACTGCTTTCATACTTTTGACAAGCTTGCAGAAGCTGAGTAGAAGGCCAATTTGCAGACCTAGGCTGGAGCAAAGAGAATATGCTTGGTCAAGGCTTCCAAGAGAATACCTGATGTGCTGAGATGAAACAGAAATGCATATGATCACTTTTGGAGGCAAAGTAATTTTTTTGTTGTTGTTGTTAATCTGAGATGTAAGTAACACTAGGTACAGAGCTTTACCACTGCTTCTCTCTGCATCAGATATTTTTAAAATCCACTGAATGCATCAACAGTCCAGCATTTTTCTGGTGCTGGACTGGTTTCCTTTTCCTTTGTAGGTATCATCACCCACTGCATTGCTACCTTCTGTGAATGTATATTCAGCACTTGACAAGTCTTCTTAAATTGTAGGTCCTGACACCCCACACTAGTCTTGATCATGCATGAAATAGAGGCATGCCTCTCAGGAACCTTGAAAATTTGTACTTATCAGTTTTTATTATTTTAGGGCTGATGATAGAAAATTTGTACACTATGTAAAGATATGATGAAGAAAATTTAAATAGCTCAGAATATCACTATCCAGAATAACCAGGAACACATCAGACCTTTTTTAAGGCAATTTTTCAGTGTAATGCTCTTAGTATTAGAAAGTTAGAATCACACAGTACATTAGTATACACACGCATACACATACACACACACACTTCATAGTCCTTGTATTTTATAAAGCTAAGCCTGGGACTATACTTCCCAGCCCTCCCCACTCCCTCTCTTTTCATCTTTGTGAGGCCATCAAATAGAAGTCTGTACATGGTGGCCTGTACATAGTGGCCTTCTCTCTTTTTCATGACCCTGGGGAATGACAGAGTTCCAAAATGGAAAGAAACAGAGTCTCTGAGTCAGACCATAAAGGAAAGGTGCCCGCTAAAAATGGAACAACTTCCCTGGTCTGGTCAATGAGCGAGAAATAAACCTCTACTATTGTGTTTAGCTACTGAAATGTGGAAGAAGGTGGTGTTAGCCTAATGCTGCAGAAATTAATAAATTTATCAGATGTTTACCTATTAAATTCATAGATCATGATAGAAAGGGTGCTTCAGTGACTGGATTACTAACTGCTCATGCAGCCTCCAACAAAAGGAGGGCTGCAGTCTCCTCTGAAAACTGGAGAGAATGATGTCTACCTTGCAAGACTGTTTTAAGAATGAAAGAGCACAGTGCATGTGTGTATGTCTGGTACAGAGCAGGTGCTCAGTGCTGATGGATATTACTTAAACAAGTATATAAAACAGATGACAAGTTCAGTTCAGTTCAGTCACTCAGTCCTGTCCAACTCTTTACAACCCCATGGATGGCAGCAACCAGGCCTCCCTCTCCATCAGCAACTCTCAGAGTATACTCAAACTCATATCCACTGAGTTGGTGATGTCAACCCCCTCTCCAACCTCCAATCTTTCTCAGCATCAAGGTCTTTTCCAGTGAGTCAATTCTTTGCATCAGGTAGCCAGATTATTGGAGTTTTAGCTTCATCATGAATCCTTTCAGTGAATATTTGGGACTGATTTCCTTTAGGATGGACTGGTTGGATCACCTGGCAGTCCAAGGGATTCTCAAGAGTCTTCTCCAACACCATAGTTCAAAAACATCAATTCTTCAGTGTTCAACTTTCTTTATAGTCCAACTCTCACATCCATACATGACTACTGGAAAAACCATAGCTTTGACTAGATGGACCTTTGTTGGCAAAGTAATGTCTCTGCTTTTTAATATGTTGTCTAGGTTGGTTATAGCTTTTCTTCCAAGGAGTAAGCATCTTTTAATTTCATGTCTGCAGTCACCATCTGCAGTGATTTTGAACCCCAAAAAATAAAGTCTGTCACTGTTTCCAGTGTTTCTCTATCTATTTGCCATGAAGTGACCGGACCAAATGCCATGATCTTTTCCTGAATGTTGAGCTTTAAGCCAACATTTTCACTCTCCTCCTCCAATTTCATCAAGAGACTCTTTAGTTCTTCTTTACTTTCATCCATAAGGGTGGTGTCATCTCCATGTCTGAGGTTATTGATATTTCTCCCATCATTCTTGATTCCAGCTTGTGCTTCATCCATCCCAGTGTTTCTCATGATGTACTCTGCATATAAGTTAAATAAGCAGGGGGACAATATACAGCCTTGACATACTCCTTTTCCAATTTGGAACCAGTCTATTGTTATACGTCCAGTTCTAACTGTTGCTTCCTGACCTGCATACAGATTTCATAGGAGGCAGGTCAGGGAGCCTGGTATTCCCATCTCTTTCAGAATTTTCCACAGTTTGTTGTGATCCACACATTCAAAGGCTTTGGCCTAGTCAATAAAGCAGAAGTAGATGGTTTTCTGGAACTCTCTTGCTTCTTCAATGATCCAACGGTTGTTGCAATTTGATCTCTGGTTCCTCTGCCTTTTTGAAATCCAGCTCAACATCTGGAAGTTCACAGTTCACATACTGTTGAAGCCTGGCTTGGAGAATTTTGAGCATTACTTTACTAGCGTCTGAGATGAGTGCAATTGTGTAGTAGTCTGAACATTTTTTGGCATTGCCTTTCTTTGGGTTTGGAATGAAAATTGATCGTTTCCAGTCCTTTGGCCACTGAGAAGTTTTCCAAATATGCTGGCTTATTGAGTGCAGCACTTTCACAGCATCATCTTTTAGGATTTGAAACAGCTCAATTGGAATTCCATCACTTCCACTAGCTTTATTCATAGTGATACTTCTGAAGGCCCACTTGACTTTGCTTTCCAGGATGTCTGGCTCTAGGTGAGTGATACAACATCATGATTATCTGGGTCATGAAGATCTTTTTGGAAGTAAAAATGATCTGGAGAAGGGAATGGCATACCACTTCACTATTCTTGCCTTGAGAATCCCATGAACAGTATGAAAAGGCAAAAAGATAGGACATTGAAAGACAAACTCCCCAGGTCAGTAGGTACCCAATATGCTACTGGAGATCAGTGGATGAATAACTTCAGAAAGAATGAAGAGACAGAGCCAAAGCAACAACACTACCCAGCTGTGGATGTGAGTAGTGATGGAAGTTAAGTCTAATGCTGTAAAGAGCAATACTTCAAAGGAATCTGGAATGTTACGCCCATGAATCAAGGCAAACTGGCAGTGTCCAAATAGGAGATGGCAAGGCTGAACATCAACATTTTAGGAATCAGCATACTAAAATAGACTGGAATGGGTGAACTGAATTCAGGTGACCATTTATATCTACTACTGTGGGCAAGAATCTCTTAGAAGATACGGAGTAGCCATCAGAGTCAACAAAGAGTCCAAAATGCAGTACTTGGATGAAATCTTAAAAATCACAGAAGGATCTGTTTGTTTCTAAGGCAAACAATTCAGTATCATAGTAATACAAGTCTTTGCTCCAACTAACAGTGCTGAAGAAGCTGAAGTTGAATGGTTCTATGAAGACCTACAAGGCCTTCTAGAACTCACACCCCAAAAAAGATGTCCTTTTCATTATAGGGGACTGGAATGCAAAAGTAGGAATTCAAGAAATACGTGGAGTAATAGGCAAATTTGGCCTTGGAATACAGAACGAAGCAGGGAAAAGGCTAATTGAGTTTTGCCAAAATAATGCACTGGTCATAGGAAACACTCTCTTCCAACAACACAAGAAAAGACTCTACACATGGACATCACCAGGTAGTCAATACCAAAATCAGATTGATTATATTCTTTGCAGCCAAAGATGGAGAACCTCCATACAGTCAGCAAAAACAAGGCTGGAAGCCGACTGTGGCTCAGATCATGAACTCCTTATTGCCAAATTCAGACTTAAATTGAAAGGAAGTAGGGAAAACCACTAGACCATTCAGGTATGACCTAAATTAAATCCCTTACGATTATACAGTGGAAGTGACAAGTAGATTCAAGGGATTAGATCTAATAGACAGAGTGCCTGAAGAACTATGGCGGAGGTTTGTGACATTACAGGAGACAGGGATCAAGACCATTCCCAAGAAAATGAAATGCAAAAAGGCAAAATGGTTGTCTGAGGAGGGCTTACAAACAGCTATGAAAAAGAGAGGCAAAGCAAAGAAGAAAAGGAAAGATATACCCATTTGAATGCAGAATTCCAAAGGATAGCAAGGAGAGATAAAAAAGCCTTCCTCAGTGATCAATGCAAAGAAATAGAGGAAAACAACAGAATGGGAAAGACTAGAGATCTCTTCAAGAAAATTAGAGATACCAAGGGAACATTTCATGCAAACATGGGCACAATAAATGACAGAAATGGTATGGACCTAACAGAAGCAGAAGATATTAAGAAGAGGTGGCAAGGATACACAGGAGAACTATACAAAACAGATGATAACTATTCTCAAAAGGAGAGGTACTGCTTTTCCTGTATCAAACTAAAAAATATATTTTATTCTTGTTTAGTATATCATGCTGCACCTAATTTTCAAGAGGATTTGAGTTGACAGAGTAAAAAACACATTTTCTAAGAACCATAGTTGAAACAAATTATAAATACCAGAAGTGTTAAACTTGGTCAACTCTGGACCATTAGTATCCTTCGTAAAATTTATAAAGTGCTACTTGTATTCATTAAGAAACGCAGAAAAGCTTACAGTTTAATGGTGAATGTAATAATGCTTCTCATTTTAGTATATCTAAAATGATGGGGAAACATTCTCACTGTCACTAAGCTAAGGGGCTATCAACTGGGTTTTTAAATCAATTATAAATTTCTGCTCCAGTCTTGCCTAACAGGAGATGAATGACAGATGAGAAACAAATAAAAACTATCATATACATATATAACACAGATACACATTGGTTTATGCAACAAATGCATTTTACCAAGTATCTGGTTACCTATAATGTATTAAATGCTATGCCAAGTATAATATACAGGCCCACTTTCAAGTATAGTATTTCATGGAGTAAAATTAGTTCATGTACTAAAACACAGACAAAGGCCATGAGAGAAATGGAACCACAAATTAAACACGGCCATATGAGTAAAGAAGCCTGGCAGAGTCACAGTGAGGATGAGAGGTAATGTGTATAAGGACTATGGCAAAGAATAGGGGTGAGTATCCTTCTAAGAGGGCTTCCCCCGTGGTTCAGTGGTAAAAAATCTGCCTGCTATGCAGGAGACGCTGGAAATGCAGGTTCCATCCCTGGGTCAGGAAGATGCCCTGGAGGAGGGCATGGCCACCCACCCCAGGATTCTCGCCTGGAGAATTCCATGAGCAGAGGAGGCTTGTGGCCTATAGTCCAAGAGGTCACAAAGAGTTGGACACGAATGAAGTGACTGAGTGTGCAAGCTTCTTCTAAGAACTACGGTGAATTATTTCTGAAAGTAAAAGAAATTGCCAGAGATATACCAGGGTCCTATGGTAAACTGAGTGGTTCTACAGCAAAATAAAAGTCTGATTTCACCAACATGAATATATAAATGGCAATTTAAAATATTATGCACTTTTATCCATGGCACAAATACCACATAGAATAGGCCTGTTTTCTGAATCTTTTTTTTTTCCTGTGAAAAGAAATATAACTTACCTCATTGAAAGCAAAAACATGCTAATAATGTACAATTAATTCTATCTCCAGACCTGTTATTGACTGTGGTTAGCTTTAATCCATTCAAGGAACTTTAATAATAAAAATGTGCTAAGAATCTTACATGTACATTTGACCCCATGCATTTTGAGGGCAGAGCTGTCTGTGTACTTTCAGTGCCTAAAGCTCATGTTCAGTTGTCAGTCGTGTCTAACTCTTTGCAACCCCCCAGACTGTAGCCCATCGGGCTCCTCTGTCCATGGGATTTCCCAGGCAAGAATACTGTAGTGGATTGCGATTTTCTTTTCCAGGTTATCTTCCTGACCCTAGGATCAAACCCACAATCCAGTGTTTACTACATTGGCAAGCATATTCTTTTACCACTGAATCACTTGGGAAGCCCTCAATACCTAATGCTGAACTAAAAATCCATAGGCTGAAACTAGAATCACTTTGGCATTCTTCTTTCCCATATTCCAGGTTAAAGGACTCAGAAGGCAACACCAGTCTTGAATCCCCTAATCATTACAGGGAGGCCAATTCTTGGATCTGAGATATTCTTTTGAGTCCAGTCTTCTGAATTTATGAAAGGAAACCTGAAATCCTGAGACATGTAATTTGTGCCCGTGGCTATGTAACCACTTAAGGGCTGGGTAGAGATAGGCCCCAAGGTGTCACAACCATGCTATTTTGTACTCTCTCCCCATTCCCAGCTTCATCATCATCAACAGAAAGCTTTGCTGCTTTCAAATCTTCTCATTCAACATTAAAAGAAGTTCTCAGAATGAGGACAGGAAGGTGGCAAAGGAAACTCATCCTTCGCATTGTGTGCATTTGTGCCTGGGTTTCAGAGATTTAGGAAATGAAACTACATGCTCTCTACAAGAAGGAGACCTGTCAAAATGATTCTGCTACATCAGTCTATGGGCTGTTCCTGGCTTCTTCTGGTTCCATGTAGTAGGGTTGGCTCCTGATTGAAAGACAGAATTTTAGATGACTTCATAACAAGACAGTTACTATGACAGCTTTCAAAGTCCAGTATCATTTCTTCTCATTTTAATTCTTCTTTTTCAAATGTGTCTCTGGCTGTCTGATAGAAAGTGCATCTTTAATATATGTTAATACTGAAACTGCTTTTCCTATACAAGATACGGGCCCCAGAAAAATCTATCTAGATCACAGTAACTATCCCCTCAATAATGCTGAACCCAACATCCTATTCTTAAAAATAAGTGGTGCCCCAGAGGCATGAAGTGAAGTGAAGAAGTGAAGGTCGCTCAGTCGTGTCTGACTCTTTGAGACCTCAGGGACCGTAGCCCGCCAGGCTCCTCCATCCATGGGATTTTCTAGGCAAGAGTACTGGAGTGGGGTGCCATTTCCTTCTCCAGCCCTAGATGCACAGGCATGATCATATTACTTCTTTTAAAGCACATACTTTATAGAATTGTATGTGATAAATATTCAAAGATATTTCCTCTTAAATACAAGTCTTTTGATGAAATATGCCCCACTGAACACAGAAGTTTGAGAAGATTAAGTTGGGTACTTTGTTCCATGTTTAATCGCCACTTACTAAGGCTGTAAAGTAGACAGTAACCATTCTCTAGCATCTCTAGACTTTTGTAGAATATTTTCTACTTGACTGTACTAGGAACTTTCACATATATCATTAGTCTAGCCAAAATGCATTCTACACAACAATGGTTCCACTAAGATCCTTCTCAAGAAAAGTGTGCCATGGTCAAACACATTAGAAAAACTCTATATACATTGCATGCTTTTTTTTTTTTCCTTAGATATTTACCATGTATTATTAACAGTTTATTAATAGCTCCAAAAAGTCTTATAGTAAAGAAACTCATTAACCTTGCTTAATCCAGAATTTCTCAAACTCATTGCCCATATAATGAATAAAAATTAGGAGAATTCTGCCAACTTACTAAGAAATGATCACACATTACAGCAAGCACCATTTCTAATTCTTTTCCAATTTACATGTAATGTTTTATGTTATTTAGAAAAGACCTCTTGGTTTTTATTTCCTTCTTAGTCCACAAGCTATACCATGACAAGATTCCTCCGTCTCGTTTACTATAGATGACCTAACACATGGCTATGTCTCAAAAATAACTCTAAATGAGCAAACTGACAGATTTCATTATTAAAAAATTAAGATACATCCAAGAAAACAAAAAAGAACAAAACAGTAGGCTAAATATTCTACAAGGTTACTGTCTCATCTCTTCATTGAGTCAGTATTTATAAAAGGAGGATTGAAGTGGATTAAAATAGATTTAAGATGAAAAACTCTCAGATGCAAACTCTAATCTGGAATTCAGAATCCAGCTTTCGAAAGCCCACTGTTAAGTAAAACTTGGGAAAAAATTTAATATGGTATGTTATAGGAGCAAATATGTTGAAATAGAAAGGCAGAAGTTGTTGCTAGTTTAAAATATAGCATAAAATACATATATTTATGAGTTGGACTTAAAAAATTTGGATGAAAATACAGTAAGGTGTTAAAAGCGGTGGGATTATTATGATTTTATTTTCTTATTCCAACCTTCTTCTTTAATGAAAGAATCCTTTCTCCCAAATCCTTGACAGATGGTAACCCAAATTTTGCTTGGATATGTCTAGTAACAAAAATCTCTACCTGGCAAGGCTCAGTTTGCACTTTTGGATGGTGACAACTAAAAAAAGAAAAAAAAAAATATATATATATATATATATGCTCACCTAGTATTTTCACCCATAACTACACTAAAACTGATCCTGTCTTTAAAGATGCAGCTGATATGTGACTTGAGAACTTTGCCACAAACTACAGCTCAAAGACAAAGGAAATGATCAAAAATAAGCAGAGCTTTCTTTCATTAAAGCATGCTCCATGCCTACTTGGTAATCCCTATGCCCATCTTATTTGATCTGATCCTCAAATTTTTGCATGGATAGCTTCCTTACAACTATTCCTGGATTAAAAACATTAGCCCAAAATACGTCTAGAGATATATTAGTGGATTTTTTTTGGTTGAATATAAACCCTACTATTTTAACCATATTTACCTGTACAGTTCAGTGGTACTAAGTACATTCACATGTCTGTGTAACTGTTACCATCATCCACCTCCTGACTTTTTCAGTTTCCTGAAGTGAAATTCTGTCCCCATCAAACACTAAGTCCCTACTCCTTCTCTTTACCCTGCCTCCAGTCCCTGGCATCTACCCATGTACTCTCTGACTCTATGAGTTTGACTTTTCTAGGTGCCTCAGATAAGTGGTATCAAACTGTCTGTCTGAACCTACTATGAAAGTGAAACTGTAAGTTGCTCTGTTGTGTCTGACTCTTTGTGACCCCATGGACTATACAGTCCATGGAACTCTCCAGACCAGAATACTGCAGTGGGTAGCCTTTCCCTTCTCCAAGAGATCTCCCCAACCCAGGGATCGAACCCAGGTCTTCCACATCGCAGGTGGATTCTTTACCAGCTCAGCCACCAATGGTAACCCAGGGAAGCACCTACTGTATATTGGAATTAATTTTTAAGGTTAACAATAGATGTCCCACAAACAGATTGTGCCTTGTCTCCTCTGTGCTCTACAGTAGGTTCCCATTAGTTATCTATTTTATACATAGCAGTGTATATACGTCAGTCCCATTCTCCCAATATATCCTCCCACCTTGTCCCCACTTGGTGTCCATACATTTGTTCTCTCCATCTGTACCATTATTTCTGCTTTGCAAATAGGTTCATCTGTCCTATTATTTCCAGACCATTCATTCTTCAATTAAAAAGATGTTATGAACTTGTGTTCCTTTTCTCCTTTATAGGAAATCTCCTACTAGATCTCTCTTCACTGGCATGCCCTAGATTCCCCATCACGTGGTTAAGTGTAACTGGACACTTCTCCACTGAGGAATGGCTCACCTTTCAAACTGTAGCAGAGAAGTAGAGATGAGTTGTGGAGGAGACAAGTACCTGCCTGGGAGAAGGGCCTCCAAAGGAACCAACTCCTCATAAAATTCTTTTTCTACTCCATTTCTACCCAAAGGAAACTTTTCAAAAATGAGACTCATGGTTTTCACTGCTCATTTTATAGAAACACTAGGCTAAGTATAAAAACAAAATATCTCAAAGAACATCCAAACTGTCTGCTTTATATAAACGCAGTGCACACAATGCATTCACTTATCTCTACCCCACAACTTCCAACTGCATTTAAGCCACCACTGTGCTTCCCTTGTATTATTAAAACTGTCTCTCTGCAGCCAAGCTTGTTCCCTCTCACTCACTTTACACATTTTGCCTGAGGCAGCTTCCCAAAATGCAATTCTGATCACATCATTGCCCTGTTTATAATTCTTTCAATAGTGATCTATCGTCCTCAGGACAGAATGCGAACTTCTTAGTGTGCATATCAGCATCTGTGTATTTTTCCAGTCTTCTCTCCAGAAACGTCCAAGCTCAGGGGTTATTTTTCAGAACACAGAATTTAATTTCTGTGACTTGCTAGGCTACCCAACAGTTAGACCTTCACACAAGCTGTTTCTTCTGCCTGTATTAATTGCCCCTTTCCCTCCTATCTAGCCATCTTCTCTTCATTTGGGCAACTTCTATTAACTCTTTCGGGCCTAAAGTACATACTACCTCCTCAATAAAGTCATTTCTAATGACTGATTCTCCACCTCTACTGCAATCCTCTGCCTGCCCTTGCATACACAGAACTGTAGGCTTGTCTCTGTCCTGGTCACAGTACTCACAATAATGTCCTTAGCACCACTGAGGACTAGCGTGAGTAGTAAATTCAAAAATATCGGTTGAACACATGGAGGAGTGGATAAAGCACTTCTGAATACAGAAATGAAAGGACAATACAACCCAGCACCCTGCAGTGTGAGGAGCTGTTAGAGGAGACTTTGAAGACATCTAAGGGAAAAGGAGTGATGTTCATGCAGATTCACTTTGTCATGTATTAACAAAGCCATTACTTGTAAGGAAAAGAGACCACTATCTTTGTGTAACTGCAGAGCTAGAAACCAGGGCAAATAGGGAGAAATTTTAGGAGCAAAATTTAACTTAACAGAAGACATAAGTATCTGAAAATGAGAGCTATCAAAATGTAGATGTCTGCTATAAAATAAAAAGAACACCCTGTCAAGCAGTTCAGTGTAGAAATAAGATTTTAAAAATCCCTTGCTAGAGAATCATCAAAGACATCAATGACATAGAAAAGACAGAAATATAAGATGAATATTTTAAATAGATAACATATCATAATCATAGTTGGAGTGAGAAATAAATACTACTACTATTATAACTACTACTACTAGCACCACCAACACTACCCAATATTAAGGGCTTAATGTGTGCAAACACAATGTCTGGTGTTTTATATAAGTTATTTACAGCCTTTACAAAAATTTAAAATTATTATTCTCATTGTTTCAGAATTAGGAAATTGAGAATTCAGTTACTTATTCAATAAACACAGTTAAATGACTGAGCAGGTTTAAACTCAGAGCTGCCTGTTTGCAAAGCCACCATAACTACATGTGAAGGTCCAGAGCTGGAATGCACAGTACTAGAGTTTAGAAGAGACAGGAGTTTCCATTCATTGCCTCTGCCTGCCCAAATTCCACTTCTTCAATTTCTGGTTACAGCAACTTAAACCTCTCCTTTGGGAAACAAAACCTTCTCTTTTGGGAAACCTCTCTTCCACTGTTTGCATGTTGTTCAGATGGTATTGACCTCTCACTCTTGAGATGTTCATGTGTCACAAACCTGGCTAGATTATTTCATCCTTCTGGTTTAGAGATGGTCATGTGACTCCAGCTATATTACTGAAATTCAAGCCTATGACTTCTACTGCAGCAATCTGGAAAAAGAAGCTATTTTCCTTTGTGCTCTGGAACTTTGAAGGTCACAATTTGGAAAGTAGTTTTTCCTGGGAACAAAGGCAACAAAAAGGAAAGTACAGCCAAGAGATGGAGAAAGGCCAATTCCTGGTAACACTTGGAGCCCCTAGACTCAGTCTTGCCTAAAACCAAAACAATCCCTGGTCATCATAAGCACTAAGATAATACTGATTTACATTTCCTCTTTGCTTAAGCCTGTCTGTGTTTTGTCACTGTTGTTGGCCTTTTAAGAACCATACTTAATATATGGAAATTTGCTTATACTTAGTGTAAACAAAAGGAGCCATGACAAACTGAAAAACAGATAGAACTTGCAGAGAAAAGAGGAGAAAGGTCTTCCTCATTAGTGAAACAATTTCATTAAACGTCCACCTTGCATCAGGCCACCTACTCGGAAATAGGCATCAGAAAATTAATAAGCCACCATCTTTGCCCTCAAAGGTCTCAGAGTATGGTCTGTACACTTCATCCATCATAAGTGAAAAGTCTACAGAACTAAATATACTGTGCATTGAATCTAAATTCCTATAAAATGAACAGGCATGTAGTCAACAAGGATGGATTAAATTTTAATCTCCAACACAAATCACTAAAAGAGATACAGATTCATATGTGATATGCTCCAGCCTGGCTCATGCAGACCAATCACAATAGCTTGGCCTCAGCACACAACTGGTTAGGCTACATTGGAAGGCACACTGATTTTACACAGGTTAGTTCATGGCATGTTATTAGGTCAGCAGTGAAATGCATACATTTATATATTAAGTCAGTGGCTTTCTTTATGCCACCCTGAAAAAGACTAATATGTTTTTTCCTCCCATGCAGTCCTATCTTTCTAAGTCTCCTCTGCAGGTAGAAATAATAAATGTTAATGTCTGAGCGGCATCAACTCAACATTGGCAGTCTATTGTCTTCCAAATGCTATACATGTCACTGTGATGAACTACTTACTTCATACAAAAAGAAAAAAATAACTCTTTAATTCAGTAATAAGACTGGGTATTCCTAAGTTTCCCGGGTGGTACTAGCAGTAAAGAATTCACCTGCCAATGCCAAAGACATAAGAGATGCAGGTTTTATCCCTGGGTCAGTAAGATCCCCAGGAGGAGGGAATGGCTACCCACTCCAGTATTCTTGCCTGGGGAATCCCATGGACAGAGGAGTCTGGTGGACTACAGTTCATAGGGTCACAAAAAGTCAGACACGACTGAAGTGACTAAGCACAAGCAAAATTCCAAAAGATTACAAGTACTTCATTCCAGAGTCTGCTTTCATGCTGTCCAAAAGCCAGGGAATTGGAATCTTTTCTAGGTCTTTCTGACTTGGGGCACCACAGGTTCTACAAATGTTCCTCCACAAATTTTCCTGGTGAAAACTATTCTTCCTTTGTTCCATGCTCTCCTTCTGAGTCAGAAGCTAATGTGAAAAATTCTTGCTTTCCTAGTGTCACAGAGATCTCCAATAATTTTTCCCAAAGTGGTAGGAAATGGCAAGTATTGGACTAAAGCAAGTAATAAGAGATATTTGAGAAGAGAGATATAGTAAAAAAAAAAAAAAAGTCATATTAAACTACAAACATAATACCATTTGGGTTGAGAACTGTTGAACCTGAAGTTTTGAAAAGGAAAATTTCAAATGAATTTTTGGCTTATAGAGTCAAACAGAAAGATCTTGAAAAAGAGTTTAAATGAAAGGAAAATGTGTCCTGTTCCTTGACTGTAGGCCATTGATGACCGGTCCTTAGTTAGAGGCACGGCACACACATGCATGTGGAACTCAGGCATGGCTGTTCCTTTTCAGCCGTGTCAATCTGCCTAGTCATTTATCCTTTTGGTCAGTTTTCTTATTCACAAATTAGTAATATTAATGACCAATTTTGGGGGCATTAAGAGTTAAAATAACACACAAAAGGCATTTGTCTCAGTCTCTAGTATATAGTAAGCACTGGATAAATGGTTGCTAACAAAAGGGAATTATCAGCGGGCACACAATAGTTCTCCCTTATCTGAGATTTTGCTTTCCATGGTTTCAGTTACCTGAGGTCAACCACAATCCAAAAATTTTATGTGGAAAATTCCAGAAATAAACAACTCATAAGTTTGAAATTGTGTGCCATTCTGAGCAGTGTGCTGAAATCCTCAGCCATCGCGTTCTGCCCTGTCTGTATGTGAAGGGTCCCTATGCCCAGTGTCTCTTGCCTGCTGGTCACTTAGCAACCATCTTGATTGTTGAGATATTGCAGTGCTTGTATTCAAGCAATTCCTATTGTATTTAATAACGGTCCCAAAGTGCAAGACTATATATGCTAGCAATTTGGACATGCCAAAGAGAAGCCATGAAGGGCTTCCTTTAAGTAAAATGATTAAACTTCTTGACCTTATAAGAAAAGAAGAAAGTCCTATGTAGGGTTGCTAAGATTCACGGTAAGAATGAACCCTCTCCGTGATACTCTGATGAAGGAAAAAGAAATCTGTGCTCGTTCTACTGTTTCCCCTCAAACTACAAAGTTAGACCACAGTGCATGATAAGTGCTTAGTTAACACAGAAAAGGCATTACATTTGTACAACAGGTATGTTGAGAGAGAGAGAGACCATAATATTCAGGTAACTTTTGTTACAGTATACTGTTATGACTGTTCTATTTTATTTTTAGTTATGCTGTTAATTTCTTGCTGTGCCTAATTTAAATTGAACTTCATTAGACTTTAAAGTTTAAATGTTATGTGTGTACAGGAAAAATACACTCAAACTTTATGTGTGTATACACAAGAGTTTAATACTATGTGTGATTTTAGGCATCTACTGGGGAACTCTGAACATATTCTCCACAGTTTAGGTCTTGGAACATATTCCCCATTGTTAGGATATTTTACCACCCAAAATACAAAAGGAGAATTTGGCAATGGCTCAGACTTAAACCTACTGGCTTCCAGATGATTCAGTGGCAAAGAATAAAAAAAAAAACCCTTTAAGGACTAGAAGGACAGAGTACAGGTATCTCCCTTTAAATGAAATGGACAGTCTCCATTTACCTTTGTGCACAAGAATAACTGACCAATTTTGTAAAACAAACATATGGATCACTGCTCCTCCTCTATGTTTTTTTTTTTTTCTATTTATGGAAATAATGCTTCAAAGGTCAAAATGACTTGGATGAAAAGCGGAGACCACTACAGAGAGTGGAACAGACAAGCATGGCTTGGTGCGGTGGTTGGAGCTTTCTTTCCATTTTAGTTTTTCCACTTTCTTCTAAGGATCTAAGACTCTGATAGCTTCAAGAGACCCCCCTCAAGTCACTTGTGACGCAGACACTGAAGTTCCATCTTAGAGTAAGAGTCTAGGCCCAGGAAGTTTTGTTCCCCAGCTTCTCAGAAGAAGAATATACAATTTCTCCCCTCTGGTCTTTATTCTTCTTTACCTCTAGCTCATTATCTCACATTAACTATGCAGTTTGGGTGAGAAATGACTGTATAAATATAGTTTTATGGCTGAGGAGATACTTACAAAACCCTTGGGGTGGGAAAAAAGTTATTGCCTCTTACTGTTTTATGATTATTGGCTTTTGATTACAGAATGTTTTAAGGAAATCTCTCGGTTGTTAAAATGGCTGATTTTTTTTCACATTACCATTATCTTTTTATTATCCTCAAGTAATAAAATTAATTTCTCTTCTAAATTCTTATCTAATCCATTCCATATGCATAGCACCAAAAAGCTCTTTTTCAGCCTAAATCAAAACATGTTTATCTGTTGCTTTGTTGCTAATTTTCCACAGTATCTCTTCAGAACAAAATATTTACAAAAGGGATAAATTGATGTCATGGCTGTACAGTAAGCAACAGATATTATTCCCAGCTAGGAAAAAGGACTTAGCAAACTCATGAATCAGAAATCTGTTCATAGCTACATTACAAGGGATAATTATTTTTTACATTATGGTAAGTGCCTGTACTTAGATTTTGTGTCAAGGGGTTAACAGATTATTAGAGATCAGAAAGATATGCCTTCTAAAAAATTGTAAGACACACAGAAATTCAAGTTGATCATCATCTGATGGTTGGAACTGTGGACTCTAATGAAGCAGGCAACATTCTTCAAAAGAAGAGATGATCAGCGTTGAAGGTGATGGCTGTTGAATAACAAAGCTGTAAGTAATAGGCTCTCTAATCACAATGTCTTCCCTGCAGAGATGATCAGCTCAGTTCTGTAGGAAACTATTTATCTTATAATAATACTAATACAATAGAAGACAGACTAATCCTCAAAATTATGTATTAATATTTTTATAACCCATGAAAAAGACACCATAAATGAAGAAGATAATAATAGGTAACATTATGAAGCATATATTCTGGGCCAGACAATTCCCATAGTTATCTCAACTAATTTAATGCAACCAACAACCTTAGCAGAAAGGCATTCTTACCATCTTTCTCTCTTACATATGAAAAAACCAAAGGACAGACAGGGTAAATAAATGTGCTAGGGTCACCAAGTAGGAAATGAGGAAACCTGAATTCAAATCCACGCAGTTTTACTAAAGAGCTGAAGTTTTCACTGGTACAGCATCTTAGGGAAATTACTGACACAGGCTATACTAAAAAACAAATGTAGCAGGACATATGCTTGGGCAATAGTGAAGTTGTCATACAAGTTTTTTTATTTTTTTCTTCCCCACTCCATACCAAGTTTAAAAAAAAAAAAAAGCTTCATTGAAGGATGTATGTAGTCAAGGATTGCTCTTTTAAGAAGCAAAAACAAAGAAGCTACCCCACATACTTCAGTTCAGTTCAGTTCAGTTCAGTCACTCAGTAGTATCTGAGTATCCCATGACTCACAGCACGCCAGGCCTCCCTGTCCATCACCAACTCCTGGAGTCTACCCAAACTCATATCCATTGAGTCGGTGATGCCATCCAACCATCTCATCCTCTGTCTCCCCTTCTCCTCCTGCCCTCAATCTTTCCCAGCATCAGGGTCTTTTCAAATGAGTCAGCTTTTCGCATTAGGTAGCCAAAGTATTGGAGTTTCAGCTTCAACATCAGTCCTTCCAATGAACACCCAGGACCCCAAATACTTAGCCTTAGGCTTATTAAAAACTCTCCGCTTGTTTACTATAAGAACACAAGCTCTTTCGCTTTATCAGATCGAACTGTTTTCATAGATTTAACTTCTAAGTTCGGTCAAATATTTCCACTGAAGCATACCCTGGGTCTCAAATTACGGATCATGGGCAGCAGACAGGAAAATGCTTATTGTAGTAGGTCAGAAAATTCAATGTTTATGCTTTAAGAATGGAAGGTGATGGCCAGACTTTAGAAAGAAATAAGACTGCCTCACAAGCAAATGCTTTCAGTAGTTGTTGTTTTTCTTTTTTTTTGGAGGGGGTTATCATTAGCTCCAGTGCAATTGTATTCAGTTGTGTGAACATTTAAATCACTTACCTAGACTTTCTCTCAAGGAGTCAAAATCAATTTCACAAAAATTTCTGAGACTGTCTTAGATTCTACATGCCATGTCTAAAAGCAGTTTTTAAAAATATAAAATGCATGTATATGTTCAGCAGTAGGCTAAGCATTTTGAGAGATATAATAGACACAAATCTTCAAAGGAAAATGTCAGAAGAAAACATCTGTGAAAACATGATAGAGGCTTGTAAAGGGTTCAGGTTTAGAGCCCAACAAATCAGGTTGATGAAGATGGTTTACAATTCATCAACATTGTGAACTTGGGTAAGTCCCATAGATACTTTCTAAACCCTTTCAGTGAATCATGAAATGGGGATGACAATTCTATCTGGCAGAACTATTATGAGGCTCAATTAACATATTCATTAAATATTCAGAATACTAACCAGCACAGGGTAAGTGCTCAATAAGCTTACAGAATTACTGCTGTCTGCTCAAAAGGACCTGCCTATCAATGCAGGAGACATAAGAGACAAGAAATCAAGTCCAAGGTTTGATTCCTGGGTTGGGAAGATCCCCTGGAGAAGGGAATGGCAACCTACTCCAGTATTCTTGCTGGCAGAATTCCCTGGACAGAGAAGCCTGGAGAGCTATGGTCCATGGGGTCACAAAGAGTAGGGCAGAACTGAAATAACTTAGCAGCAGTGCAGCAGCTCAGCCCTCAACATTTAGGCTAGAAAATAGTTATCTCAGTTTTACAGAAGAGGCAGCATGGGTAGAAAACTAATGAGCGATATGAGAGAGTTATCATGGCCTTATACTGAGTTTGTCATATAGTAAGTTCACAATAAATTTTGATAAAGAGTAAAATGTGTATCTGCCTCCTAGTAAATTACTTTTTCTTTAAAATATTCTACTACAGCAGAAACACAACATTGCAAATCAATTATACTACAATTAATATAATAAAATAAAATATTCTCAAACCATACCTTTGGTGGCAAGAAATATCATGCTTTCACACATGTTTACTGATTCTAAGTTATTTCTAAAATGTTACTTTTTAGGTCTATGCCCAAATAGCAATCAGAACAACACATATTTATAACTTTTTTCCTCAAGCTAAAATTTCATTGCAGTTCTTAATAGTATCATATGTTAATAGTATCCTCTCCTATTTATAAATCTTTTTCATGAAAGAGAAATTGTATTTGGAACAGATAAAGTCAACACTGCAAAATAAAAATAATACCCACCAAATTACCCATGACAAGAAAAGGGATATTGAAAAAGATATAACTGTTGCCCCTGTAATTCACATAAAAAATATCAGGAAAAGGAGAAGGGCAGGGGGAGTAGGGGGAAAGGGGATGGAGAAAAAGAGGAGAAGAGGAAGGAAAGGAGAAGAGAAAACAAGCTTCCTAATATAAAGGTCCCAGCAAAGTATTTAAAGTAGAAAATGGGTTACTATATGCATAATGAAAACAAACACTTAATAGAAGACTACAGTTCTTCCCTACCAGGTTTAATTGGACAACTCATGACCTGTCATTAGTGTTCCTTAAGAAAAGAATGCTTTCATTTACAATTCATCTTTTCAAAGCAAAATTTCCTGGGTGCAAGTGCAATTCACTGAAATTATGTGAATGAAACTATTTAAGTAATTAAATAAAAATAATTATTTCTATCATCATTTGATAAGAACAGTACTGGTTCCAGACCCAAAGAAAGGCTTCTGGAGGTGTTATTTGGAATCTTTTCTAGCAGTCCATCAATACTGCAATGACTGTTCTATTCATTTGGGAAGATAATCGCTCAAGGGTATAGTGAGCAGCACCATTTTCAGGAATTCAAAAGAAAAGATGTTTAGTCTTCTGGAAGTTCTTCACTATAAAGCAAGAGAGAGTTGCCTAGAAAATTCTCAGCTTCAGAAATCTTTCTCCATATATTACTGGAGACTGTATCTTAGAGTAAATTAAGATGACATTCTGATTACATACGCACTGCATTCAGTCTACAAGCAAGCAGCTGTTTTACCTTTTGGCCATGTATTTGGCAGGGCCAATGGATCAAGAAAAAGTATCAAGAGACAGGGGGACATGTCACGTCATCAGTTAGTAATACTATCATGTGATCCAGTTAACAGAGAAAGGGAGGGGATTCATTATAACTCACATGCAAAAATAGGTCAACAGCAAAATCATTTATATTCCCAATGCAAAGAAGCATAGTATATTTATGAATTATATCTGCTTTCATGTCCATATTTCTATCTTGTTTATTAAGTAAGAACCTGTGACTTGACTAGAAGATCTCAGAAAATAAGAATCATTAGCATATAAGAACTCTAAAAGAGGAAATTGATTCTCAAATTTTTTTTGTGGGTACGTAAAGTTTATTACTAGTGACATAGCATAACAACAAATGGGAGAACACACAGAGAAACAGTTTGTTTAGGGAAGAGAAAAGTAAGGCAGAGATTCAGACCCAAAGAGAAAGAGTGTGGGTATCCCACATAGCAAGGAACATCTGATTCTCTCAAATGAGACAGGCAGATTCACTAAGGAGAAGGCAATGGCACCCCACTCCAGTACTCTTGCCTGGAAAATCCCACGGACAAAGGAGTCTGGTAGGCTATAGTCCATGGGGTCGTGAAGAGTCGGACACGACTGAGCGACTTCCCTTGACTCAGCAACTTCCCTTTCACTTTTCACTTTCATGCATTGGAGAAGGAACTGGCAACCCACTCCAGTGTTCTTGCCTGGAGAATCCCAGGGACAGGGGAGCCTGGTGGGCTGCCGTCTATGGGATCACACAGAGTCGGACATGACTGAAGCGACTTAGCAGCAGGAGCAGCAATGGCAGACTCACTAAATACCCTTAATCATCTCTATAATCCAAGCGTAAGGTCTTAAATTACTAATTTTAAGAATCAGTCTCGAGGTTTCAGCTGTTCTCGCTGGATGTCATTGTAAGCACTTCCCCGTGTCTTTCTCTCTATACCCATCACGTCGATCCTACCTCCTCAATATCTGCAGAGCCAGTATCTGGTCCTCCTTCTACTTCCAACCCCATAAAAACTCACTCACCCTTGAGATGAATGCAGAGGCTCCTAAAAGGCCTTCCTGTCGCTCTTCCCACTGCCCTGCAATCCATGCATGTCCCACGTGGCCACCAGGTCTATGACTATGCATTTCTTCTTTTCCTTTTCTCTTAGTTTTTTCTTCCTTTCTTTTTTTTTTAGAATATGTTCACTTCATTTTTTTAAAAAAAACTAACAATTCATTTGTGACAAATTCAAAGTATATAGTAAAGTAAATTTCTTTTTTCATCAACTGTATGCCACACCTCAAAGGCAGCCACTGCAGACAGCTTTATGTGGGTCTAAGTGGATCATACTGTACATGTTTCCATTCAACAGGCATTTTTTTTCACGTCATGATACATCCAAGACATGCTTCAAATGAGTACATAGAAATGTACATTTTCTTATTTCTACCTAATGTTGTGTTGTATTCGTTTACAAAAATTTATACATTCATGCCCTCATAGAGGTACTTTTATTTTGGTTTCAATTTTCTCATTTGAAATAATGTTAAGAAAGTCATTGCAAATATATATCTCTGCACTAATGCTAGTATTTCTTAATTATAGATTCCTAAATCAAAGATTCACCCTGGAATGTGAAGTCAAGCAGGCCTTAGGAAGCATCACTACGAACAAAGCTAGTGGAGGTGATGGAATTTCTGCTGAGCTATTTCAAATCCTAAAAGATGATGCTGTGAAAGTGCTGCACTCAGTACACCAGCAAATTTGGAAAACTCAGAAGTGGCCACAGGACTGGAAAGGGTCAGTTTTCATTCTAATCCCTAAGAAGGGCAATGCCAAAGAGCTCGAACTACCACACAATTGCACTCCTATCACATGCTAGTGGGACAGCTTATTCTTAGGCAGGTTGATAAGACCAGGGCTCTGGAGAAGGAGGAAGGGACAAACTTTGTGTTGTTGTTGTTGTTATTGTTGTTTTTCTTCTACATTCTTCCTGCTAGTCACATAAAAGGTTTGTTTCTTAAGCTCTGAGTTGTTATGGCAACCATCTATTTCACCTAAGACTAACTTTCTTTAAGCCTAGAGCTAATGATTATAAAACAAAACAACATATCTTGCTCAAGGGTATGTTTTCTCTTAAACTCTGTACTAATGATTATATAACAACAATGTATCTTGCTCAAGGACATGTTTCTCCTTCTTAACAAGAGCCTTCTGTCTAATCCTGTTATTTTAAGATATATGTTGTAGGAGTGGGTTTGGTAAGATCTTTACAACTTGGATTCTTTTGATCTATTGTTAGTAACCAATTGAAAAAGTATATATATATATCCCTTGCTAAGACTAGTGACAGGGTACTCTCTGTCCCCTTCTGATGTCTATGTCAGATGCTTTCTCAATCCTTTTTTTCACTGTAATAAAACCTTTGTTACACGAGGTTCTGAGTGCCTGAGCTGCTTCTCTGGTCCTGAAGGAAGCTAAATTCTCTCTTTCAGAGAGCTCAAAATCCTTCAAGCTAGGCTTTACCAGTATGTGAACCACAAACTTCTAGACGTACAAACTAGATTTAGAGAAGGCAAAGGAACCTGAGATGAAACTGCCCAGAATAGCTGGATCATAGAAAAAGCAAGAGAATTCCAGAAAAAACATCTACTTCTGCTTTATTGACTAGGCCAAAAACTTTGAATGTGTAGATCACAACAAACTGTGGAATATTCCTAAAGAAATGGGAATAGCAGACCACCTTATCTGCTTCCTGAGAAATTTGTATGCAGGTCATGAAGCAACAGTTAGCATCAGACATGAAATAATGGACTGGTTCAAAATTGCAAAAGGAGTACATCAAGGCTGTATATCATCACCCTGCTTATTTAACTTATATGCAGAATATATCATGAGAAATGCAAGGCTGGATGAAGCTCAAACTAGAATCAAGATTTCCAGAGAAATATTAATAACTTCAGATATGCAGGTGACACCACCCTTATGGCAGAGAGTGAAGAAGAATTAAAGAGCCTCTTGATGAAGGTGAAAGAGGAGAGTGAAAGAGCTGGTTTAAAATTCAACAATCAAGAAACAAAAATCATGGCATCTGGTCTCATCATTTCATGGCAAGTATACAGGGAAAACAATGGAAGCAGTGACAGGCTTTATTCTCTTGGACTCCAAAATCACTGCAGACAGTGACGGTAGCTATGAAATTAATAGACACTTTCTCCTTGAAAGAAAAGCTATGACCAACCCTGAAAGCATATTAAAAAGCAGAGACATTACTTAGCCAACAAAGGTCTGTAGAGTTAAAGCTATAGTTTTTGCTGTAGTCATGTATGGATGTGTGAGGTGGACAATAAAAAAGGCTAAGCACTGAAGAATTGATGCCTTCAAACTGTGCTGATGGAGAAGACTTGTGACAATTCCTTGGATAGTAAGGAGATCAAATCAGTCATCTTAACATAAATCAACCCTAAACATTCATTGGAAGAACTGATGCTGAAGTTGAAGCTCAATTACTTTGGCCACTTGATGTGAAGAGCTGACTCATTGGAAAAGACCCTGAAAAGATGAGAAAGGTTGAAAGCAGGAGGGGAAGGGCATGACAGAGGATGAGATGGTTGGACAGTATCACTGACTCAATGGACATGAGTTTGAGCAAACTCTGGGAAATAGTGAAGCCAGGCATGCTGCAGTCCATGGGGTTGCAAAGAGTTGGACATGACAGAGCAACTGAACAACAACAGCAAAAAATCAAAGATGGATGTATCCACGATTTGTATATATTACAAATATATATGTCAAGCTGCATTTAATTTCCATATTGACAGTTTAAATTTCATATTGACATATTCCATTTCCATACTGACAATTTCCATCTTGTCAAATAACCAGCAAAAATGTTTTCAACTGGTTAGACTGCTAACGATATTTTCATGTCTTCCAAAAATAAGGAGGTATCTCTTTATTACTTTATCAGTTCTTTAATTATTTCTGAGATTGAGGCACATTTCACATATTAATTTGCCATTAATGTCTCTTCTTCTCATTTTTCTACTTTCTTTATTGTTACAAATGAGATGCTTACACATCACAGATAATAACACTTCATCCTAAGATGTCTCGCCGCTGCAATTCTGGAAAATCTGGAGAAAAATCTTCTGTTTTATTAATTCCATGTTTTATCATATAGTTATTAAGCATTTTAGAGATTTCATCCTTTTCTCATGGATCCTAAATGTCATCTTTTCATAGATTAAGCTTCATTGTTCTGCTTAATTCAGAAACTTACTATTTGAATTAAGGAATGAAGGTGTCATTTTCCCTTTTAAAAATTCCACTGAGATTTTGATAGAAGTTTTATTGTATTTTCAGATCAATGAGGGAGGATTGATAACATTGATCTTTATAACATTGGTTCCAACAGTAAGAAAAATGTTTATAAAACTATTCAGTTTTGTTTTTCTTTTCATAAACAACTATGCATATTTTGGGGGTTCCCTGGTAGCTCAGATGGTAAGGAGTCTGCCTGCAGTGCAAGAGACGACCCGGGTTTGATCCCTGGGTGGGGAAGATGCCCTGGTGAAATGGTGAAATGGCAACCAACTCCAGTACTCTTGCTTGGAAAATCCCATGGATGGAGGAGCCTGATAGGTTACAGTCCATGGGGTCGCAAAGAGTTGGACACGGCTGAACGACTTCACTTTCACTTGTTCACTTTCATGCATGTTTCAAGGTGTATTTCTATCACGTTTTCACATGATTATTGATGCAAACAAAAACTTCCCATTTTTGTATAATTATATGCTATCTGACCACTGTAATATACATCTTTCTACCATCTATGGAGATGATAATATATATTTCCCTTTAACGTATCGATACAGTGAACTTCAGGCTTCCCAAGTGGTGCTAGTGGTAAAGAACCTGCCTGCCAATACAAGATGTAAGAGAGGCTTGGTCCATCCCCACACTGGGAAGATTCCCTGGAGCAGAGCATGTCAACCCACTCTAGTGTTCCTGCCTGGAGAGTTCCATGAACAGAGAAGCCTGGTGGGCTACAGTCCATAGGGTTGCAAAGAGTCAGACATGACTGAAGTGACTTAGCATGTGCGTATAGTGAGCTGCATTAATATATTTGATAAAGTAGAATGATTCTCAGCTAAAAATGCCTATTTGATATTATATATATTTCTCTGAACACAGTACTAATTATATACCTATAGTCACAATAAGGAGTGATCTCTAATAAGATCTCGAACTCACATGCCTATGGGAACCAAGCAAGGGACATATACTAATACAGATTTAGACACAGGGAGCAGTAAAGGCTGTTACGAACTGAAAAACAGGTATCTAGTACCTAAAAGTACATGTTCCTTATGTTGCTGTTCAGTCGTTCAGTCGTGTCTGACTCTTTGAGACCCCATGGACTGCAGCACACCAGGTCTCCCTGTCCCGCACCATCTCCCAAAGCTTGCCCAAGTTCATGTCCGTGGCATCAGCGATGCCATCCAGCCACGTCATCCTCTGACACCCTCTTCTCTTTCTGCCCTCAATCTTTCCCAGCATATGTTCCTTACATGTGTTCCAAAAAAGACACCAAAGATAAATTAATAAATGAGTGATAGTAGTATCTCTTGGTGTGTGCTCTTTGTGCAAAAGGTATCTGTTCTCGGTTTTTCAGTTATCCAATGATCACATACTGAGCACTGATTTTAATGTGCGTACAGAATATCATGTTAGGTACTAAGATGGCAACAGAAGGGAATAAAGTGTTCAGTCATTCAGTTGTGTCCGACTCTTGCAACCCCATGGACTGTGGCCCACCAGGCTCCTCTATCCATGAATTCTCTAGGCAAGAATACTGAAGTGGGCAGCCATTTCCTTATCTAGATGATCTTCTTGACTCAGGGAACCAAACCCTGGTCTCCTGCATTGCAGGCAGATTCTTTATGATCTAAGCCACCAGGGCTTTTTTCTAAAATATCATGTTAGGCACTAAGGTGGTAACAGAATTGAATAAAACATGATCTCCTTCCTAGAGAAGATTATAATATAATCAGAAATATACAACAAAAAAAATCAATTACAAGATCACTGTTACATGCTATTCTAAGACTATCTATATTTGATAACAAACAAACAAACAAAGAATTTGGGAACTGCCTACTGGATTATGTAATAGATTAGGGGAGATTCCAAGAATTGACTTAATTTCTCCTCTATTGCCCTAATTCCAATATGGAATGTAAATCATGGTATCTTGTAACACAGTATTTAAATGAGTTAACCAACGGTTATACATACAAATTCACCTTAACAATTCAAAAGCAGTGGGGATAAATTTACTGATTTGCATGTTTTTGTGAGCATGTGTGTGTGAATGTATTTGTAAATGGGATTAATGGAAATTCAAAATATTTTCCAGTATCTCTTGAAGTGTAAAGAGTAAATTTACTTTTCTATGTGAAAAAAAAACAACATTAAATAAGAACCAAATTTTGCACCATATAATGTACTTAGTATTTTACCAGGCAGTATTCAATGTTCAAAGTTACTGGAATATTGTGCTTTTTCAAACATTAAATGTTACTTGGTGTCTTTCTTTTAAAATCCTACTAAAGAAAAATTCAAGTCAGTAAACAAACACTGCATAGCCACTTCTCCTATATCCTCCTGGAAGAGACAGTATAGCCATTAGTTGGTAACTCTATGGATAGGAAAAGCTGAGAAAACTAGTTTATACAGAGACTCTGGCTTTCTCTCTTTCCCAAGAGTTTGACATGGAGCATTTTAATTGGCTTACAAAATAATTCCATGTTTAAAGAAGTTGCTGTTGTTATAAAGCCTCAAATCAGGTTAAGTCACAAACTAACACACAGTTCAGTTCAGTTCAGTCACTCAGTCTTGTCTGACTCTTTGACTCGGCTGCGACCCTCTGCAGCACGCCAGGCCTCTCTTTTCATCACCAACTCCTGGAGTTTGCTCAAACTGAAGTCCATCAAGTTGATGATGCCATCCAACCATCTCATCCTCTGTCATCCCCTTCTCCTTCTGCCTTCAACCTTTCCCAGCATCAGGGTCTTTTCTAATGAGTCAGTTCTTCAAGTCAGGTGGCCAAAGTATTGGAGCTTCAGCTTCAGCATCAGTCCTTCCAATGAATATTCAGGACTTATTTCCTTTAGGATGGACCAGTCTGATCTCCTTGCAGTCCAAGGGACTCTCAATAGTCTTCTCCAACGCCACAGTTTAAACACATCAAATCTTTGGTGCTCAGCTGTCTTTATGGTCCAACTCTCCAGTTATTCCTAAAGCTATAATTTCCATTTTTGAACACTTTAAAACTCACTTCTGAAGTATTAGTCTGTTATTGTTTGATTAAATGTTAGATTAATGGATCACATTATTATGACACTTTCTTGAATAAACCCTGCTTTACACACTCATAAGAAGACCCCATTACTTATGGTATTCACTGCTGTTTGAATTCTACAAGTCTGATTAAAAGTAAATATGATTTAAAAAGAAATAGCAAGTATTATTTTGTAACAAAATATTATAGAATAAAAGGAACACTGATTTACATAGTAGAATAATTTGGAAATAAATGAACAGTTTAATGCCATTAGATTCTTTCTTTAAAAAAAAAAGAAGCTTGTTTCACTTACTTTAAAGATTTTGCTTTTGCATTGTGTTCTTCTATAGAAAAGATTTAAAGATGGTTTCACAGAGTCACCCTGTATTTCTGCTCTATCAACGTACCCTTGAGAAATTAAATGTCAACAACTCAAAATAGTGGTTTCCATACTCCAGAGGCTGAATGGTATTCAAGCCTCAATGATTAAAACTGTGGCCACAAACAGAAGATTTCTCTGCTACATTTAGTAGGGTTTCAACCATGTTATTACCTGAACCAGAAATAAAGTCAGGGACACACTCTGCAAGGAAATATGTCAATCTAAAATAGAGATAGAGTGATACCTCCTCATAGTTGGCAACATGCAAGAAAGGCATTTTATAATTTTATACCCTATGCCTTCCTTCTATAATGACTTGGGAAATTAAATGGAGGCAGACATTTAATGTGTACGCTTCCTCTGATCTACTGCCGTAAACCTTCACATTACACTTTCTGTAATCAAGGAAGACTTCATTTCCATCCCTAACTGGATATCTAGAATGATGCCACAACCTATACTGAGAAGAAGCAGCTGTTAGCAATGGTAACAAGCACCGATCAATCTCTTTTTTTCCAAGGCTGATAGGCCATTGGCAAGAATCCATCACATTGCCTTCAGGGAGGCAACGTGGGCACAGTTGACAGATTCAGAGAACTCTGGTAGTCATCCCTGATTCTACTCCTTACTATAATAGCTATGTGATTTGACTTTGGACAAGTTATGTAATTTCTGATTCTTTTTTCCTACTAATAAAATAAGGACCATACTATACCTTAGAGGATTTATAGGAGGATTAAATAAATTAACCATTCAAAGTGCCCAATAAGTATAAGGTACACAGTTTCCACTCAGTACATATTAACTTTTCAATTATTTTGTCTCCAGGTAAGGTCATTTTTCACAAAATGAAAAGAGATTTGTTTTTCTCATAAAATTAATCCATAATAATTACAGAAAGACTACAGGTCAAGGTCACAGGAAATAACAAACCACAACATACCACCTAGAAATAGTCAGTTAAAAAACTGACATATAACCTTCCAGAAAACAAATATAAACATTTATATAACCATATTGTACATGTTATTTTTAAACTTTTTTTATTTGAACACATCACTTTAGTGTCATTCTTTTAATTAACATGTTCAATGTCCTCAGTTTTAGAAAAATCACTAATATTCTCTTGATTAATGTGCTTTTTCTTCTGTAAAGTTTTTTCCTATTAATATTAATAAATTTGCAAGGAACATTCTTAAATATTCCATTTTTACAGACTTGGCAAAATATTTCCTTAGTATTTTATATCTATTATTATTATTTGATATAACTATTACATAATAGCTGTATTCTGCGTAAGACTCATCCCACCTCAGCTGCCCTTAGAAGTGCATTTTAAAAGTTTCATTTAAAAAGTGAATAACCTAACAATACCCAACATTTAAGGGAAGGTGCCCCCCAAGGTGGAAGTTTTGAATCTTACATATGAAATGTTAAAAAAAATTGAGTTCAAAGTTATGGAACCTAACAAGATGAGTTCTAACTCTATTATGCTTTAGACTTAAAAAAAAATTACTTCAAGCTCAAACATAATTTTTTCCACATGATTAAGTAAGTACATAAGACAGCAGGGAATCTTTAGCAATAGTTCACTCAGCATCTGGCAAAACTCTCCCAAGCCCTCGATTTTGAGGCTTGCTAGAGGACTAAACCTGGAGAACACACCCAGGGAGGGTGGTGGTCATCAGCACTGCCCAGGCAGAAAGCACCACTGAGTCCATATTGAGGTTGTTGAAGTGTTCTATCTAATGGGCAGAATCTAATCTGAACTCCGCAGGGCGTAATCACACAATTCCATAGGACTCAAGTTTAAATGTACTGCTTTTTTCTTTTTTAAACAATGAGTAGAATTTTAGAGTAAGCCTGTGCAGAAGGCAGCCCATCTCTGATGCTGATGAAGACCTGTGAAGCCTAGAATATGAAGTAGCATAATCAAGTCAATAATACCAACACAACACTGTCTTCACAAAATCCCTTTGCCTGCTGAAAGCTCAACTCCTTCCATACATCAAACAAGCTAAGTTTTGTGACAACCTTTCTAACCTGATGGGGAGGGTCGGGGCCGGCAGAGTGCTCATGGAAGGTCACAATTTCATTCCCTCTGCAGCAGAAACTGCTGGACTGTCCTCTAACTGGTCCTGACTCACAAATCCTTCTGTGAATCTGCCTCATTTCCTGGAGGGTCAGTATACTTTGCCCATAATTACTTTGAGTGAACATTTTATTTGCTGAGGTCTATTGGTCAAATTCAAGATTATTTAAAGATTTCTTGACTGTCTTCAATATGATATACTGGGATACTTTTTAAAGAAATGTCTGGAAATAATCAACTTTTGGAAATAAAGAGTGTGAACATAGCTAATTTTATGTGAAAAGCTACTGAAAAGTAGCACAGTCATGAAAATATTTTATTGCATATGGGAAACACTAATTTGACCACAAAATTAGAAGGCTCTGCATGGATCTCTGAACATGTTTTTGCCATGTGCCAGACCCAAAGGATTAATGAATAAAATATTGACAGAGAAGGGTGGCTGAAATGGATGCCTTAAAATATATCACAGTTGATCCTTATAAGCATTTAAACTATAAAGAGTATATGTCATATAAATGTATCAAGTTAACTTTCCTTGGTATTTTCTGAGGAATCACTGCTTTTTCTTTAATATGGAGTTAAGACAGATAAAAATTATTTCATTTCATTTATTCTAGTCACATTTAGAGTAGCAGCAATGCCAATGATTTTTTAAATTAAGAGCCAAAATGTCATATTCCTTTATCTCTATTGATTCTGACATTCTAGATATATAAGAACCTTAAATTTTGGTTGGAAAACTATTACAATAAGTATCCCTCACCAAATCAAGGACAGTAATCCTTTAGATTCTACTTGCAGGCACCCTTTTTTCAGTCTGTGCATCAATCCCGTTTTCCAATACTAGCTTATCATTCACTATTTTAAAAATAATTCAAAGTAGGGAAATAAAAATCAGTAATACTTTTTGAGAAAGCATGCATTACTTCTCAAGGCCCAAATTATAATCAATAATAGGTGGCAAACATGAGAACAGAATCTCATTTTGAAAAGTGAGCAAATTTAGTTTTTTTGTCTTTTGTTTTTCCTAAAACTGAATTAGATTTGGAGCCTATAAGGTGTATAGTATTAAGAGCCCTAGACTGACAGTCAGAATGACTTTGATCAAATCATTCTCATTGGGTCTCATTTCTTCATCTGTAAAATAAGAGGAATAAACTTGACTACTTAATCTCTCTCGGCCCTTGTAACTCAATGTTCATGATATTCCTCCAAGAGTATACTATTTCAACATGTAGCTGAAATCTGTTAAGTATATGGACTGTAACTATATTTAAACAATGGAATTATCATCCTCTCCCCAGGTATTACCAATACCCTGACTTTTAATGATTCCTTAGCATTTTGAAAACAATCAAAAAAAAAAAACAATATAACAAAACAAAAATAAAAAGTATAACAAAAACTAATACAACAATAGTTTTTCTCCTAATACGAGACCCATTTGGGGAATATATTTAAGTCATTTATTACAATGACCGCTAGATAGATTAAAGAAAAGTATAAAAAGTCCAAGTATTTTTTCTTCATTCTGGGGTAGAGGAAGGTAAAGACAAACCTCAGTGATCAAGAAAGCTCACTAATTGTTTCACTTATCTCTATTAATAATTTTTTAAAGAAGATACTATATCTTGTTACTTTTCACACTCTATGATGAGGAAAATTGATTTCATGGTTCAAATAGCAGGCCTACTGGCTATAAGAACAATCAAAAAAAAGGTCATTCAAAAAGAAACCAAATTGTACAAAGTTCCCAGGGTAGAAGATGTGTGGATTTTATGGATGCAGACTTTTGTAATTTAAATATGCAAATTCTCTCAGAGTTCCTTTCCTAAAGAGAGTTTTATCACTCTAAGAATGACATTGCTTGAGTGATACAGAGGACAGCAGTGGGGAGGTTTAAGGCTAAATATCCAGGCTACTATATACTAGCTGTGTATTGTTTTTAAATAAACTAAGTATTTTTATCTTTCTGTGACCCAGTTTCTGATCTTTGGTTATTTGGTTATTTTTTCTTTATCCTCCCTCACGCACCCTCCTGCCCATATATAAAAAAGGGGCTGAACTGAAGGATCTCAAAGTAAATATGGAGTAATGAAAAGTCATGGGCTTAAGGATCTGGCAAATGGGGTTCCAACTGCACAGTGGATATAATACAATTACTGTGAGGATTAATTAGTAAATGTACATAAAGTTACTATTATTGTGGGTAATCCTTAATGGGAAGTGGGTGAATGATCTTTCTAGTTTTCTTGCTTTTTATTGCTATTTTTGTTGTCTTTAATCTGTTTTCCTTTTCTATTTCTCTTACTTCATAACTCTTTTTCAAATGATATCAAACCACTAGCACGGTCTCCTTTAAGCTTTCAATAATTAGAAACCCATATGTACAATATTCTTCATATTGTAAAGTAAAAATTCATATAATTTAAGGGAGATCACTGATCAGTGAATACTACTCCAGGTTTTATGCCATTAAAAGATGTTTCCAAATATGTCAAGCTCACAAAATTTTCCCAAATATTTTAATCTCAAATTATTATTTTTAATCAGTTTTTCCTGATACATTTATTTTAAAACGGATTTATATCATCTAATGGGGCTTCCTTTGTGGCTCAGACAGTAAAGAATCTGGCCACAATGCTGGAGACCCAGGTTCGATCCCTGGGTTAGGAAGATTCCCTGAATAAGGGAATTGTTACCCACTCCAGTATTCTTGCCTGGAGAATTCCATGGCTCTGTCCCTGGGGTCACAAAGAGTAGGACTCAACTGAGTGACTAACATATCATCTGATACACAGAATGTTGTAGATAATAAATAAATTTTCAGTGCTTAGTGAGAACATTTAAAAGGTTTTAAATAAGTGTTCCTATAAAGAAAACATACATTAAAAACGCACTGGCCAGACTGTAACATCATTTTGAAAAGAAAAACAAAACAAAACAAAACAAAAAAATGCTATATATGAGAGCTACCTTCCAAAAGTCTGAATTTCTTTTTAAAAATCTTTGTGCCAAGTTGTTGTTACAAAAAAAATAAAAGTGCTATGAGTGGTATTCAAAGGATGAGAAAATAATTTGCCTTTAGCAAGGTGGAATTAATTACCTTTCAACCACAGATCTAAACAGACAGTTGTGATTTTCCATTATCCATTTTAAATTGCAGTGGCCTTTTGAGTATTTTATTTTCTAAAATGCTAAGCTGTGCAACTTTCCCTTTCCCTTTTGACAATTTAAAAAACAGCAACCTAATCAAGCTCTTATTTTTCAATGCTAATGGCACAATTTTAGAGACTTATCAGCTAAAGTGTTTCATCTTAAGTTACTGCTACCTATCCAACATTGCACAGATATTGAGTGCATTTTCCAATATGAATCTAGTAAAACTTCTTTGATAGCGAATCTGATTTTCTATTAGGTGTTTTATGTCTGTATTTAAACCTAGGTATTTATCTGTTTCTTTTTTGCCATAATTAAATGAAAGCTGGAAAGATATGTTAGATAACTAAAAATATAAACTCTCTTAAAGTCATTTCATTGTTAAATTATTTTATATAAAATATAAAATGCATATATAATAGAAAAAATAAATTACTATATCTATTTTAATTAGAATTATTTTCTAAATTAATTTTATATTCCTATTTTATTTATATGCTTATATATTTAATACAAATATATTATAAATGTTAGAATAAATTTTATATATGCTATAATACTTATAATATTATATAAACTATTTTATATAATATATAAAAATTATGTATATTTCTATCATGTCATAGAACTTAAGTATAACCTCATTATGTTGATAGAGAAATTGTGATCTAAATCAAAATAAAAAATGAAGTGAAAAAGTAGAGTTGTCTTTTCAGTACAAAGAGCTCCACTACAGTAAGACTTATATATATTCCACTGCAAGTGATGATAAACAAAATTATGATATATAGATCATTTAAAACACCAGTACTTTCATTATTCAATATATTCACCATAAAAGAGACAAGTTATTGGAATAAATATGAAATGTACACATGCATGTGCAAATGAATGAACTGCATCATCTACAAATCAAAAGTTATCTTGAACATGAACATGAGGTTAACACTGATTTCTAACTTTCAGTTCTAGTTATGAGGACTAATGGCTATTACACTTAAATTACCGTATCTCCTGTTTCTCCTCCATTTACACCCTGATGTACAAAACTATAACACCAGATATAATATGAAGCAACTCTGTTCAAGTACTGGACCATCAGACAGCATAGGGCTGTAACCCTTGGAAGAAAGGAAACACAGGAAGTGAGAGTCATAAGCTCCATAACCTCTTGCCCAGCAGCACTGCCCAAAGCACAGCAATGGTGAGTGTATCTTAAGCAGGGAGCAATAGTTCGGTCAGTAGAAGAAATGGATCTTGGGATCTGTGAGCTAAATGGGAATTCCATAAGACAGTGACTAATCACAGACATAGCAGTTTAAAAGAACCAGAAAACAAAGACTTTCAGAGGAAAATGCAAGTCTTTCAGTTGAGATTCAAAGAAGCCTTTTCTTGGAATCAAGCTGCTCTAGTCCACCACACCTCTCCTTTGCCCCTCAAAATAAAAAGCCTAAAATTCAGCCTCAACAAGACCAAACTAAACTAATTACTAATTAGAACACTCAACAAATTTTAAATGAAGAAAACAAAATCTGAACTATTAACAGTATAGCATTTTTTAAAATTGAATTCAAATATTACTCCTGGGGGAAGCAGGAAAAATGACTGAAAAATGGGAGAGAAACAGTTAAAAAAGAAGACCAAGGATTCTTTCTTTCTTTCTTTGAAGGGGCTGCATTTTTGGTATTCTCAGGTAAGGACTTTAAAAGAGCTTTTATAAATATTGTCATAGATTCAAAGAAAAAGAAGTATACAATAAAGAAGCAAATGGGAAATCTCAGCAGAGATACAGAAACTTTTTTTAATCAATTGGAAGTTCTGGAATTGAAAAAGGGAAGAAAATGTAACTGAAAAATCATCAGTAAATTAAAATGTGGCAAGAAGAATTTTTTAAAAGAAACAAAAAAGTAAACAGGACAAATGAAACTGAAATAGTAATATGGTTGATTTAAGCCCCCCAAACAGCTCAATAATTATACTGAATGCAGGTGTAAATAGATGAGACACCTCATTCATACAGAGATTGTTGAACTAGACAAGAAAGAAAGACTCAATTATATGCTGCCCGCAAGAGAGAGATTTTAAATATAAAGATCCAGGGAGATGTAACACTACACAGAAACACACACACACACAATTCTAATACTAACAATAGGAAAACCAGGATGGCTAATTAAAAATCGACACCTTAGACTTTTAGGCAAGGAATGAAACTAAACACAAGGAGAAACTGTCACACTCATAAAAGCATCAATTCCTCAAAAAGACAACATGGAAATGAGTAGGCCACCTGACTGTAGAGCTTTGAAATACATGAAGCAAAAACTAACAGAACTAAAGAAAGAAAATGACTAATCTACAACTATGGCTGGAAATTTTAACAACTCTCTCAAGGTAGTTGATGAATAAAGTAGACAAAAACTCAGCAAGAATACTGAAGATCTGAATGAACAAACAAGATACACGAAATAGTATTTAAAGATTACCACACTCAGAGAGAAGAATACACATAATTTTCTGGTGCACATGGAATATTCACTAAGGGCATTCAATTAGTTCAAAAATTTCTAAGAACTGGTATTGTATGTGTGTAGCATGTGTGTATGTGTGCATATTTTGACAATAACAGAATAAAATTAGGTTCCAAAAACAACACAACCCTGTAAAAACATAAAATACTTTTAAACAACTTATAGAGTATGTAAGCAAACACATGGAATATTAAAATATTTTGAACTGAATGATGACAACAAATAATTCAAAATTTGTGAGATTTATCCAAAACAGTTTTTATGGAGAAATTCATAGTTTTTATATGGAATAAAGAAGAGTTTAAACATAATGACATTAATTGAAAAACTTGGGAAATCTGTATAACGCCTCTAGGTTATTTAATAATTTTGAAAAATGTTAAGATGTTAACAAAATATTAGCAAATAAAATCTAGTAATATGTTAAAAGAGTAATTCAGCATGATTCAATTGAGTTTATACTAGGCATACAACATGCTTTAATATTTTAAAATCAATCCATATATTTCTTCCACCCACTAACCAAACAGACAAGAAAAATAATATGACCATATTAATAGATTTAGAAAAAGCGTGTTGTAAAAATACCAGTTTGTGATTTAAACAAACAAACAAAAAAAAAAAACCCCACAGCAATTAGAAATAGAAGGGAAATTTCTTACTTTAATAAAAAGACATCTCTGAAAATTTTTCAGATAATATCATACTTAATATTCAGAAACTTATTTCCCCCTAAAGTGAGAAATAAAGCTAGGATCTCTGTTATCATCACTTCTATGTTCATCAAACGTTGTACTAGAAACTGAAGCCATTGTAATACTAAGTAATAAAGATTAGAAAGATATAAAACTGTTCACAGATGATATGACTATGTACATAGGAAATCCTAAAAAAAAAAAAAAACAAATACTAAGTTTGATAACGGAATGTAAGCAAGCTCATAGACGGTAAGGTTAACAACCAGATGTTGTTATTGTTTGGTTGCTAAGTTGTGTCTGATTCTTTTGTGACCCCATGGACTGCAGCCAAGCCAGGTTCCTCTGTCCATGGGATTTTCCAGGCAAGAATCCTGGAGTGGGTTGCCATTTCTTTCTCCAGGCAATATTCCTGACCCAAGGATTGAACCGGTGTCTCATGCATCTCCTGCATTTGCAGGTGGGTTCTTTTCCACTGCGCTATCAGGGAAGCCCAAAAAATGGGATGACTGGAAGATAAATTAACTCACCATTTATAAAAACATCGAAAACACCAAGTACGTATGAACCATTTTAACAAAGCATGTGCAATACCGCTACACATTCATGAGATAAATTAGAGAATACCAAAGTAAATGAGGAAATACATCATGCTCATGCATTGGACTACAAAATATTGTTAAGCTGTCAATTCTCCTCAAATCGATATGTAAATTCAATGCAATCAGAATAAATCTTCCAGCAAGTACTATTTTTTTCAAAAAAATGATAACTTTATTCCACAATTTATATGAATTTGCAAAGGACCTAGAAAAGCCAAAATAGTTGCAAAGAAGAATTAAGTCAGAGGACTTGCACGATCTGATTTCAAGTCCCTGCTTTAGAGTGGAAACTACTGCCCAGAGGCTGGCTGCTTATTTTTTTGTAAATAAAATTTTAGTGTTATACAGCAACAGCCATTCACTTATATATTATCTATGGCTGCTATCCTCTTTGACAGAGCTAAATCATTTTCAGAGATCTTATCTCCTACAAACTCAAAACACTCACTATTTGACTCTTTTAGAAAAAAGTTTATCAACTGTGCTTTAAAGTTATAGTAATCAAGTTGGTGATACCAGTATGAGACAATGAGAGCAATGGAGCAGACTAGAATTCAGCAAGAGACTCATACTTATATATTTTAATATTTGTCAAAGGCACTAAAAAAATACAGTACAGTGGAAAAGGTTTATTTTTTTAAACAAATGATGTTGAAAAATTGTTATCCATAAAAAGAACCTCAATTCCCTATCTCAATCCACAGAGAAACAAATTAATTCAATTTGGATCACAGATCTAAACATAAAAGCAACAACTATAAAGCTCCCTGAAGAAAACATAGAAGAATATTTATAACTTTAGATAGTCAAAGATTTTTTGAACCAGACACAGAAAGCATTAATTAGGTAAGAAAACACTGCTAAACTGAACTCCAAAAAATTTAAAACTTCTGCTCATAAAAAGGTGTCAAGCCCAAACTGGGGCATATTCCAAAAAATAAATGAACAGACTCCAAAACATTTCTAAGGTCCTGAAAGACAAGGAAAGCCCGGGAAGCTATCACACACAGTAGGAGACTACATATATATGTGCTCAGCCATTCGACTCTTTGTGACCTCAAAGACTAGAGCCCACCAGACTCCTCTACCCATGGAATTTTCCAGGCAAGAGTATTGGGGTGAGCTGCCATTTCCTACTTGACCCAAGGACTGAACTTGCATCTCCTGTCTCCTACACCAGCAGGCAGATTCTCTACCACTGAGCCACCTGAGATCCCAGAGGAGACTAAGGAGACATGAAAACGAAATGTAGTGTGGTGCTCTAGAATGGATTCTGGATGAGGAAAAGAACCTTACTGGAAAAACTAGAGAACTCTGCATAAAGTCTGTAGGTTATTTAATAGTATTGTACCAGTGTTAGTTTCTTAGCTTCGAAAATTGTTATGTAAGATGCTAACATTAAAAGAAGCTTGATGAAGGGCACTTGGGAATTCTCTGTACTATCTTTGAAACTCCAATGTAAAACTAAAATTATTTTGAAATAAAACTAGTTGGGGGAAGAAATGGTTGCTATGAAAATAAATAGACAAATCACAGACCATATACATTCACACACACACACATACATATATTGAAAGGGACTATTAGTAGAATGTGTGCATAACTGCTACAACTCAGTTATAAAGTGACAAACCAATTAAAAATGAACAAAAGACTAAAACAGACACATTGCAAAAGAAGATATGCAAACTGGTCAATAAGCATATGAAAAATTGCTCCATAGCATTAGTCATCAGAGAAAATGCAAATTAAAATCACAGTGAGATACCACTACACCCCCACTAGAATGGCTAAATTTATAAAGAACACCACCAACGGTTGGCAAGGATGTAGAAAACCAAATTTTCCTAACTGCTGGTGGGAGGGCAAAGTGAAATGACCACTTTGGAGAATAGGTTGGCAGCTCCTTATGAAGTTAATCATATATCTACACAGAACCTTCTAATTCCACTTAGTACCAGATATTTATCCAAGATAAATGGAAATAAATCTACACAAAAAGATTGGAACAAAAATGTTCAAAGACTGTTTTAAAAGGAAAATTGTTTTCATACCAGCTGGTGGCTCATGGTAAAGAATCCACCTATCAATGCAGGAAACACAGGTTCAAAGCGAAGATTCCCTGGGGAAGGAAATGGCTATCCATTCCGGTATTCTTGCCTGGGAAATCCCATGGACAGAGGAGCCTGGTGGGCTACAGTCCATGGGGTCACAAAGAGTCAGACATGACTTAGCGACTAAAAATGAAGTAGAAAGTTTCTTTTTCAATTAAGAAATGCCTGTTCTCTCATAGGCACTGTGTTAATAAGAGCTTTAGAAATATAAACTTACTTAACCCTCACAAAAACACTACATAGATACGTAAGTTGCCTATTCATTTATTCCACAAAGATTTAAAAAGCTAAGTGTGTCAAGCAATGCTCTTGCATATAACAAACTGCACATCAATTTCCCTGTTCTCATAAAGCTGGCACTCTAGATAGGGAGAAAGCTGACAGATAAAGACAAAAATGGATAAATTACCAACATGTTACATGGATAACAATGTTGTCCACATTTTAGAGATGAGGTTTGAGAGATGGAGGATGGTATTTGGATCCAGTTTCTCTGACCCAAAATGTAGAACCCTGACCACAACACTATCGTGCCAAAAAGAACACCACACTCCTTGTCTCTCAAGATGACATCACTCTTTTCAAGTTGCCACTTTAGCAAACAGATGTTAAACTCAAATAAGTAATTTTCAACTAAATTTACTAAAAGGAAGATAAACTGTCCAGGTTTCTTAACAGAAAATAGGATGAAGTTTGTGATTTCCATGAAGAAGAGAGGTAATTATAAAGAGACCTGAAGGATGCCATTAGTAGACAAAGAGATAAGTCACAGCATCTGGCCCTGGCACCAATTCAGAAAAGGGTAAGCCAAATTATTCTTCCTTGCTATTCTTTTACCTTTGCACAAGGCCCTAGAATTCTAAAGTTTTTGCTCATGTAATAAAAATAAGGCATGTAAATCTGTAAACCACCATTGTATAAGTAAAGTAGAGTTAATCTGCTAGAGTAACCCAATTTTCTCTAAGCTGTTCTCTCTGGAGAGGCTTTGTGGCTCCTTTTTAAACCAGCCATACTTAACACCATTACAGAAAGCTATATAAAGAAATGAGGCAGCACCACATAAATGGAGTGCTAGATCACTCTTATTTCATTTACTCTGCATTCAGTCTCAAAATATTAATAACAGATGTAAAACATGTCATGGATAATTCACTCTTTGATTAAAGTACCTCAACAACTAATAAATATCAAATATAAAACACATATATTCAATATGATTAGCTGAGGGAACTGCAATGATTTTCATCAAAATCACATGAAAACACTCCAGTGCTTTGCAAGAGAAAACTGCTTCATAGTAATATGCCTAACACGCCTTCTTGTTTTGTACAGTTTATGTTAGCAATGCCAGTCCATGTGTACATCTCTGACTACCATGTTCAGTTTTATTACTTTGAAAATTGGGCATATGCTATCTCTTTTCCTTCAAAAGTTTTTATTTAAAATGTTTTATAGGAGTAAAATCAGCTCAGGCGTCACATTCCCATAAAAGTCCTTGGCATCTTCAGAAAGAGCTAATCATTGTTACCTTAGGATCAGCTCCATCTTACACTCACTCATGTTGATTTCTGCACTCATAACACGGTGTCGCACCATTACTCACATCTGTCCTTTCAACTCTCCATCCTACATGTTTCTCAACTCTCTCTTCACATCACTTCTTCCCATGAATCACACTAAAGATGCTGTACGCGTGTGTGTGTGTATGTGTGTGTTAGTCACTCAGTTGCGCCCGGCTCTTTGCGACTCCATGGATTGTAGCCCATCGGGCTCCTCCGTCTGTGGGATTCTCCAGGCAAGAATGCTGGAGTGAGTTGCCAGTCCCTTCTCCAGGGGTTCTTCCCGACCCAGGAACTGAACCTGGGTTGCCTGCATTGCAGGCAGATTCTTTACCATCTGAGCCACCAGGGAAGACCAAAGATACTATACTCAGTGTGATATACAAGCTAATCAAAGAGAAAAAACACTTGCCTTCCACAACAAGTACAGAGTGGATCGATAAACACGAACCCTTCCACCATACCCCACCGCCACTGTCCCAGGGAAGGCCGCTGTCACCTCCGCTCAGCCACTCACGCTACTTCCTAAAGGCGCCCTTGCCTCTAGAATCGCCCCTCTAGCTCTCTCTTCGCACTAGGACTGACATGTTCTTTCTACACAGCTCAGTCATGATGAGCCTTCTAAGATGAGGCTTGGCTTTTATCTTCTCAGAAAATTCTTTTTCTACATAATCCAAAAAATAAGGTTCTCTCACTAAACTTTTTAAAAACTTTTACTATACAGTATTCATTAATTTTATTTAAGCCTGGATTTCAACTACAGCCATCAGGAAAATTGCCCATTTTTCTTTTTCAATAGTTCAATTTTTTTTTTTTTTTAGTTTAAGTACCTATCAAGATATCCAGACAACTTTATATTATATCTTATATTTATACTTTGCTAAAAAAAAATCACTATGGAAAGAAGGCAAGAAGGAAGAAAAAAAATCATTTTTCCTGATGATTTGCATTTCCCTAAGTTTTGCTTCTTCCAACATATTTCTTTAGTCTTTTAAAGGTTTATTCATTATTGTTAGAGGTTCAGAACCATGTGCCTTCTACACCACAATAGTCAAGTTACTGATTATCAAGTTATGGTAACAATCCTGATGCTAGGAGGATTCTGAACATGTGTAATACCATAGTTTCATAGTAAAATAAAAGGGTTTGTCTATAATGACTGCAAAAGTAGCACCCTCTTTGCTACTATATAGGTACTTATAGGTATCTCTAACTCTCTATTTAGTTACATCATCATAGGGGTATTTTTCATAAATAGATTTAATCTTATGGCAGAGGTTGTTATACTATTCTATATCAAAACTGAAGAGATAGAAAGTTAAAAAGACAAATCAATACACCTAGAAAATCCTGCTCTTACATAAACTGTATGACTACTTTATTTTACATTCAGGAAAACCTTTTGCAGACTATAAAATACAATTTGAAAAAAGACTTTAAAAATAGAGAAATGTATACAGTTTAACCATTTATAATTTCCACAATCCATTTATATAACATATAAGCTATTCTTACTTAGTCACAGATTGAAAAAAAAACTTCCTCATCCCTTAAATTGTAAAGCAAAGTAAGAGACTCAAACAGAGTCAAAAAATGCAAAATAATAATATCCTAGAATGGGAAATACACTCAAGTAGCATTTTTAGCATACATTCACTACATATTTCTTATTTTGAAAAATTAAATGATTAAAATCATTAAACCAACCAAAATACTGGAGTTTCGATAAATCTCTACTACTCTTATCTATAAGAGATAGTCATAGAACTCAACTAAAATCAGTAAAAATAATTCCAACAAAAAAATTACACACACTGGAAATGTCAAATAATTGAGGCTCAAGATGACCTATAACAAGTGCTAAAATTTGGGTTCCTCATCATTTGCTTTTTTCAAAGACAAAATCATTTCAAAGTCAGGAATTTGGGGCTATATTTCATTTGAAGTAAAAAAGGAAATGTTTCTCATATACTTGTACTCTTTTCCATGCCAAACATGTTAGCCAAATATGACTTCATTCCAGAACTTCACAATGGCAGCTCCAGAGAACATAATGATGTGCTTGCCACCTGACACTTTTGCTTAAACAGTCACAAGTGTGTTCACTAATTATCTGACCAGGGTTTTGGACACTCTTCCCTCAACTCTCCCCAAGAATGGCATCCTCTCATCCTCCATCACAGGCTTAAATGCAACCTATGCATTTAGAACCCCTTGTTTTAAAACAGCCCCTCCAGCCTAAATTACTCTCTCATCATCTACCAGTGTATTTCCTGCACTTTAATCTATGTATAGAGGATCCACAGTCACAGTAGAATTTTGACCTTTTACAGAACTCTATAGTGCTCTGAGGTTTCCCAGATTCCCTCAGTCAAAATTAATGTCCATACACTATTTTATACTGTAGTCATCTCAAACTTAGCTTCGATTTTGAGCCAAACTGGTCCCCTTCATTTACGAGATATTGTGAGTTTAGGAAATTGCTTATTATTTCTAACCTCTAGTTTCTGCACATTACATATACCTTACTCTTAAAATTGTTAATGACTTTTAAATAAGAAAATATATGTATGTATGTTAATCCAAGACTTTATCAGAGCAAGTACTCATTAAGGAGTAGCTATAATACCTGTGTTAGTTAGCATCAAGATGACACATAAAACTAGCCATCATTATATCATTAGTCCATATTTGGTGATGCTACCATTTGCAATAACACTCTATCCATTTAGACCAATTAATTTCAGCTCCTGCTGAGTTCACTTGAAATACAGCTTAGAGAGATAAGAAAAAGGACCATTTTAGGAAAAATAAACTCAGCCTTTAAATCAAACTCTTCTTTAGGTGACATCATTTTTTTTAATTAGAAATATCCCCCTAACCTCCCTAAGATTTTACACACTAAAATCTTTAAGATTTCTCTAAAATCACATTTGACATTCTACTAAATATGAGCTAAAAAAAAAAAACCAACTAAACAGCAAAAAAAAAAAAAAAAATCAAAAATAAAATAAAACTTTAATTTTAAGGAATAAGTGCTTATTATTAGAAAATATGTCCCATTCTACCCAGGAGACAATTTGCAAAGCAGAACTTTTTAATTTGGGAAATGAATAAGTATATTATTACATACAAGTGTAGCTATGAGGAACTCAATTTTACTTGAGATTTTTCTGTTCTTATTTTACCTAAGCACTGTAATTAGCTAAACAAAATATTTAAGTTCTGGTGTGCTTCACATATCCCATTAATTCCACACTAGATTTAAGTTCCTTTAAACGTCACTGATTTTTAATTACCATGCAAATGTATTAACTAAGCTTCTTAGAGCTAAAGGTTAGAAGCACATGGAGAAGAGTTGATAAAGGAATTTGCCTTTTTCCTCTTAATAACAAATATGATTTATGATTCCTATTCTGTGGCTGGAACTCTAAGATTATTTTCAATATACTAAAAATGTAATTATCAAATACATTCAAGAGACACCTTTAACATACCTGCTTTGTGGGAAAGAAAACATCTTTATCAAAGAATCAACAGGTATTGCTCGTAATTTTGCTAGAACAAGTGGCATGCAGCACTAGGAAGGTATGAGAGGAGTCAGTGGCATGACTAACCAGGCGTGCAAAGGTTGGTCCGGCTCCGTGGGAGCTTATCTGCTGGCTATATCATGGAGGATCAGCAGCAGTTTTGGCAAATGAGTACCAAGTTGCTTGCAAGACTCTGAGGCTTGACTCTAGCATTGACTAGCGGGCTGGTCACGTGTATTGCATGCTATCTCTCACTCTCACTTTCCTTGTCTGCCCAGTTACACCAATTAGCATCACCTGTATTTAATGGTACTTAAATAAGTTGAAGATCTTTTATTGTTGTTGACTAATGTTAACTGCTTTATCATATATATTTCTCAATACTTTAGCCAATATTTATTGAATGTTTAATAGTTATTAAATGTAGAGTACTTCGGGGTTTATATATATTTTTCATCTCATCATCACAACAACATCAAGAGGCTGACATTATCCCTGCTTTGTCAATCAGGAAACTGTGTGAATCAGCTGTGGTTTCATTGTTCGTAAGTGACTGCATGGCTTCCAAACTCCTCTTCTTAACCCCTGTGGATACCGTGGTTTCAGCAGAAGACACATGATTTCGTCACTGTAAACAAAGGTTACTTCTGCGCCCATATTATGGGAGAGAAAAGTAGAGACAAGAAAGACAACAAAATCCCCTCCAAACATACATAGTTAATAAGAGATCTAACTTGAACTCAGTTATCTCATGATTTTATGAGTAAGGGCATTTCTGACATGGCACACACTTCTGATAAATGTACTATAGGACTTGTAAATGAAAGGGAAGCCCTAATTCTTGTCTGTGAGAAAGATTTCAACACGACGGTTTTTATTCTTGTAATGCCAATGCCCAGCACATTTTCTCAAACACTCTGACTGGAAAATTGTAAATTTACCTTTTCTAAAATTGTTTTGCTCCATCTGTACTCAAATTTTCAAAAATAAAAAGGTACAATGGATGGCTATCAATAGTCCAAGTGACAGACAGAAAGATAGAAATGAAGCTCTGACTCAAGAACTGAGAAACACTGTCATTCACATCTAGTAGCTCCTAGTCCTCGAGATGTCTACGCTTTGGTTCCTAGCAACAATCTCTAACTTATGAGAACACCTCACCTCTTCTCACTTAGTAAATATCTCACCTTTTTCATGTCTATATAGCAGCATCAATTTTCCAGATATTTTACTAGGTCTTAATCTGTTTGGTAACTAAATATTGATGGGTCAGACAGTTACTATGGTATGAGACATGAATTAACAGGACAGAAATTGGTAAGATGAGGGGTATTATATGAAACATGTGTTATATGTTTATGCTTAAACTTTTTACAAAGACAGAAGACAGATGTGATGGAGGCAGAACTGGGACAAGATGAATATTATCAGGTATATGTGGTTATTATTATGGTGTCCTTGAGAGGCATAACAGCTTTCCTCTTATATCCCTCATGGAGTTGGATTAGTGACCCTGAGAGAAAATCTTCTCACATCATTCTGCAAGAATAAGGTCACACTTGCCAAAAGCAGCATGAAAGACTATAGATCTCATAAGATACATAAGACTGGATCACTAGGGCTGGGAGGAACTCAAATTTGAGTTTCTCTCTGACAATAAATTTGTGCAGCAAAGGGTGAGGTCCCAACAAGAAATGTGTTGGATTTAGAAGGGTTAATTAACCTCGATCTTGACTTGTAATTATGGTGGATAACTACTGTTTTTTTCCCAGTGACTTTCACTGAAACAATTTGGGGTAAAATAAAGTTGCACGTTACATTTTTTTTTTTTTTTTTTTGGTCTGTACCACTCGTCATCACTGTGGCCTGGAAGAAAACCTGGAAGGAAAATCAATGTAAAATTTGGCTGGGTATTGCTGCAATTACAGTGACCCACTGACTGAGTCACTCTCTGTACTTAGGCTGTCAAGTGGGTCATATTAAGTCACAGAATCATGCCTTACTGCCATAGTGGTCTGTTTAAAGGATGGAGTCTAATGAACACACGCTACCAAAATTTTGGTGAGAAGCAAGTGCTACTGAAATAATTCACAAATGATGAAATAAAACTGGACATTTCTGATTTGTTCATGAGAGAACACAGAGGTAAATGTAAAGAAAAGCACTTTCTGAAACATATGGGGGAAGCTTGCTATTTTTTTCAATATTTTATACAAAATAAAAAAGTATGAACAAAAAGAATCCCCTGAAAAATAGGTGCTTCTGATTTGAAAAATTCCAGGAATCTAAGCAATAACTTATAAAGAAAATAAAGAGCAAGCTTTTATCTGTGTCTAACAAGGAGGTCTCACACAGACAGCTGCAGCGGGGACACTGCCATCCTCTGCTGCTGTAACGTAACTGAAAAACAGGTCACCAGGACGGATGTTTTTAAGGGTCAGCTAAAATCCTCTGCCACAGACATAGAGAATGGACCTGTGGACACAGAGGGGAAGGAGAGGGTGGGACAAAGTGAGAGAGTAGCGCTGACATATACACACTTCCATGTGTAAAATAGATGGTGAGCAGAAAGCTGCTGCACAGCACAGGGAGCTCATCTCAGTTTGGGGCTCCGTGATGGACTGGAGGAGCGGGGTGGGGTTGGGGGAGGGGTGGGTGGGCGGCCCAAGAGGGAGGGGATACAGGTATACTTAATGGCTGATCCACACTGTTCTACAGCAGAAACTAACAACACTGTAAATCAGGCATAACTGGAAAGCAGGCACACTCCAATTTAAAAATATTAATTAATAAATAAATCCTCTGGGATTCCCTGACTTTTGTAATAGTTTATAGGAAAAAAGTATCTTTGATTGTGAAAGTTGGAAACAGATGTGTTATATTTATGATCCCACCATAAGGCAGTCTTTTATAGCTGATGCTCCTTGACCACAGAATTATTCTTTATTATGGAGAGCACACCATTTACAAACACTGAATCTTGCAGAAGCCAAAGATATCTAAGAGTTGATATAAATATACCCAGGTAACAGAAAGGTGTTCTGATTCATGACTGGTAATAAAGAGACACCGATAAAGTCACTGCATGTTGTGAGAGGATATCTTCAAGCATGCATATTATTTTCAAAGGCAATAAAAGACCTATTATAAATTACAATTTATAAACTAAATCAGAATTCTTTGTGTCATACCTATAGCATGGGCTACTGAAATAAGCTCCAAAACCAAATTCTAGCTCAAAGTAGGATTTATTAACTAATCATTGTGGAATGCTGTAGTGGCCATTTCTCAGGCACTAACCTAATGACAACTACCTTTGAGTTTTATAAGGTTAACAAAGAACAGAATGTAGCTTCAGGGTGGAATTTATGAAGTCGTAATGAACATGTTCAGATGGCCATTTCAGAGTCGGTAAAGAAAGGTTAAGTTTAGATGTCACTGTTTTGAAAGCTGCGATGCCCCTTAGCACATACTAGAAAAGAGACTAATAGGCAGGTCAGAGGTTTCCTTCTAGAGACTCTGAGACACAGCTTAACCGATAACACTTTTAAAAAAAGCCTAGAAATCGATCCATGCACACATATAGACTCCCAGAGTTCACTCACCATATGTTCATTTCAATTATCTTACAATTCCAAACAGCTTTCCCTGAACTACAGAGATTATATTTGGCCTACACTAAAATATCATCCTTTTTTGAAGAGGAATGCTTTTTTTAGAAACATACCCATGAATGTATGCAGGAAGCTCTATGATCTCCCCTCTAGGCATGTACCCTTTTGAGAACCATTCTACCACAAAAAGTGGCCACCCAACATCTACTGATGAAGGGAAAATCAACGAAGCCTCATGCTGCAACTTTTGAGATTCAATAAAAGTAGTTATCATAATATTGCTAGTTAGACTCTTCAAAGATGGAGGCACCAACTAAATAAAGAATAAAGGCAATCAATAAATGGCTCATAATAAGTAGAGCAAATGCAAATTAAAATAAAAGGAATAAATTCAGAAAAATCCCAGGGACACTTTTATGGGAAGCTAAGATTTAAAAATAATATTCCAGTTTAAGAAGACAAAAAAATGATCTGAAAGTGAACAAAGGTAAAGAAAGATGAAATTCTGCAAGTCATTCTGCAGTTTGTTTGTTCTTTAAATCTACTAATCATGTGACAGAAAACTTAAGGAAATCTTCCCAACAAGCCAAGCAAGGTCAAAGTGGAATAAAAAGCACATTTGATTTTTTAAATGGCATCTAATACCACGATCATATTTTCTTTCTACAGTTTTCTTTTCCAACATTGTTTTTCCCTCTTTAGACAGTATAAATGTTAGATTTTGCATGAAAATGGAGCAGAAAATAGGTCTTAGCGACCTGCTTAAAAGATAATTTACCACCCAGTGCAATATAAGCACATTAAAGGAAAGAGGAAAAGTTCCTAGTGATTTTTTTTAAAAAAATCAAGCCTCCCACCTGGCCATGAGATTTTTTTGAGTTGTATAATTAGGAAGTATTTCTATAGCTGCCTCTAACAGTATGTAGGGAGGCCAGGATTATAAAAATTGAATGTCAAAGTACTTGTCCTGTGTCATTTGTAACCTTGAACCTAACTGACACTCAGCTCTTCATAAAATTAGGAGACTGTGATGTGGTGACCTGTAAGATGCTCTTTTGCTTTTCTAATTTTCATTTGCATGCTTTAATTTAACAAAGGACAAATCCTTATTTAACTGCGTACTTACAAAACGAAAAGACTATTCTACGTTTTAGTCTGTTCAAATTCTTAATATTCAGTTTCCAGCTATGGATTACTTCATCTTTTCTCCATAGCTTCTTTAGGAAGACTGTCTCACCCTCCCCTCCTTTTTTTTATATACTGTGATAGCCAACATTCATATGTATTAAAGTTGATTTTTAATAAATGCACAATGCTTTCTTCTCCCAGGAAGTATCCTAAAACATTAACCTATCATATTTAATTGGCAATAACTTCAGCAAGAGATATAGTTCGTTGTACAGATGAGGAAATTGAGGCTCAGGAATCAGTAACTTGCTTAAGTTCACACACGCTTGGGATGTTAATGGAGTTCCTCCACATCCAGACCACATACTGTGTGGATGGTTCACAAGAATGCATCCATCCTATGACAGCTGGTACCCTGGCTAATCCCATGGGAGAAACTCTGTTGCTTTTGTATGGGCTCTAGGATCATGGATAAAGCATATCTGCCCTTGTGGGATAAACACAAAAGTAACATGGCTACCCTCGTCATTATAGCTTGCCACATTAGACTTCAACAGTCAGTAAAGCTTGCCAAACAACAGCTGATACAATGCGCTGCCTCAGAAAACAGGTAAAACAAATCATGTTTACTGATTTTGAGGGGCTGTCTACAAGAGATCTGCTTTGTTGGCTGTAACTCAGACTATGCATGATTTACAACACGATGCTCGATTCAGTGTGCCAATTCTTCAGTCCTAGACAAATTTCATGGGGAAAGAAAAGCAGGAGGACCACTGGATTTAGTGGTTTCCTGAGATTACCCAGGTGGTGAATAACCCACCTGCCAATGCAGGAGACCGACGATATGCAGGTTCAATCCCTGGGTCAGGAAGATCATCTGGAGGAGGAAACGGAAACCAGCTCCAGTATACTTGTCTGGAGAATTCCCTGGACAGAGGAGTGTGGTGGGTTACGGTTCATGGGGTCACAAAGAGTCAGACACAACTGAGGACATACCACTGTATTGTATGTTACTGAGATTACACAAGGTATTAAAAAAACGATATTTAGCAAATTTGAGCTGCTCCTTTTGGATTAACTATTACGTTTACAGTCTCTTTAAAGGAATGCATTTGGTGCTTATTCCAAGTACCTTAACTCTCACCAAAACCTCCATTACTCTCTTTTAATACTTTAAAAAATCTTTTCCTTGATTATACTTTCACTAACTTGCTTCCTGAATTAGTCAAGAGAACACTGGATTTAATTCTGTAAAGGATTCTAGTTCAAATTCTGCTATTTAGTTAACCATATAAGTATTAATAACTCACTTAACAATCGGATGTTTTTGAAAAAGAGAAAGAGAGTGAAGGAAGGAAAAATATGCAAACACTTATTATGTTTACCTCTCAGAAATGATGAGCGGATCAAATGAGGTAGGCCATATTAAAAGTGCTTTTAAAATCTTCAAATGTGGTAAACATGTTAGTATCGGTATTTTCATTGTTCAAAGTATTTATACTGAACCCAGGAAATAGCCTTGGTAGCACATATTAAGTTTCAAAAAATAATGTTTAAAGATGCCATCTAAACCAAACTTGGAGGGTGAGATCTGAGCAACTCTGACGTCAGAGTCATAGATTTCTGTCTTAGCAAAGCAAGTCCATCAAACTCTGAAGGTAGGAAGGGCATGTACTCAACATTTGTACTTCATTTACTATTTTTTCCTCACTCTGAGAATGACCTTGGTGACTACTTTCAAATGAACCAGAGAAGTCTGAGTTGTCTTTCTAGCATTACTAAGTTGTACAATCAGTTCTTTTACTTTCCTCTACCACAGCAGGAAAAGGGGAGTTATAAAACCATGTTGAAGAGCATCTGCACTTCCCCAGGTGAAATTCCATGCTATTTCCAAAAAGAAGGGTATTGTTTTCTGTATATGAACCTTTGATCTTTGTCTTTTGAAATATTGCCTTTTTTAGATTCAAGCACATTTAACAGCCCCCTACGTTATCACACTTTTAAAATTAGACATATTTGATCCAGAAAGAAAACTACTTCTATAAGGAGCTGAGAGTAGAATTTGTATGTTGTTTTATACTTTAGTTTCTTGATAAAATTCTTCTCAGAAATGTGAACTAATGATATTAGCATAAAGAAATATTAGCTTCTAACCACTTCATAGTCTACTCCTACAGCCAGAACACTCTGGGAGGATTATACCCCTAAAGCTCTACAGAATTAGCAAAGTGCTTATTCTACAAAACAATTGCAAAATATTCAGTTGGAAAGAAGCACATTTTCTGATAAACAACACAACTACTATCTGTCAGCCTTTTTTCTGGCCTAATAAGCAATTCTGTCTTTTTTCCCCTTAGTTCCTTCCAACTTCGGCTGCAAATTTTAACACTTTAGAATTAAAAATATGTTGTTGTTGTTGTTGTTTTTAATTTAGACTCGGTTTTCAGGATTTCAGAACTGGAAGGATATATTAACCCAATCTTCCCCCACTTTCCCAACAGAAATGTAACTCTGGTCCAGAGAAGAGGAAAAAATTACTTAGCTGAGATTACATACTAATGGGCAGGTGACACAGATTTAGAATACAGGTCTCCAGAATCCTAGTCTAGTGACCATCGACACATCATGTTTAAAGAACTATCTTTGGGATAATACTCTTGTTCAGGTGTCCATTCTGTATAAATTGAATTCATGAATGTGTCAGAGGTCTTGTGGATCATAGAAAATGTATGTGTATGATATTATTAGATTATTATTATATAATAATTATATAATTAATCATTATAATTTTATTATTAGATACTATTTATTGAGATTTATTATAATGCAAAGAACTTTACTAAGTCTTCTATGTATATTAAATCATTTAACTTTTAAGATAATGCTTTAAGGCTAAGACTACTATTAATCCTACTCTATAGGTAAGAAAATGGATAGTTTAGTGAATTAAGTAATCTGGGCCACATTACAGCTTATAAGTGTAAGAGCAAAGATTTTCAAATTCCTTGAAATGCTACCAGTGCTTATAAAAACATTCAAGAGAAAACATACATCCCATAAATTTTCACAAGAAAACCTGCTTTCGTCAGTTTTAGGAAAGAAAACTACATTTCTGCCAGTTGGAGAAGTAACAACCAAATGCATTCAGTTCTCATCAAGTAATAAAAAAACAGATTGTCTTTCATTCTGTTCTTTAAATACACTTCAACCAACTTCAAAGAGAATATTAACAAAGCCGTTTACAGATAGAGGTTACAATTTTGCTTTATTTATCTGATAGGCTAGATTAATTCATTATTAATTTTTCTACTCTTCTTACATATGAATATTATGGCATATTTATGAAGCATTAATTTACAACAATTATACCTCATTTAATGCACAATCTGGCACTCCTGTTTAGCTCTGCTCTTTGGTTTAGTTTTTAATCCTAGCCATGATTCCAGTATATAAACTTCAGAAGTAAATGCTATCTGCTTTAAATATGGCACACTGGGAAGCATTTTTGAGGAGATCTGCATATTCTACAGTCATCTATTACTGATATGAAGATCCTTACATAACTGCAGGACTACTGTGATAATGTTGTACAACGACTTCCAAGAGCAAATTCTAAAAAAATCAATGAAGACACCCTTGAATAACAATTCCAAGTTGAATGTAAGTGAAGATCAAAACTATAATTTTGTTGCACTGCAACTTCTTAAGAGAAAAAAGAACTAATAAAAGGAATAATAGGTTATTTTAATGTATTATTAATTTATTTATTATGTAACTGCATGAGTTAGAACCTTTTGAACTAGAACTGGCTATGGTTGGAATAGTCAAGAAAACAGACAGGGTCCTGACCTTAGGACAGAAAGCAATGGTACCCAGAACAGCAAAACTTTTAAAAGACCAAGAGTAGAAGAGATTTTCTTGATTCTAATTGTTATACCAACAATGTCTCAATCTTCTCAAAGCATTCCTGTTATTAGTTCATAAAATTTCACAATCTGTTATAAAATAAACCTGAACCTAAGTTGCTTCAACTTTTTAAAAAAACTATCTGTGACAATTGAAGAGCCAATCGAAGATAATGAGACAGAACTTCACATTATTTTTTTTTCCTTTTTATGCTTTAGAATCTGAACTAACAAAGATGTATTTCTCCATGAAATTACACCTTTAACACATTCTTATTTAATTTGAATCATTTCTCTTTCAAGTAAAGTCCTAACAAATATACAAGCATGAAAACCAAGTAACAATATGCAATTCCATACGATATACCTTCCACTGAATTATTCCGAGAGTATTTTATATTTCATGTCATACTTATAATATTTTATTATATAAACAAGAATATATACCCAGCCATATTTGGTTTACTTCTAATCTAAAATATCAATAATCTTTTGGCCAACACTAGCTGAAAAAAGATTAGCACCAATGTCAAAAGCATGCCTCCTCATTAATATCCAGATTAAAACATATTCTAAAATATATCTTTGAAGAAATTTTGTAAATATCTTTTAAAAAGAGAAATAAATCTGTATTCCCTTCAACTGTACTGTAGGAAGCTTTCTATTTATGATAGTACCATATTTGTATTTTTCTTATAAAAATCCAAAACCAAGACACAGGTGTTCAAAGACTAAGCCTCTCTTGATATATCAAGTCTGAATTTATTGAAATGTAGCGTGCCAATGCATGCTAAGTCACTTCAGTCATGTTCAACTCTTTGAGATCCTATGGACAATATCCCACGAGGCTTCTATGTCCATTGGATTCTCCAGGCAAGAATACTGGAGTATTCTCCAGTGTCCTGCTTTGGAGGATCTTCCCAACCCATGGATCAAACCCTTGTCTCCAGCATCACCTGCAATGGCAGGCAAGTTTTTTGCCACTAGCATCACCCCAGAAGCCCCAGCATGTCAATACTTTAATACAAAAAGATTTATCTGGTATAAACATTTCATTTTGCATATAAAGATGTATATTTGGTAAGCTCATGCAAAGTAGCATGAAAATTCCAGCTCTATTTTAGTTTGCTACCATTGAGTCACAGGAAGCACACCTTCCTGCCCAGAGATGCCAAAGGTCATTTCAAGCTGACATATGTGGCATTATTATTTCACAATGTATTTCAATCTACTCATGAATCTAGCTGAAGCTCATCAATCTTAAATAATTCAACCTGGTAAGCTGACTACTCAGTGATAAGCAATTACTTTAGAAAAACAGAGCCATTTCATACTTGGTTTTGTATTTATATGCATGTGTGTGCATATATGTGCCTACGTGTATGACAGTTAAATATTATTCACTATTAGCAATATTTAGTATATAAATAGGGCTTCCCTGGTGGTTCAGTGGTAAAGAATCTGCCTGGTGAAGCAGAGACCTGAATTCAATACCTGGGTCAGGAAAATTTCCTGGAGAAGGAAATGGCAACCCACTCCAGTATTTTGCCTGGGAAATCCCAAGGATAGAGGAGCCTGGCAGGCTATAGCTCTTGAGATCACAAGAGAGTCAGACATGACTTAGCAACTAAACAACAATTTGCAATATGGGGCTAGCTTACAGAATTCTTTTCTCCTACAACTTCTGAACTCTTGCTCAGAAGGCATATCTAATTTAACCAACACAAAAGTTACTAGTCAACGAAGATAGTGAAAGTCTCTCAGTTGTGTCTGGCTGTTTTGTGACCCAATGAACTAAACAGTCCATGGAATTCTCCAAGCGAAAATAATGGAGTGGGTAGTCTTTCCCATTTCCAGGGGATCTTCCCAACCCAGGGATCAAACCCAGGTCTGTCGCGTTGCTGGTGGATTCTTTAACAGCCGAGCCACAAGGGTGTCCCTGATAGTTCAGCTGATAAAGAATCTACCTGTAACGCTGGAGATCTCAGTTGATTCCTAGGTCGAGAAGATCTGCTGGAGAAGGGATAGGCTACCCACTCCAGTATTCTTGGGCTTCCCTTGTGGCTTGTGGACACGACTGAGTGACTTTCACTTCACAACTCAACAAAGGGGTCACTAAATCCAGTAAAACGTATATGGTATAGTTTCTCCAAATTTTTGTTAACACACACTGAGAAATTCTCTAAAAATCTCAAACCTCATGTATAACTAAACTATTGTAGTGGATGGACTCAGAAAGATAATTACAATTGTTCATATTGACAAGCCAGTGTATTTAAAACCATCAAACCAACTATGATTTATAATTTATCTAATGAAAGAGGTTTTATAGTTCTCAATATTGGTGATCAAGTCTACAGATAAAATTCAAGGTCAGATTTAGTAGTAAATCTAGCAGAGTCTTCACTCTGAAACAGGTGTTTGTGGCAATATTCACACACAGAGTGTCAGTTACACTAGTTTATTTTCTGGTTGTAACAGTTCTACAAACAAAGCTAGTGGAGGTGATGGAATCCCAGTTGAGCTCTTTCAAATCCTAAAAGATGATGCTGTTAAAGTGCTGCACTCAATATGCCAGCAAATTTGGAATATTCGGCAGTGGCCACAGGACTGGAAAGGTCAATTTTCATTCCAATCCCAAAGAAAGGCAATGCCAAAGAATGTCAAACCACCACACGATTGCATTCATCTCACACTCTAGTAAAGTAATACTCAAAATTCTCCAACCCAGGCTTCAACAGTAGGTGAACTGTGGACTTCCAGATGTTCAACCTGGATTCAGAAAAGGCAGAGGAATGAGAGAACAAATTGCCAACATCTGATGGATCATCAAAAAAGCAAGAGAGTTTCAGAAAAACATCTACTTCTGCTTTATTGACTATGCCAAAGCCTTTGACTGTGTGGATCACAACAAACTGCGGAAAATTCTTCAATAGATGGGGAGTACCAGACCACCTGACCTGTTTCCTAAGAAATCTGCATGCAGGTCAGGAAGTAAAAGTTATAACTGGACATGGAGCAACAGACTGGTTCCAAACAGGGAAAGGAGTACATCAAGGTGGTATATTGTCATCCTGCTTATTTAACTGACATGCAGAGTATTTCATGTGAAATGCAAGGCTGGATAAAGCACAAGCTGGAATCAAGATCGCCGGGAGAAATATCAATAATCTCAGATATGCAGATGACACCACCCTATGGCAGAAAGCAAAGAGGAACTAAAGAGCCTCCTGATGAAAGTGAAACAGGAGAGTGAAAAAGCTGGCTTAAAACTCAACATTGAAAAAGCTAAGATCATAGCATCCAGTCCCATCACTTCAAGGTAAATAGATGGGAAAACAATGGAAACAGTGACAGACTTTATTTTTTTCGGCTCAAAATCACTGCAGATGGTGACTGCCACCATGAAATTAAGATGCTTGCTCCTTGGAAGAAAAGCTACAGCCAACCTAGACAGCATATTAAAAAGCAGAGACATTACTTTGCCAACAAAGATCCAGCTAGTCAAAACTATGGTTTCTCCAGTAATAATATATGTATGTGAGAGTTGGACTATAAGAAGGCTGAACACCGAAGAATTGATGCTTTTGAACTGTGCTGTTGGAGAAGACTCTTGAGAGTTCCTTGGACTGCAAGACGATCAAACCAATCAATCCTAAAGGAAATCAGTCCTGAATATACATTGGAAGAACTGGTGCTGAAGCTGAAACTCCAATACTTTGGCCATCTGATGTAAAGAACTGACTCATTGGAAAAGACCCTGATGGTGGGAAAGATTGAAGGCAGGAGGAGAAGGGGATGACAGAGGATGAGATGGTTGGATGGTATCACCAACTTGATGGACATGAGTTTGAGCAAGCTCCGGGAGCTGGTAATAGACAGAAAAGCCTGGAGTGCTGCCTCCATGGGGTCACAAAGAGTCGAACACGACTGAGTGACTGAACTGAACTGAACTGAACTGAACTGTTCTCAGCCTGAAATAGCTCCTCTTGAACTATTTGTAATTGAATCATCCACATTTCAAGGAACTGACGCCAGAGTTTAGACACAGCACATGATGAAGGTGGCACTAGTGGTAAAGAACCAGCCTGCCAATGCAGGAGATTTAAGAGAAGCAGGTTCAGTTCTTGGGTTGGGAAGATCCCCTGGAGGAGGGCATGGCAATCCACTCAAGTATTTTTGCCTGGAGAATCCCATGGAGAGAGGAACCAGGCAGGCCAAAGGGTTGGAAAGAGTCAGACATTACTGAAGCGACTTAGCACACACTAGCACATGATGATAATTTGGCCTCCTATATTCAAATTTCTTATTTTAATAAAGTTACTATGTGCAAAATAAAATGGCATGTATTAGGCAGAGGCTACTGCTTTAAATCTAAACTTCACTCTATGGTTAAAGGACAAAATGAGCTCTTTTTAAACACTATACCATCCGCGGTCTTTGTGTTGGTTCTATTGGGCCAAGCAAATGAATCCAAAGTAGAAGACTAAAGTCGAAATGAAACAATAATTTTTAAATGCATACAATGATTAGGCATATAACAAACTGCGAAAAAAAAATGCACAATGTTTCTACATACACATTTTAAATATGTTAGTGATACCCAAGGCACCTCATGCATAAACTGAAATGGAAATGGTGCTCTGGGTTGAAAAATTAAAAGATACCCCTTCTATGGTGGTTACATGGCATTTGTTCTTTTGGCTAGAAATCAAAAGTAGTCATTGGAGACGAAATCTCATTCACAATAACCATAAAAACTGAAAAGCACTGAATTTAACAAGAATTACATGAGGCCTATAGGAATAAATTCAGCAAGAAGTTTGTAAGACTTACACAGAGAAAACTGTAAAATTTTACAGAAGGACATAAAATAATATGTATAAATGATGAGACCTAGTATGTACTTCAATAGGAAGAACTAATACTATTAAGAAGTAAATTTCCTTCCACATTCCTTCATAAATTGTAGTGCAATTACAACCAAAATACAAGTAGCACTATTTTTAACTTGCCAAAATTTAAAGATTGTAAGAAGGCATTATTGTTTCATAACAGTTAAGTATAATTAAGTAGAAACATTATGAAGGGAGATTTGTATTTTTTTAATTATAATTGACATAAAATATTATATTAGTTTTATTGTAAAGACAGTGAAAGTGATAGTCACTCAGCTTGTGCCTGTCTCTTTGTGACCCCATGGACTGTAGTCCACCAGGCTTGTCTGTCCGTGGAATTCACCAGGTAAGAACACTGGAACAGTAGCCATTCCCTTCTCCAGGGGATCTTCCCAACTCAGGGATCAAACAGGGTTTCCCACATTGAGGGCAGATTTTTCACCATCTGAGGCAGTAGGGAAATCCAGGTAATAGAGGATCTGTACATTTTGCAAAACAATCTCCATGATAAGTATACTTAACATCTATCACCACACATAGCTACATTTTTTTTTTCCTTGTGATGAGAACTTTTAAGATTTACTCTCTTGGCAACTTTCAATATGCAAAACAGTATTATCAACTACAGCCATCATGTTATAAATTACACCCCCATGACATTTATTTTAAAACTTTACACTGTATTTATTTATATAAAAGTCTGTATTTTTGACCCCCTTCACTTACTTCACTCACTTCCCAGTCCCTGTCTATGGCATCCATCAATCTCAATTTGTTCTGCTTTATCTATGAGTTTGTTTATTTGATTTTAGATTCCACATGAAAGTGAGATCAAACAATATTTGTCTTTCTTTGATTTATTTCTTTTTACATAAAGCTCTCCACCCATATGGTCACAAATGGTAAGACTTTATTATTGTTAGTCGGAATAATATTCCATTGTATATGCCTCTTTTATACATTTATATATCATGTTTTCTTTATCTATCCATTGATAGATTTTTTTTCCATATCTTGGATATTGTAAATAATGCTTCAGTGAATATGAGGAGATATATTCAGAAAGGTAGGTAGACAGATAAAAGATAAAAGTATCTTTCTAAGTTGGTGGTTCATTTCCTTTGCATAAATACTTGGAAGGGGAACTGCTGAATCATATGATAGTTCAATTTTTAATTTTTTTTGAGGAAACTCCATCCTGTTTTCCACAGTGGCTGAATCAGTTTATGTTACCACCCACACAGCACAAAAGTCCCCTTTGCGCCACATCTTCACCAGCATTTGTAATTTCTTGTCTTTTTGATGACAGTCATTCTAATAGGTGTGAGATAATACTTCATTGTTGGAAATTTATCTTGATATTTAAGATCAGAATAATTAAAACCATATAATCTTGGCACAACAACATAGAAAAATACTAATGAGGTAAATAACAGAAATAAAAGCAAAGACCTAAGGACATATGAGATTTCTTATATGACAAAGACAACATTTCAAATCATTAGGAAAATAATAGATTGCATTAAATATTATTTTGACACGTATCTACACTATCTATGTATATTCCTGCTTCAAAATTTACTCTAAACCACATTTAAAATGAGATTTGATATTTACATTAAAATACCTGCAATAATAAAATATGATTTGAACATATTTTTTAACCTTTTGGCACACAAGACTTTTCAAAATCTAAAAACTAAGATCAAAATCCATAATACTCTTTTGTATATCAAAAGATAGTATTCACAAAGTTATTACATAAGGAAGTATGTTTATAACATATGACAAAGGGTCATAACCTTAACATATAGGATTTCCAACAAATCACTAACAAAAAAAATTCTTCTAAAGAGAAAAAAAATCAATAAATGACATCAAAAGGCAGTTCAGAAGAGCACTGAAACATGTATATTACCATATGTAAAATAGATGACCAGTGCACAGTCGATGCATGAAGCAGGACACTCAAAGTCGGTGTTCTGGGACAACCTAAAGGGATGGGGTGGGGAGGGAGGTGGGAGCGGGGTTCAGGATGGTGGGACAAACGTACACCTGTGGCTGATTCATGTGGATGTATGGCAAAAACCACCACAATACTGTAAAGTAATTAGCCTCCAATTAAAATAAATAAACACATTTTTTAAAAAAGGCAATTCAGAGAGAAGAACGCAAATGGCCTATAAACACAAAAGGTATTTGAGGTGGTGGTGGTGGTTGTTGTTTAGTAGCTAAGTCATGTCCAAGTCTTTTTCGACCCCATGGACTATATCCTGCCGGGCTCCACTGTCCACTGGATTTCCCAGGCAAGAATACTGGACTAGATTGCCATTTTCTTCTCAAAGGAATCCTCCTGACCCTGACCCTGGGTCTCTTTCTTGGCAGACAGATATTTTACCACTGAGCCACCTCAGAAAGCTCATTTGTGACAGTTGCTTCTGCTGCTCCTACTAAGTCGCTTCGGCCGTGTCCGACTTTGTGCGACCCCATAGACAGCAGGCAACCAGGCTCCCCCATCCCTGGGATTCTCCAGGCAAGAACACCGGAGTGGGGTGCCATCTCCTTCCCCAATGCATGAAAGTGAAAAGTGAAAGTGAAGTCGCTCAGTCGTGTCCAACTCTTCGCGACCCCACAGACTGCAGCCCACCAGGCTCCTCCATCCATGGGATTTTCCAGGCAAGAATACTGGAGTGGGGTGCCATTGCCTTCTCCATTTGCAATAGTTACCAGGCAATAAAAACTTAAAGTGATAAAGGGAATTACTAATTTCACCTTGGAGATTAAAAAAGGTGGCAAGTAAGAATATCCTGAGGGAGATACCCAGGACTGGTCTGGATGTGTACAAATGGAACTCCCATATACTGGAGGTGTGAACGTTGATTAATATTTTTAATGAAGCATAGCTCTGTATCAGTCTTCCCTGGTAGCTCAGCTGGTAAAGAATCCACCTGTAATGCAGGAGACCTCAGTTCAATTCCTGGGTTAGAAAGATCCTCTGGAGAAGGGATAGGCTATCCACTTCAGTATTCATGGGCTTCTCTGGGGGCTCAGACCATAAAAAATCCACCTGCAATGCAGGAGAGCTGGGTTCAATCCCTGGGTTGGGAAGATCCCCTGGAGGAGGGCATGGCAACTCACTCCAGTATTCCTGCCTGGAGAACCCCAATGGCAGAGGAAACTGACAGGCTAGAGTTCATGGGGTCACAAAGAATTATTAAGCACAGCACAGCTCTGTATCAAAATCTATACATATAAATATATCAAATGTATCAATAACTAAAATAGGTATCAATCCCACTTGGGGTTCTAGTAATCCTACTTATAATACTTCAGTGAAAAAATATTACAGTTGCATCAAATATGAATACACAGGATACTTTAATATACCTTAGTTCAAATAGTGTGTGCTCAGTCATGCCTGACTTTTTGCAATCCCATGTTGCCCACCAGGCTCCTCTGTCCATGGAGATTCTTCAGGTAAGAATACTGGAGTGAGCTGCCATACCCTCCTCCAGGGGGTCTTCCCAACTCAGGGATCGAACCCAGGTCTCCTGCATTGCAGGTGTATTCTTTATCGACTGAGCTGCCAAGGAAGCCTTAATTATAATGTCCATCAACAGAGAATTGAGTTAATAAATATGGTGTAGCCATACAATAAAATTCTATATAGCCACTGGATATTTTGTTACAGAAAAAATTTAGATAGCCTCAAAAGATGTTTACAAAACGTTAAGTGAAATAATATAAAATATTATGTATTTGCTGATTCTGTTTCATGTACATGCATGCAAATTCTCAAGAAGTCTTGAGGTTTAGTGATCATTTTGCTACCAACATTTATTTCTGAGAGCTATTAATAGAGATCTGCACTTTTCACTATAGTTTCTTAGTGATTTTTCTGTAATGATAGAAATAAGCAATAAAAGCAATTCAGATTAAAATATTGCAAAATCTTAAGAAAATTATGTGACAAATTAACCTGCTTTACAAAGCAAACACAGTAAGAAGCTGGAAGTTACCTTATATCTTTCATTTATTTTCTTCATTTTCAAAAGCAGAAACTCTGAATGAGAATTTAAGAAATTTTTACAAAGTTTTATCATCAGTGACAAACTCAGGACAAATTCAGAACTTCCCAGTCCTTGCTTTTGATGTAAATACTGACCTTTCCACAGTAACTACAGAAATAATCTCTAAAAAAAATGCAATAGCATATTTTTTCTCAGGATTGCTTGCTTTCAAAACAAATATAAAACTTAGTAATTATTTGTAAATTATATATGTTCATATATTACACACTATTTTTAGATATACATCATATGCTTGGTTTAATTTTATTCATAATTTTTATCAACTCAGTTGGACATCTGCTGGAGTAAAAAAAAAAAGATAAAAAACGCTTTGTCTAAGCCAAATATTTTTCCCAACCTTGAGTAACACAAATGTATTTAAACTGAAGTCTTTTGAATTGACCTTGAAATGCATCATAATTATTATTTTACATACATACATATCATCATTTAAAATAATATTTTATATTCCATCTCACTAAAATAACAAATAAGATATGAAGGGCTGATATTTTCTTGGTTCTAAAAAAATTTTGTCTTAAATTTAATCAATTTTAATTATGTTCTTAATTCTCAGGATTACCTAATACATTTTTTCAGAGCAGATTTTGTTTTGAGTCAGAATTGAATTCATTCCCTAATGATGAAAGATGATTTATAACAACCAAGAAAAAATTAAATCATAATTTTCAATTTATCCACAAACCCTAATGATACTGAAACAGTGATGATTACTATTTTATTTCTAAAGGGCTTAGATTGTCTATTTTTGCATATTACAGATTTCATCCTTTAGCTTCTATTTGTTTTGAGTTTTTTATAAGCTTCTCAAAGTCACCTGGGAAGACAGAATGTAGACTATTAACAATTATTTTGAGGAATTATAATGGAGGTAGGTCCATTCAATTTTTTAAATTTCCCTTTCTATTAACTTGAGAAAAATACAAAACAAACAGGATAGGAGACAACCTGAGCTCTAATTCCAGTTTCAGCACTTTCAAGCTATATAACAAAGGAGGGCTGTGATGTCTTGGTTCTAATTCATATACATCTTATAATCCTCAGTTTACACATATGTAAACTTCCCTGGTGGCTCAGAAGGTAAAGAATCTGCCTGCTATGCAGGAGACCCGGGTTTGATACATGGGTCGGGAAGATTCCCTGGAAAAGGGCATGGCAACCCATTCCAGTATTCGTGCGTGGGAATTTCATGAACAGAGGAGCCTGGTGGGCTACAGTCCATGGGGTCACAAAGAGTCAGACACAAGTGAGGGACTAACACACACAAATTGTGATAACACTTCTTATTTCATAAAGGTTTTTGAGAATTACATGTGAAGTCATTGAAAAGTTACACTTCATTAAAAAATATCTCAATAAATGGTATTGATTCTTATTAGTGTTATTAATCATAATAAAATATATCCTGGTAATAGGTCAAAGATATAATGCAATCATTCAAATCTTGATTTCCATTGACTTTTTAATTAAACTGTTTACACACTAAAAAGAACAAAGAGAATCCATACACACTTTGATACTGTTGATTCCATATCACATTAATTCAAAAGGACTGTCTCTGATTATATACATTCTTATATGGCAAATTCTTGTTGTGTATTTTAAATGATATTCACTTATACTGCTGCTGTTGCTAAGTCGCATCAGTCGTGCCTGACTCTGTGTGACCCCATAGACAGCAGCCCACCAGGCTCCCCCGTCCCTGGGATTCTCCAGGCAAGAACACTGGAGTGGGTTGCCATTTCCTTCTCCAATGCATGAAAGTGAAAAGTGAAAGTGAAGTTGCTCAGTCATGTCTGACTCTTTGCGACCCCTTGGACTGCAGCCTACCAGGCTCCTCCATACAAGGGATTTTCCAGGCAAATGTATTGGAGCGGGTTGCCATTGCTTTCTCCATTCACTTATACTAAACAAAAGCAAAAACAAAGTTTTTTTTTAAAGGCCTTCTGCTATTTCTCAACTATTGAAAATAATTACAAACTCCTCAAGGACAGGAATCATATATGTCTACCTCTCCCTCCATCTCCCTCTCTGAGTCTTTCTCATTCTCCCTCTAACAGGAGAAGCAGCATTTAATTTAATCAGGTTTTATTCTTGCCATGATTGCACTATGCACTAAAACCACAACCAAACAGGAAAACCAGAGCTTCAGAACTGTGGCTATTTTTTAAAACAAGAGCATAAACACTTAAGAGGTATTATATTCAAACCTGGGAATTTTACAACCAGAACATATTTCTAACATATCCTACTTGGACTAAAACATCCTATGTAAAGAAAGTTTCATGACAACAAATTTCTACCTAAGTGGTCTACCTGGTGATGATGATCACATTCTGTTAGTAAAATAACAAAATAAAACCATTTTAAAAATGGTCCTCAAAACTGGCTCATTAAATTGATAGAAAATTGGTTTACAAAACCTAAAATCTCAAATAAAGCATCTAAAATATCCAAAAGTGTAAAGAAATTCTATTTTTCATGTGGTCTATAATTCTACAGATCTTTCATCTGTAAGCTTAGCAAGTGCTTAAAATATTATGACTTTTAAAATAACAAAGGTATCATTCCCTATGAATCCCCTTAGAAAAATGGTTTGCCATACAGGCATACTAACAGGATTCAAGTAATGAGCATTCTTCCAACACATAAGCCAGATGCAAATTTACACAGTCTAGCAGATCAGCCCTACCAGTGTCCAGAGCAAGTATTGGCTTAGCAGTGCTTGAAAGAGGAATGGTTTACACAACTGATAGATGAGAAAATGTTTCAAGAGATCTTCAGCCTATTAACTCACATTCTCATTTGGCAAAAATAAAAGATAAAATATATATATATGTATTTTTACAAAATCAGTCTTTCTTTGCCTGTAGATTAAGGAAAACAAAAAGAAAAGTTACTTAAATTTCCTTTTCTGGAGCACTGTGGCTTCAATTACAGTGAAAACACAGAATGGTTATTTAATTCTACAACCTAATAACTTGGTTTTCAGTCACAATTCTTTAACATTTCTGCTTCTTATTTTATGATAGCCTTTTAAATATCCTACAAATCATTTAAGATTAATATTTAAAAATATTTCTTGAAAGATTTACAATCGATGAATAGTCAACACCACCACAAGAATGAACAACTTTTAAAGATGATCTTTGTTTATTTGGTTAAAAGCCAGTTGTCTGAATGTATATATATATTTTTTCAATCCAGTTAACTTGTAGTCCTAGGAAGCAGGAAAATTCAATAGTTATTTTAAAACAAATGTTCCCTCCTAGAAAGGATGAACAGCACACTCTCTGAAACCTTATTTTTCCTATGTTAATTCTTCAGAAGTTTCAAGGGAGGAATAAATAGGCTATAGCCACAGGAAATAGCAGTCACCTTTGACTTATCTATATTACAAGCCCTACTACCCAGTATTTCCCAAACAGAATAATAAGTTGAATTGAACAATCTTTAATCTTCCATTATTATTTGCTACATTTATTTTCATGGGAAATTAAAAAAAAACTCTGAGTATCATGGTGACTATGAGATAAAAGATATTGTAATTTTATACATTCTTATCAAATACTCTTTAGCTCTCTATTTTGGGTCTGTTTTATAATGGGCATTACATATTTGGTGTATAGATAAACAGACATTCACTTATCGAGAAAGTCACATCTGAGGTTCAGTTCTCATGATGCCACTATCATGTCTATCTAAATTAACTGAAAAAAACCACACAGCAGAATAAAAGGCGACTTTTAGAGATTAGTTAGTTAAAAGAAAGATATGTAAAAGTCAGTAGATAAACTTAAAAAAAAAATCCTGATTTGATGGTCTTAGATCAATTAGGCACTAAATTACTGACATATAGAGAAGCAACCTCATGATGGTTAATCACTGAGACCTTAAGTTTAAGCACATAGTTCAAGCCATAAATAATTTGTAGGAAGCTACTTCAATGACATTTTGCCTGCATGTAAATGTGTAATACTATTAGTACTAACTAGTACATATCAAATAGCTAACTTCTTAAACAAGAAAGAATAGTCAAAGAATACTATCCTAGAATGTATATTAAAATATCAATCTTTCTGATATCTTCTAAACCTCTTTAAACTGACATAACTATTATTAACTTATAGAACCCTGTGCTAGGTGCTCATCCTTGCCCTCATTTCACAAATTGTGTTTGACCTTTTAAAAAATAGAACTATGATTAATTTCATCATTTGTGTCAAAAAATTAGTATGAAGTTTCCAAAGAGAATTTTATAAAAATGAAAATCAGATCTAGAAAATGTTTTTTTAATGCTCTCATTCTCATCCTTAATAAGTGACCCTTGCTTCATTCTTTGTGAAAGTGCTTAAGACTGATCATTCATAGCAGCTACTCGAGAAATTTCAGTGTCTCCTCTGCAGAGCTGGCACGGTCTGAGGCAATTAAGCTTCACCATACAAAGTCTTACACGTGTACCCTGCCATTTCTATACACTGATATTAGCTGTATGATCTTAGAAATTATACAATCCCTCTAGTCCTTGTCTCTACACTTATAAAGAGGATGATGATACTATTAACTGGTCCGTGAGACTATAGCGAGCATTAAGTGGGATAGTTACATGCACTCTGTTTATTTTTTCAATATTATTATTGCTAACATGCAATAGCTTTCTTCACACTCTCTCCTCCCCACACTATCACCTCCTACAAGACTATTCCCCCTATTTTCCATCCAATCATATTACACTAATCCTTCTTGTTCAGCCAAGATATCCCTCTTTCATCAAGTCTTCTACAAATCTGACCACTTGGATCTTTACCATCACAAAAACCCATGTTATAACTAGACACTGGTTCTGTTTTCAAATTCCTTTATTGGTGATTGCATGAGTTTCCACCTTCACTATAAAATTAGTGTTCCTCAAACATCAGCCCTCAGACAGTACTTGTGTCGGTCATACAGAGAGCTGTTAAGCATGTAAACTCCTGAACTCCATCCCAGATCTACTGAATAGACTCTGGGCATGTGCCCTGAAAATACAAATATTAACGCAAGGCTCGGGTGATTCTTTTGCATAGTAAAGGCTGAGAACTACTGTAAAAACCTGGATCTCAACCTTCGATTCCTGTACCACAAGGATGCATCACTCTTCTCTCCCTCCATCTGAAACACTCTTCTCTCCATCAACCCTCACCTCCTTCAGGCAATTAAGATCACACTTGTCTCCAGACAGAGCCTTAGGTCCAATGTAAGAATGGTTTCATATCCTTACACAAAATGGTCGAACTGGCAAGGGGCTGGTTGAGTAGCACTTGATAAATATTTCCTGGTGGCTGATACTCTGCAGTCTTTCACCTACCTCCTCCAACAACCCCATATTTGTCGAGCATCTACTGTCAGACACTATGCTAGGCACTGAAGATGCAGACAATGTCCCTACATTTGCACAGCTCAATAGCTCTAATATTGAGCTTATTTGTGTGTCACTTTTCTAAGACACATAGATTCACCTTAAAAATTTCATTACTTTAGTTCTGGCTATTTTGTTAGGCAAAAACTTATTTCATCTTTAATTGCCCAAATAACTACTTCTAAGTTAAGACCTCTTGGCAGGTAAGTGGGCAGTAGGTGCCAAATTATAGAGCAAGAAAAATCAGACTTGGCAGTAAAAATATCAATAGAAGGTTTACAAAATGAGCACTAATAAGAGCCAATGAGTTAGAGACATGCCCATATGCTTCCAAATAAATAGGGACAGAATAATATAAACTCATTTTCCTCTTTGTTTCATAAAATACATATTTTGCAAATAAAATGTATGACTGGAAGCGACATGTAAATCTTGTGCTTGTATCTTAAAAACTCATTACCATCTACTTTCTCATTCTTCTTTTAACTGGCTATTTCAAAGTATTCTTAATGTCATCCAACAATGTAAACTGATTTGGAAAAACAACTGAGTAATATCAGGCTAGAAACACAGTAATCTGTAGCTATGTAAATGAGAGTCAAATTGATGTAGAAAATTTTAAAGTTTACATTTGTACATTAACCACTTCTCTATTTCATATATGCTGCGGCTCCTGCTGCTAAGTCGCTTCAGTTGTGTCCGACTCTGTTCAACCCCATAGATGGCAGCCCGCCAGGCTCCACCATTCCTGGGATTCTCCAGGCAAGAATACTGGAGTAGGTTGCCATTTCCTTCTCTAATGCATGAAAGTGAAAAATGAAAGTGAAGTCACTCAGTCATGTCTGACTCTTAGTGACCCCATGGACTGTAGCCTACCAGGCTCTTCCATCCATGGGATTTTACAGGCAAGAGTACTGGAGTGAGTTGCCATTGCCTTCTCTGTTTTTCATATATGATTTTCATGTAATTGCTAATAGCACATAAAAAAAGAAATTATATGCTTATTTTCAAATAACCTATAGGTAGAATTATGACTAATAATCTACAGAATGTATTTTTAGTTATTTTTTGAAATAATACACAATGAGTAAGAAAGAAAATGTCAATATACTTATATGCTTGTACATGTTTGTAAGATCACCAGAAAAGAATACAAGAATACATATCAGTTAACACTGTTACTAATAGAGGTGTGCATCTTCTTTTGGAGAAGGCATAAAACTGTAAAAATACACATGTTCTGTTAAATGAAAATGCAGACTATAACATTCTCTCTACAAAATAAGTGCAATGTTGTAAAGTATGAATAAGCAAACAGACAAGAATCAGAAGGCGTTACAGGTAAATTACAACAGTTTTAATAAAGTGATAAGGATGTGGATAATTTTTGCATTTCATGTTTGGTGGTCTTTTAAAACTGACTGTGTCCCAAAATACCACTGAGCATAAATGAAAGTGGCGATTTAGTACAAAAGCCATTACTAGACGGCCCCAACTAGTGTGTGCCGGCCTGAATTAGCTGGCCCCAAAGGCTACGAGCACCAACCACAAATAAATGCTACAGAATGAATGATGACAAGACAAACCAGTGGCCCACCCTGAAATTCATCAGTACCCCTGCCACAACATTAAAAGACTTTCTCTGATTTACATTTTTTTAATCTATTTATTTTTAATTGAAGGACAGTTGCAGTGCTGTGTTGCCTTCCGCCATACAGCAATATGAGTCAGCCGCAGGCATACATCGGGTCCCCTCCCTCTTGAGCCTCTCTCCCACCTCTCACCCATCCCACCCCTCTAGGTTGTTACAGAGTCCTGGTTTGAATCAGAAATTCCCAAGACTACTTCACCACGAGGTGGGAGGAATCATGCTAAAGCACACTTTGAGATACTTCTAAAATATGCAACTTGAGATATTTCCGTCTTCCTTCTCTTGCAGAGTAAGCTTATAGTCAGATTTTTATTCATGTCACAGTCAAGCAAGAACCCTGTTTAGGGTCCTACAGAGCAACAGCAAAGGACCTGCCCTAAGAGTTTACTGCGAGAAAATCATTTATAAACTGCCTATTTCCTGTTAAATTAATTACAAATAGATGAATAAGTTTTCTTGAAATGTAATCTCTATAATGAACCTCATCTATACTGTGTGGGACAGATAGAGTAAAGATTCAGGAAGATAAGAATAACAGCCACTTTTAAGAGAACTATCTGTAGACATAATTTATCAGAAATCACAAAAATGTGATCTCAAAGGAAAAACTCAATTGAAAACAAGGTCTTGATAATAAAATAACAAAAAAGGGAAAGGGTCTTTTCACATAGTGTCCATCCAAAGCTTAAAACCACTGACATGGTTTACAGTACTTGAACTTTATCAGCCAACATTTTGTGACAAATTTTGGCCTTAATGGTTATATGACATATTCTACTTGAGCAATATGACAATTAATGGACAAGTTAACAGTACACATTCATAAGGAAAGAAATTATGACATCCTTGTGTTCAATAGGTATAATATAAAGCATAAATTTCTCAAGGATAGAAACCAATGCTCATATTTAATACACGCTGAATAAAGTACCTATTTGAAGAAATCATTTTAATGAAAGTAAGACTTCTTTCAAGGTACAGAGAGTGAGGAGTAATAGTAACATCCTGTATAGGCTTAGTTTATCTGACCCAACCACGGCTTCCAAGAAAAAAAAAAAAAAGAAAAGAAAAAGGGACAAACAACTACAACAGAGTCTATGAGGAGTCCATGAGGAATGAAAAAAAAAAATATATATATATATATATGTATATATATATTTTTTAATGATGCCTTGCTACATCTAAAAGTGCAGTAAAATCAGAGGGCTAAGATTGAGTGATGGTAAAGTCAATTACATGCTAGCTGGGTGACCTTGAATAAGTCACTTAACACTTCTGGGCCGCGAGGTCCTCTTTTACAAAAAGGTGGACAGTTGCCATATCACTGGTTTTATAGGACTGGAAGCGGTAACATACACCAAGAGGATACCTGCACAAGTTAAGGGCTCAATGAGTAATAACTGTGATTGTTTTCTTATATTAGCGTTGTGATGGTAGAAAATGTTGGGCACTACACAGGAGGAAGAGGAGAGGGGGAAGAGAAGGTTAAGCAGGAGAAGGCAAAAAAAAAAACAAAACAAAACACAACAGCTTGCTAAAACCAGGCAGGAGAGCTTCAAGACATTATCCATTTAGAATGAAGCCTGGTCAGGGAGTGTTCACACCTCCTTCACCCTACTGCTCACTCCACCGCCAACCACACCTCCCGTTTTATATCTGCAACCTACTTCTTTCTAGGGCTACTCCTCCTACAAATGACTTTTTTAAGCAACTGCCCTCTCCTCACTCAGCTTCAGATCCATACTTCTCAAAGGTGTAGTCTTCAACCACTGAAACTCCTCTAGATCTATTTGCCAGCATGCCCCTATTACTATGTCAGGAAGACAAGTCTCAGAACTTATTTCAGCTGATCGCTGTGGCATGTGACACAGAGGACCACTTCCTTTTTAAACTCTCTTGTGCCTCAGCTTTGAAGACATTATCGGCAGGTCCTCCGACTAACCCTCTGGCTGCTGCTTAGCTGTTTATTAATCTTTACGGGCTCCTTTTCAGCGTTCCACTGCTTACATTATAGTGCCCACCATAGAGTGATCACCATTCTTAACAGTTATCTCACTTTCCCTTCTGAATTGTATCCATTTATACAGTTGTAACTACCACTTACATGCTGACAATGTCCAAGTTCATGTCGATAGTAATGACTTCTTGCGAAGCTCTAGACTTGTATTTTCCAATCTCCATTTGGATATTCCACGTGTGGGGAAAAGTCAGGACTTCTCAAATTGAACTCACTGTCTGCCCACACACCTCATCCCCTATCCCACCTGCAACCTGGCTACCCGTTCCCCATATCAATAAATGATCCCATCAGAACCTCAGGATTTTCACCAACTCCTGTCACTTCTGCCTCATAAATGCTCTAATTTTGTAGCTTCTCTTTTATGTCCCTGTCTCCATTCATCAATTCTTTCTGAATTTTTGTAGTGGATTTTCATCTCATCTCCCAACCTTAGGCCTTGCTCCATCCTCCACATTTCCAAAGCTTCTTCCTTAACTAAGAATCTGTTTAAGCAATTCTCCCAGTGACATCCCTTCACGAGTCCCTTTGGCCTTTACAACAAAATATAAACTCTTCTGCAAGCTACAAAAATGATCTTTATAACTTGATCACGACTTATAATCTCAACACCAACTCTTATCACCTCCTCACCCCCAATCCAATCCCAAATCAAAGCTACTTTCAAATCCTTAATCCCATTTACTTTCCCAGTTTTTTCTCCTATATGACATTCTTTCTGCTTGAAACATTTTCCACAGACTTCTAAACCCCATTTTCACCGAGTAATTTCTATGTGATACCTCAGAATTCTGTACTCCTAATATGTATATTTCTGCTTTCAAAGAACTCAGTGATCCTACATTGTAATTCTTTTTACATTTCTTGATCAAAATAGTAATTTAAATAGTGCCTTGAATTTGAGGACTATAATTCTATGCTCTTTCTCTCCACATATATGATACCGTGTCTAGTGAATAATAATGATTTACTGTTCTTAAACAGTTCACCCAATATCTGTGGCATTCACTGAGTCAAACAGCCAATCAATCATTGGATAGAGAGCAAAACCACATGGAGATAACACAGCCTCAGCACGTTGTTTTAGTCGTTGAGTCATGTCCAACTCTTTTGCAACCTCATGGACTGCCTGCCAGGCTCCTCTGTCCATGGGGTTCTCCAGGCAAGAATACAGGCGTGGGTTGCCATGTCCTCGTCCAGAGGATCTTCCTGATCCAGGGATGGAACCACATCTCCTGCATTGGCAGGCAGATTCTTTACCACAGAGCCACTAGGCAAGCACATAACCATGGCTACATGTATTTTATACACACAAACTAAGACGGCAGAAGACGTATGTAGTGTATTAGGCAATTCCAAATATCAAATAACAAGTGAATGGTGAAATCAACAAGGGATAAACAAATGCACTGGAAATATAGATCACTAAGTATTCAACTGGCTTCTCATTAAAATTTTTAAAGAAAATAGTTATGTTAAACCTAAGTACAACAGGAGCCTGCAGTAGAATTAACAACAGTGAACACCAGATATTAAGCTTTATGAGGTCAGGAAACAAGTCATTCTTGATCACTATTCTGTCCTTAAGGCCTAACACATAGCTGGATCATAGTAGCTGCTAAATAAGAATTTGTGTCGAACTGAATTTTAAACTGTGCAGCTGGTGATGCAAGAAAACATCTGTTTAAAAAAAAAAGGCAGCACTTTTTGCCATTCACCATTCCATAAAAAGGTAATTTGTATATGTGTTTACTAGAATCCTTTCCTCAAAAGTGAAATACTGCTTCACTCTTTGGTTGGCAAATGCCTTGTTTCAAGATGGAGAAGAATCTGCTTTAAATGAAGAGAAAGCTATTTCAGTCCATAATCCTTCAGAGCCAATTTTGGATCTTAAAACGCATTTTCATCAAAGAATCTTAACAAAAAGATTCCTGCCAATTTAACCAAGACATCTAAAAATGTTTCAAACTAAAGCCAAGCTTTCTGCTCAGGAACATTCTAATTGAGATCATGTTCTCTTCCAAAGTTCTTCCACTGGGTCAACAGTCACCTGAATCACATGGCTAAGTAATAGACCATGATCACCCAAGAACTCACAACTGCATTCCATTTAGGAATTTGGCATTTTTCTATCATTTATGCTGAGTTTCAAGTCCTGAAATTTCTTTGTACCCTACAGAGCTATTATAATAAACCAAAGCACAGACACATGTAACTTGGACTTATAAGTTAATTTGACACATCCCTCTTATTTCCAATAATATGGAAACTGAGATCATGTAATATAAATTATTGACCCAAGTACACTTAGGGCAGCAGCTGGGATGGATACTGGGTCTCCTCAGTTTTCTATATAAGCTATGTTCATGGAACACTAATACTTTCACTTGCATCATTGTATCAGTTCTGGTAGTCACCTGAAATACTTAAAATGGGACTATTATTCCTTTTTAACAGGTAAAGAAATTACGAGCTGTCAATTCCCTCAGGTTGACTGAGCAACAGAAGCAAAACTAGTATTCAGGTCTTTCTATCATTGTCTTTTACCAGGAATACCACATTGACAACGGTTTTTTTTTCCTTTCAGTACAAATGAGCCAATGACAATGTAAATTATCTGGTACCTACCATTCTTCAAAGGAAGATTTGCTATAATCAAAGAGAGTTACAATTACCAAAGGTTGCAGGCCACAAAGGATAATGAGGCAGAAATATGTATGTTAATCAGTTTTGAGGTTTCACTTAAATAATCAACCATTCTTTCAAAGCTGAATCCAATCAAAAGATACTAACCCTTTTAGACTTGTATACAGTGGGCAATATGCCATAAACATCTTCTTTTATTTAGACATTAGGGATGAAATTTCCCATCTGTTGCTTCAAATCAAATAATCATATTTAAAAAATAATACTCTATGTGACAACATTTTTCTTTGAAGGATTAAAGTCATTATGACTGTTAATCATAAAATGTTAATTTTTAGCAAGTAAAACTGGGTCTGGACAAGTCCACGTGTATTAGCAGCAGGCTAAGAAAGGAATCTAGCATGGAATTTTTAACACTTGGTTCTAATCATTAATGCTGCAGTACTGGCCTATTTACAACCTGACATTTGTTTTTGCACTTTCAACATCCCATGACTTTGATGCCACAGTAAATAGCTTTAAGAGATGACACCGTGCCTTAGCTGGGTTTCTATTTTAACCAGCAGGTCTTGGCATCATGTCCAGTTCTGATACCTCTCCCAAATGCTACATGCTGGTGAAAAATGAAAAAAAAAAAAAAAAACTTTAAAAAAATGCTATTGCTCTTTAGCCATTTGGGAATATAGCAGGTCTAAGTTCTTAGCTAACTTTTACATCCAAATTCTACTGCAGAAACTTCTAACCACCACATCATTCTTTAGATTCTTAATTTTTTAGATTCTTAAATATTTCTTAATTTTTCCATAAAGTCACACTTGTCTAATGTTCTGAAGAGTAAGGTAACAAATTAAAATGTGGGGAGAAGAGCATAAATAAATAAAAATTCAAAAGACAGGACACAAAGAACTACACTTGATTTCCAGTATCTCTTTTCAGCCACACAATTTCAATTCAAGTACCTAGGATTTGGCAGGTATCCATATTAGAACATTTCTATTTTATGTAAAATTCAAAATATAAACTGATAAAAGACCTCTAAAATCTCACAAAAGTGAGTATCTGCATATATGAGAAGTTAAATAGTTTTCCAAGATATATTCTGTACCTACCCAGGAGATTCTTATCATGTGTGGGAAATCTATGGCTCTGAATCATCCAATAGTGTCTGCAGTCTATGTTTATATCCTGTTATCATAAAAATACTTTCCCAACAGTCAGAATATAACAAGATAAATGTTATGAACATCATTGAAATAATTGAATATTCTCTGAAGTAATGACAGATATTTCATAAGCTTGTGATAGCTCAGGATTACCACTGAACTTTGGACATTGCAGAAGGCTGGGCTGGTTACTTGGGCTTCCTCTATAATTTGAATTCTAAAGTGATGAACATTTACATTATGTTGAGAGCATATCCACTACCTAGTATTTGGCTCTCTTGAGGGGATTAATAAGTGTCCTAACTGTCGAGTCCTGATGTTCTGCTTGAAACCTCACACACTAGACCGTCTTCTTGAATAGTGCACCCCAGGCAGAACTACACTACAACACATTTTTCTGAAATGTGCTGCATGCTATCGGGACTGAAAGTAACACTGGCATCTTACATTCAAACGTGGCCATTCTAGAGAGACTTTTCCAAAGATGAAAACTTCAAAAACACAGAGTAGAAAAGTCGCTGGAGAAATGGCCCAAGTAAACAGGGGTATCTGGGACACTCGACATTGGCTTGTCTGCAGTACCCCAACATGGGCAGCAGGGGGCGCTCCTGCATGAAGCAAACCCTCCCCTCCCCCCAAGTGCTCCCCAGAGGGGAAGACGGAGGGTTTTTCTCTCAGCACTTGCCCCAGGTCCAAGGAGGAAGCAAGTAAGGAGAGGTGCTGTCCATAAATCACACACGCTTTGAATACCATTGCAGAAGTGACCAGAGATGACACATGGGTCTGAGTATGCGTTTTGAAAACAAGCTGGTTTTTTTTTTTTTTTTTTTTTTTCTACATTGGTGGGCAAGAAGGGTAAAAGGACCAGGTAAGCAATTGGCAGGGGACCGGACTTGCCATCAGCTGTAAAAATAGCATCTCCCAAAGCAACAAGTGGCTATCAGTACCTAGGGTCATTTTTTAAGCCTCTCTGCTACAGTTTACATTCTCGGTGAAATGTCGAATCAAAACCCTTCCTGTTTCTGCCCTCTTCTCTCTTTGAGCATATCCCACAATCAGAAAAATCACTTGATGAAGCAGACTTTTCACTGAACCTTAGGAAATATGACTTCTGCAGAGATTCTCCTGCATGTGATTTGTTTTGCAGGTGAGTATGTGATGCATTTTACACCCTCTTTGCCAAATCCCACGATTTCAAATCAGATGGGAAAAACCCTTAAAGACCAGAAACAGCCAGCTCTGAAATCTCAAAAACCGTGCCTTCACCCCACTTCTTACACATACTCATGCACTCCCCACCCCCACTGGCCAGATCCTTTCTCCTTCCGGTCCCCAAATGAAGTTCTGTGGAGACACAGCTATAAACCTTAATACTCACCATATTAACTTCAGAAACCATGTCGATGCTGGCGATATCAATGTTCATTCCCACTGCCACAGGGGGACCTGAAAACCAAAAGGACCAGCCACGTGATTTCTCAGAACTTCGTGCATTCTTAGCAAGAGTAGTCCCCAGGCATGGGCACAGGACAGTCCTCCCCAAACCCCTCCCTACTGCTAACCCTCAAATTCTTCAAATCTCTGCTCCTTTCATTTAAGCGAAGGGTGGCAGGTAGTCTGAGAAATGCTCTATTAAACAGGCTTGCACGTGCCCCGATGGATGAGGGATTCCAGCTTTTCTACATATGCAGATGTCTCAGCGTGAGAATACACACAACCCACAAAAGCACCTAAATCCGGCTGGGCTAGCTCGAGGGACAAGTTGTATAAAGCACTGAAACCCCCTTCTTATTCTTCCCACCCCCTACCCCCTTCAGTGCAGGTTTTAACTCTTTGAGCTTTGTTAGAGTCTGGAGGAAAATTAAATGGACATATCAGTGTATCTAAGGCTGAAGCAAGAGAGATCTCTGGCCCTTCTCTCCCTACCCTCCCTGTCCTCCAAGCCCCACAGGTCCCCTTTGGCCCCATCCCAGCTGTCCTCCTCAGTGAGGCTTCCAGGACTGGATAATATCCAGAAAGCAGCCAATTTAAACCATGTCCTGAACTCCTCCAAAGGAGGCGGGCACAGAGGGTTAATACCACTTCTCAACCAATTGTCTGCATATCTTGTCCTCGAAAACATTCCCGGTGGCCTTCAGGAAGCCAGGTTCACTGGCACATTAATAAAACTTGAGAGGTTTGTATCTCAATAAAACAAAGAAGGTGAAGCAAAGAATTTAAGCAGTGAAGCTGGAAGACAGCAGTCTCCAGTATAGGCTAAGAGGGTATCTCTGAAAGCCCACCTAACTGCCGGAGAGTACCACAGAGGCTTAAGTTTGGGTCAGTTTCTCAATATGGTAACACAGAGACTCAGTACACCACATGCAACACACAGTAAGGGAGAGGAAAGACAGCGCACAAAGCTCAAAAGACAGCTTAGGCAATAGCTGCTGGGCTGTTTCTTATTACCAAGGCAACCCCATTACCTCCAAAATCTGGTCTCAGCCGAATATCATAACCTTTCAGGAGTCTATCCACCGTCTCTTTAACCAGCGACATATTACTAGGGTCATTGACACTAAAGAAAGAAAAGACAATAAACAGGCATCAATAAAACAGCAGGCACAGCGCTTCAGTAGCTATCTGATCCTCACTACGGATCCTTGCTCACAGAGGTATGCAGACAGAGCCCTTCAAAGTGAAAAAGGAAAAAGAGAAACGCTAGGCACACTTACCTCTGCGCACAGACGGCGGCGATTATTAAGGGGAATGACCAAATCCCAAAGTAGTCCTTTTTCCGGACTCTCCACATCCCTTTAGTTTTGGATGGGTTGAGGGTTTCACTGAAGAGAGGAGATCCAACTTAGTCTGCCCAGTGCAGTAATTCTAATGTGAGGCGCATGCGCACGGCGTACCAAAACATCAAAGGGGCAGCAGCGGTTGCCTGGGACCGAAAAGATTTTGTTAAAGGGAAAAAAAATTAAAGGGAAAACATATATATATATATATATACATACATACACAATATATATGTATTTGAATAATATAGAAAAGTCACCCTACGGGAGGACCCACAGTAAAAAAAAAAAATCTTTGTTGTCCTTTTGTTAAGACAAAAACAACTAGAGCGTCTGGTAAGTTTTGGTAGTGGCAGGAGGCGGTTTCGCACCTCGCGGGTTGTGGGGTTTGGGGTGTGTGTGTGTTTCCTCTTTAATATGCAAAACCAGATTAGGAATTTAAAGGAGAGCAGGTGTGTAGTGCTAGGGGGAAATGAGTGCCTGGGAGTCGACTTCTTGTCTCAGCAAGCGGCGGGGAAAGGAATCTGAACTTCATTTCCAAGGCACAGAGCATCCCCTGCCTGGGGCGAGATGGGCGCTGGAAGTGGGGGTTATGTGGCGGAGGTGGAGGTGGGGGGAAGGAACAGGAATGGTGGGAGCGGGAGTGGGAGGAGGAGGGAGGGAAGAAACCGATGGGAGGAGTGTTGAGCAATGGGTTGGATTTGGGGCCGGGAGTGGAGGGGGTACGTAGCGTGGAAAAGAAGACACGGAAATATATATATATATATATATACATATATATATATATATATATATTTTTTTTTAGAAGAAAATGATGTCTGGTCTTTTCTAGGAGTCAAGGAGCAAGCTTTTCTTCACTACTCACGAGCGATTTCTGTCTCCTCCTCCTCCTCACCCTTTGCCCCCTATTCCCAGAGAAGAAAACCTCGGGGTCCAGGTTTCTGGCCGAGTGACGTGCCTGACCCGCCAGTCCAGATTATTTATAGCAGGAAGGGCGGGGGCCGGGGGGGCGAGGGAAGTAGAAAGCGCAGTCTCTCCAGGTCTCTCTCTGCTTCTGCACTGGGAAATTATTGGCAGGGAGGGTGGGGTTTGGAGGAGGGGGGATAATGGGACGTGGGGACTTAGGGATGCTAGGGGGACCAGAGGCTCCGACCGTGACCGGGTGCGGGAAGCGCCGGCAGACCGCCCACGCCCCCTCCGAGCACGCGCCCTGGCGCGCACACGTGCGGCAGCAGGCCCGCCCGCCGCGCGCCCCTCCTCACCTCGCCGGCCTGCGCCCGTCGCCCACTCCCGCTGCGCGCCGCTGGTGCCCCCCCGCCCCGGCCCCTCCACCTTAGGCCCCTTGGCCGCGGCCAGGGAGGGAGGATGGTGAGGACCGACACCTGGCGGCGCCTCGGGACCTGAAAAACCCGAGCGGTGCCCAGAAGGCAGGCAAAAGGCGGAAGGGGCTGGGCGGGTCGCCCGGGGCTCCGCACCTCCCGCGGGCTCCACGCCACCTCTTCCTCGCTCCCTGCCCGGGGCCAGGAGGGGCTAGCACACCCCCGGGCTGACTCTTCCCTCCCGCCAGAGGCTTGACCCGGCTCTCCGCGGCCGCCGGGGCACGAAGGCAGCAGCAGCGAGCGAGCTCCGGGGCTCGAGAGGGAGGGAGACGCACGGAAGAAACCTTTGCTCCGCTCGAGAGAAAGAGACGCCCCGCGGGCGCCGGGAGACTACTAGGCTCCGGCAGCCCGGCCGTCGGAAGGCGCCCCGGGACGGGCGCCCCGGGTTCTCCGAGGTTTATTGGTATTTGGGAGGCTGGGAGGGCAGGGCAGGGACGCCTACCACCCTCCCATCAGCCCTCCTTGGTGAAGAAGGAGGAAAGTCGGAGCTCGAACCTGTGTTCCGAACCCCAAAGCGGGAACTTGCAACTCCTCCACCTCCTAATCAGCTTTGCCAGTAACTGAGCGCCTACTGTGTGCCAGGAGGGCTTCATTTAGTTCATTCTTGCACGCCCAGGTGCACTGAGCTAGCACCCCACTCTCCCCACATCATGGATTTAGAAGCTGGTGGGCTCAAGCTGAGGAACTTGCCCAAGGTCACCCAGGTGGCCGGAGGTGAAACCAAAACTGGACTCGCAAGCCCTACCCATTAGACCAGACCGTCCCGACCCCCACGTCCCAACCTTGCCGGCGGCGGGCTCCTCTCGCGCCGCAGCTCCCGCGCGCGCCGAGCCCCCGGCGGCCTCCGGAGGCGCGGGCGAGCCCCCGCACCAGGCCGACCCCCACCCCGCGTCGGCGGAGAGCGAGGGGCGCCGGCCGCCGCACAGGGTCTCGTCGAGGCCCGGGGTCAGGGGTTATCCTGGGACGGCCGGGGATCGACTCCAAGGGAAGGGTGGGGGCGGAGGGCCGCGAGGTGAAGCGGGAATCCGACCGCTCCGCGAGGACAGAGGGCGAGCGGCGCGGGGCGGGAGGAGCGTTTGCCCTCACCCGCACGCGGAGTTTCTGCATTTGAGACGGCAAAACAGCCCCTGAAACACTGCAGCTTCACAGAGCTACAGCCTGGCGGGCTACCCGGCTCCTAGGAGTCCCTCCAGAGACACAGCATGAGAGACACACGGAGGAAATGAATCTATAAGTCTCCTATCTGTAATTACTTGGGCAGAGAGTTACAGGAATCAAAATACAGACCGATGGCCCGGGAAAACTGCCGATTTCTCTCTGTCCCTTGTCTTACACACACAATGGAAATGTTTTACGCAGTCTCACTCTTTTGAAGGGGTGGGGGGGGTAGTTTAAATTATTATTAATAACATTATACCAGCAGATTCCCAGAACAGTTTGACATCACCAGCTGGTGAAGCCCCGGAAAGCTTTTCTTCCCCTTGAGAACACCTCGAAACAGGATTTTCCTTCTGACCATTAGTTATCCATATTGCGTTTGCTGCACCACCAGCTCATCTTTATTTAGGCTCAGTTCAATTTCAGTTGTAAGAACAAATAGAACAAAATCAGGAATAGGAGCATTCTCCTTCCAATAATAGTAATAATGGCCTAGTGAAACGTTAAACAGTATTTATTGAAGACCTAATATATACAGAAAATCAAGGGAAAGGAGGGCAAATAATTAAAAGAAAATTGCATCTCAGCAAGTAAGACAATTGCACAGACTTTTGGGCTCAAATCCCAGTTCAAATACTTAGTATCTTTGGGGTTTGGAAAGGTCAATTAACCTTTCTAAATCTTAGTCTCCTCTTCTGTGAAAATTAAAATAAATACAATGCTTTCTTTGTTGTAGAATGATATAAATATATGTGTAGCATTTGGTACATGATTAATAAATATTAGCAATTTTTAATGAATAAGGCATAATGAATGGGAAGGAAAACAAACAAGGTTTAATGGCATTAGTCTATAAAGACCAAGTGGATATAAATTTAGTGTAATTCTCCTGAGAAAGCATAGATTAGTTTGAGAAGAGAGGATCAGATATTTCAAGGAAATTATCAAAAGGATAAGGATAAGAAGAAAATGTATTAAAGACCCAAGCAGCAATCAAAAGGAGAAAAGACAAAGTGATAGTTATTTTCCTTTTGTGGTACCATATCAGTATTATTTCTTAATAATAACTGTAACTAATGCAAACAGGTATTCTTACTGTTACAAAATCCAATTTATGTCTAAAGTGGCTCTCTATTTTATAGCAGAATCAACACTAGGACATCTCTCTGGAAGATTTGGCTGATAACGCTGCCTAGGAATGTGAAAATTGGGACAATTTTCAAGGGAAAATTGCAAGGGAAGGCGCTACTGGATTCTGGAAATGTGTCAGAGCATCCTCCATGATCCCAAATGTATAAACGGAAGGCAATATGTAAGTACTCTGAAGAGATCATGATTCAGAATCATCTCTTGAGTATGAAGCATATAAATGCCAAGTGATAACAATCACTAATCATCTGGTATTTATCTTTGCTATAATATTTATTCATTTGTTCAGTAAATATGTATTGGATATTTGTGGTAGTTGCTCATTTGTGTCTGACTCTTTGCAACCCTATGGGCTGTAGCCCACCAGGCTTCTCTGTCCATGAGAATCTCCAGGCAAGAATACTAGAGTGGGTTGCCATTCCCTTCTCTAGGGGATCTTCCTGACCCAGGGATTGAACTTGGGTCTCCTGTATTGCAGGCAGATTCTTTACCATCTGAGCCATCAGGGAAGCATAACTGCATCCAACTTGTGGCTCAAACCCATGACCCTGGGATTAAGAGTTCCATGATCTACTCACTGAGCATTTACTCTATGTCAAACATTATTTGATAAGCCCTGGAGGATAATGTGTTGAAAAGGCAGCCATTGTCCTTAACCTTTTGGAGCTTTTGAGTGTGGAGAGAGGAGAATAGAATAACACATGTAGAATGTATTGTGAAGAAGATAGGATATCAGGAATCCATAATTAGTGCAAATAACTCAGCTTGAGGGTTTGGGTAAAATTTGCCTGCTGAAGTAATGTTTTAACGTGAGATTTGAAAGATGAGTGAGCCTGATGAAAAGTTAGGAAAAGAACATTCTAAGAAGAAAATATAGTATGTGAAAATATCCAGGGCCTAGAGAGGATGGAAGGAAGAACAAAGACTAGGGTACTCGGGTAAGAGTGGCTCCAAAAGTGATGGGAAGCTAGGCAGAAGCAATATGGTGCCATTAATCTGTTGAAATAGAGGAATGACAGTTAAAGAATCTGCCTGCAATGCGGGAGACTGGGGTTCAACCCTTGGGTTGGGAAGATCCCCTGGAGAAGAGCATGGCAACCCACCCCAGTATTCTTGTCTGGAGAATACCCATGGACAGAGGAGCCTGGTGGGCTACAGTCCACGGGGTCTGAAAGAGTCGGACATGACTAAGCAACTGAGCACAGGGCAGAGGAGTGACAAGATGAATTTTAATCCCACTGGAGGAAGGTGTTGATGGCTATACGGGATCTCTTATTGCAAGAATCCAGGTGAGAGGTGATGTTAGACTGAATTAGAATAGTGACAGTGAAGCTGGAGAAAAGTGGCTAGAGTTGTGTGGGAGAAATGGTTAACTTTGTGATGCATGGGCTATGGGAAAAGAGGGAAAGGGGTTTAAGAGTGACTCCTACATTCTGGTTTGAGCAACTCATCGGTGGCGGTAGAGGAAAGTTGATGGGAATCATACATTCAGTTTGAGTCACTATGAATATAAGGTCCCAACTAGCCATCTGAGGTAGACTGGACATTTTGTTATATGGATCTGATGCGTATCACATCAACTGAGTGCTGATGTGGAGCCAATACAACCGTTCTGTATTGCAAACTGACACTTTACTTCCCTTTCTGTCTGAATTTTTCTTTTTAGGACATATTACTATCTAACATATTTTATTTTGCCTATTGTAATTCTGTCTTCCTACATGAAATGAAAGTTCAGAAAAACAGAATTATGCCTGCTTTCCTAAGTACTAGGATCTTAGTGGACTACAGTCCATGGGATCACAAAGAGTCAGACAAGACTGAGTGAATAGCACTTGGCCAAGGGCTATAGAAGAAACCTAATACATATGTTTTAATGAATAAGTCATTATTTGATGATCCTGCGATCATCCTCCCACTTAAATCAGGGTTTATGACAACTTATGCAAGGAGGAAGTATAGAGTAAGAAAGGAATCTTCTGGAAATTGACAGTTTACCTCCCTCCAGAAGGGTGAAATTAGAAATGGCCCCAAAGGCAAGAGGAAAACCACAATGATGTGATCAAAGCCAAGGAAGGAGAATATTCTAATAAAGAAGGACTGGTCAACTATATTAAATCCTTGAGAGGTTTTAAAATTTTTGAATAGCTTACATGCTTGTGGTATACAAGATAAGCCAGTATTTCCCTCTACCACCCTGATTCCTTCCCCAGAGTCTTGTACAGTTCAGTTGGGGGGAGGCAGAGGTGACATTCCATACCATAGCCTTCATCCTGTGAGAAGTGCATATAGGATATGTCCTCAGTTGCCAGAGCACCTTTTCTGACTTCCTGATGCTGCTGCAGCATCAGAGATGACGATCATGGATAAGGTTCTCATGGAACCTGGGTTACCTGCTTTGCCAGATTGATTAAATATAAGGGTTTATTATTATTTTTTAAAATGAATAATGAATACCTTAGCTTTGAATATTGATTAGCATCTTTTTAAATAATGTTCCAAAATTTCAGGAATACTGGAAAGTAAGAAGAACATAAAAAATATATGTTGAAAGAAAATATACATTTATCGCTTTCAGTATCCACTTACTAATTACTAATAGTGTTTTCAAGTCTATAACTTTCTCAACCTACTGTAATGTACAAATAAAAGTCATTTTTAAATAACCTCTCCAAGTATCTTATATGTGAATGCACCTTTATTTATTTTTATCTGACTCTGCAACCCCATTAACTATAGCCCGCCAATCTCCTCTGTCCATGAAATTCTTCAGGCAAGAATACTGGAGCGGGTTGCCATTCTTTTCTAACATAAGAAAATATGTTAATGGACTTGGGCTCTTCCTGATACCTGTGTGACTTTATATATAAAATTCCCACAGATTTGTCTATAGTTCTCAGCTTCTCTCACCCATTGCGTTAATATAACAGAAATAAAATCTTAGCTCAGACAAAGGGTCTCCGCACCTAATGGAGATTTGATTTAACAATCAAATGAGCAATAGGAAATTTTGAGAGCTGGAGTTACCAGACACATTTTGAAGGAAAATACTTTTTAGCACCACCTCATATGAATCGATCTTCAAGAGTACAGTACAAAATGAAATTACTGATGCTCCAAATGGAGGTGAAATTGTTAGATGAGGAAATTACCTGAGCTCTGACACCATGGGGATTCTAATTATATTCATGCACAGTCTCAGAAGCAATGGGACACCACATCCCTTATACTAAATAAAGCTAGAGTGGGAAAGAAGTCCTTCTTACCAACTGCTTCTCCAGACCTGCAGGGGAGGAGAGGTGAGCTTATCAACATAAATAAATGAGTAAAACTGATGTATAAGCAGTGACACTGACAATCCTAAGGAGTAATTTCTCGATGTCTCTCTCATCAAATTGGTTTTTAGTGATGGTCAGTGAGAGATGGCCAAAGATAGGTGTAAATTCAGTCCCCAAAATGGAGTTTTCCAGAATGCGTGTCACACAATCTCAGGCCTCTCCTGATGCCCTTCTTCCATGATTGTTTTTCTAGTAGATCCCTGAGTTAGAAAGCCTAGGATTTACAAGCCTTCTGAGGGCCTATTAAAAATGTTGGAATTCTGACAAAAGTGCATATTGGATCCAAACTTTAAAAAGTAAACTGCAATGTAGAAATTAATTAATGTTTAATTAAATGCCTATAAAAATTTAATACTATTCTAATTATACAGATTTAAATTTCATATGGGAAAGGTGCATTTTAATGTGCTTTATATTAATATTATGTGTTGAGGGCCTCCTAAAGTTAAAGGCATTGGGCATATGAAGGTCTTAAAAAGCTCCAGCTATCTCCAGCCTCAGGCAGAGTTACTCTCCCTACTTCTCTGTAGCTAATGTCAAGCGTGTGTGCGTGCGTGCTAAGTCACTTAGTTGTGTCTGACTCTTTGTGACCCTATGGACAGTAGACCGCTAAATACTGAAGTGGGTTGCCATGCCCTCCTCCAGGGGATCTTCCTGATCCAGGGATCGACCTGTGACTCCTGCATTGCAGGCGAGTTCTTTGCCACTGAGCCACTGGGTAAGCCCAATGTCAAGTGTACTGTCTTGCTTGTTTGTTTCTATTTTGTTTTTGATTTTGTTTTTTGCTTTAAGTCCCCTTTGGAAGCATCTCCATTTGCTAATTCTACAAGGAACTTTCACTCTTGTGTTTAATTATTCCCCAGGCTCAATACATTTACCTAACTTTTATAAGGCACTCAGTAATTGAAAAATTATAATTGCAGTTCTTATTGATAGCTAATACTCAATGAGTGCTTGCTTACTAACTGGCTCACTTTCTGATAACACTAGTGATTACTCATTTAATTCTTCATAGTGTATTTATTATTGAGCAGTATATTATTCAGTGACCTTGGGGTCAAAAGTGACAGTAACTGAATTCAAAGTAGCTACAGTAAGTGGCCATTTAGTCATGTAAATAAAACTTAAGGGTGTTCAGCTTCAGCCACAAGTGGATTCAGAGGCTTAAACTACTTCATCTACTGATTCTGTTTTATGGAAGTTGGCTTCATTCTCAGACAGGCTGTCTTCCAAAGGGCTTCCCTTGTGGCTCGGCTGGTAAAGAATCCACCTGCAATGTGGGAAGACCTGGGTCTTCCAAAGATGACTGTTAGCTGCTCTGGTTTAGCAGCAGTGAGAGTATTAGCAGTTTATTCCCTCCACTAAAGTTAGATGGTAGGAGTCACTGGAGGCTGGGGGACTTGATCATAGTTCTACCTTCAATCTGTCACTTGCTCTGATGGGTGGGCGTGTGTTCACCCCTGGTCCTGAAGCTGGGGTGGTAGTGTAGTATAGTGTTAGTCACTCAGTCGTGTCCAACCTTTGAGACCCCATGGGCTGTAGCCCGCCAGGCTCCTCTGTCCCTGGAATTCTCCAGGCAAGTATACTGGAATGGGTAGCCATTCCCTTCTCCAGGGGATCTTCCCAACCCAGGGGTCAAACCCAGATTTCCTGCATTTCTTTTGTTCTTTAGCCATTGAGCCACCAGGGAGAGAAGCCCAAAGCTTGGGTATTACCATATCCAAACCTTGTGGACTGGAAATGGTTGAGGAATAATTACCCAAAGAAAGACCACTCATGTGCTCTTTCCAGGAAGAGGAAGCATGGATGCTGAACAGGTAAGTCACAGATGTCTACTAAATGTAGGCTAGGTGTTACTACTGACCATATCTTTTTGATAAATAGTTCCGTAGGGACTTGGATCTCACTAGAAGAGGGACCCAGAATCACCATATCTGTCTTACATGAATGTCTTTGCAGCTAGCTGACAAGACTAAATCCATGCATCAGTCTAGGACATCTGATTTCTCAGATCCGGGTCAAGATGGATGGGTGGATGATTACTACTCACATTTCAGCAACTCACATAGTCATCCATGAAACAATCATCCTCACAATTATTTAAAATAGTTGTAAATACTTGCAAGAATCAATGGAAAATTTTAACAAAATTACAGATAAGAATGACTAGAGTTAAATTTCTTAGTAACTGAAAATTTGGGTAACTGAGACCTATTATTAAAAATATTGTATTGTCAATATCAAATAATTGCATTAGTTCCATGTATACACAGTGAAACCTATCTGTAATAGTTAAGTAAACTTTTGAAAGAGTGAATTCCACAGCAAACTTCTTTGCTACTTAAGCATTTAAATAAAATAATTCCTATAATCATAGGCTATTTCCTTCCTCATTAGTGTTAACACGTGTGTGTGTGTGTGTTAGTCATTCAATTGTGTCTGACTCTTTGTGACCCCATGGACTATAGCCCACCAGACCCCTCAGTCCATGGAATTCTCTAGGCAAGAATACTGGAGTGGGTTGCCATTCCTTTCTCCAGGGAATCTTCCCAACCCAAGGATTGAACCTGGATATCCCACCTTGCAGGAAGATTCTTTACCATCTGAACTACCAGGGAAGCCCAGCGTTAACACATAATTTTCCTTAATAATTAAAATTCACCTTTGTTTAATATTTAACTATGACATAAATCATTGCTGATACTAAATGACCTTTCCTGATATTTATATTCCAACCTTTCTACACATCACTTAATTTTCACAAAATACCATGAAGTAAGTTCTAATATTATCCTCATTTCACAATATTCTGAAAGTGTCACATTGTGATTAAGAAAAGCTTCTCTTCAGAAAAAGAGGAATGGAGAAAAACTAGTCAAAGTCTATCAGAGTGAAGATTTTCTTTAATTGGAAACCTAAAGAGTAGGTGATAACAACCACTGTTTACTTCCATTTGTTTTAGCATAATTCTTCCGTAATAGAAGCTACATGAATCATGTTTTGCTCCTAGTTGCTGAGAAGATGAATTTAGTTTTAGGTTCAAATAAATGACTAAGAGCTGTGAGTGAAAGTGTTCCTCCCAAGGGCTATGGCATGTGATAGTCTAGAGCACAGCCATCTAGCCATCCTCTGTAAAAGAAAGAAAGATACTTTTCAGGCCAGAAAGTCCAACAATCAGTAGCTACCATTGTTTACTTTTTAAAATGTAACTTAACAGGAGTTCAGGCTTAAATCACTTAGTTGCTGGGGGCCAAAGATGTATCAAAACCAGAAGCAATGAGTACTTTGGAAATTTGGTATGCTCCAGTCTTACACTTTATCTAGAAGTTGGCATGTAGATCCTTGATAGTTAAAAGAGATGATTTTGAAAGTTATATCGATAAGAAAATCTCAGTTTGATACTAAGATGCCATCAGCATTTCTCTATGACTTGTTACGTATCCCTTTTAATTGAGATAAGCGAGTCTTTAGATGCAGACCATTCAGATTCTCTTTGACTTTTTAATTGGGGGCATAGTTGCTTTACAGTGTTGCGTTAATTTCTGTACAGCAAAGTGGACCGACCATAGGTACACCTATGTCCCCTCTTTTTTGGGATTTCCTGCCCATTTAGGTCACCTCAGAGCGGTGAGTAGAGTTCCTTGTGCTATGCAGCAGGTTCCCATTGGTTATCTATTAATATTTTATACATATTAGTGTGTATATGTCAACCCCTATCTCCCAGTTCATCACACCCACCCCTTTTCCCCCTTTAGCGCCCATACGTTTGTTCTCTATGTCAGTATTTTGATTTCGGCCTTGTAAACAGGTTCATCTGTACCATCTTGCTAGATTCCATATAGGTGTGTTAATATGTGATACTTGTTTTTTTTCTCTTTCTGACTTCACTCTGTATGACAGTCTCTAGGTCCATTGGTTTTTATCATTATGACTATATTTCATTTTTGGTCAACAGTACTAGAGTTCCTTACAAGCCAGTGAAATTACCTTCATTTTAAAAAATATTTAAGTTAAAGGTGAGTAAATAAAAGGAAATATTGATAAAATAGCAGAGCAGGTGGTATGTGGGTTTGACAAAAATAATGTAGGCGGTGTGCAAACATTTGGCAATCTCTGACTACACAATTTGGGCAGGAACAATCTGCCAGAGTTCTGTAAGAGAAATTGTCATAGTTTAGATTGTTGTGAGGGCCTTCTAATTTTAAGGAATCTATGATCATCAGAAGTCACTTGTGTAAATGATCAGCATACAGGAAATGTGAGGTGAACCTGAACACCTTTAGTCAGCAGGGTTGTCTTTTTGACACAGATGTCAAAATCAAATTTGGCACATCAGTGAGTATACTGAGCATCTATTCATGTAGACATGTGCTCAGTTTTGCAGGGAGCAAAAAGATGAATTAGACAAGGTTTCTCCCCTCAAGGAGCTATATCGTAGCAGGCGAGGATGAGGAAGCTAGCAAAAATGATTAAGCAGTAGAATATTAATGTCACAAGAAAGGCATAAACGTAGAAGAGCATAATCCAAGGAGATTGCAAGAGAAAGAGATCATGGCTGGTTAGAATTAAAGGGAAAGCCTTTGCTGTCAAGGTGCTATTCCAAATAAATCTAGAGGGATGACTAAAATATTACTGAAGTTATTAGCAGGCAATGGGGAAGTTTGAGTTAAGTTTCTTCATCCACAAATCAGTGTCTGGCTAAAGAGAGATAAATGGCTGGCAAAGGCAGCCACAATGTGGAGAACCTCGATGTCAGAATGAGGATTTCAAATTATGTAGATAGAGGAAGGGTTCCCTGAAATCTAGTCACCCTTTAAACATTCACCAGCAATGTTATATTTGCCACCTCATTTTGAACAGAGATCAGCAAACATTTTTGCAGGCTACTCAATTCTGCAGTAGTAGCATGAAAGCAACCATAGACAAACATAAACAATAAGTCATGGGTTAAGGAGTAATAGAAACTGAAAGGAAAAAAAATCCTACTGGGAAAATAGAGTGAGAGCTTTACCAGGAGAGAAAACAAACAAGCCAACAACCAAAACACTTCACCTATCATGTAAATGGCACTAGTGATTTGAGTCTTTTATGTTATTTCTATATTCAAAATGGCTTTCCAGGTGGCTCAGCAGGTAAGGAATCTGCAGGTGATGCAGATTGGATCCCTAGGTGGGGAAGAGCCCCAGGAGGAGGGCATGGCAACCCACTTCAGTGATCTTGCCTGGAGAAGTCCATGGACAGAGGAACCTGGTGGGCTACAGACCATAGCATCTCAAAGAGTCCAACCTGAGCAACGGAGCATGAGCATGAGCACTATATTCAAAAGTGAAAGAGAGTATTTGGCAACTATGGCATGGCATCATAAATAGTTTTAATCTTAGTGTGAAGTTGAGCTGACTTGGGAAAGAAACCTGATATCCTAGATTCTTTTAAAATTAAAAGAAACCTAAATAGTAAAATGAATGCCTGCCTATTCTTGCTTCTCTCTCAGGAGCTAGGAGTTTGTGGTCTACTAGGAACTGTTTGACCTTTCCATCCTTCTACATGGACAGGAAAGTATAAATGGGACATTAGAGAAGAAAACCATTGAGATCTTATCTTGACTAAAATGTCATTCTACCAGGAGAGAAAGTAGAGTAACAGAAAATGATAGTGTTTAAAAAGATTAAATTTAAAAGTTTGAAAAAAAAAAGCAGGCATCAGTTAAAATACCTTTTAAAGACAGCAAATCAAATTCATAGATTTGGGAAGACCCAGTAATCGTTGAGATGTTAAGAGACCATATAAAATTCATATAAATTTTTATAGATAAAATGAGAAACTTTAAATAAATATCTAGTTTGCAATAGGAATCTCTGGTCTGTAACTTCAAACAAGTTCATTTAGTTATTTTCCTGTTATTAAGGTTGTGTGGGAGACATTGCAAATGCTCAGTTCAAATTCCATCAGATCATTTTTGTATTCCAACCCCACACCCCACACCCAATACACACATATAACATATTTTGAGGGATAAATCTGTGGGCAGTATCTGCATTCAGCCTCTTCATTTTGCTACTCTTGGCCTATAGTGGCAGCCACTGGCCACTGGGAAATACCTGGAAAATTTGCAGCCTCCCAGGGTGCCAATTAACCAATGATCGTCTAGTAGGAAATAAAACAATTCTTATACAACTTACACTCCAGAGTTCCTTTGTGGAATTAAGTTCAGACTTATCCTCTAAATGGCTTTTGCTTGAAATCTCACCCTTGTTTGGTTTACCCTCCCTTTCCTATCTTATTTCACCTCTGTGCTTACCATTTGCTCATAAATCCTCTCCTGATCTGTTCCTGGAGAATGAACCTAAGACCAGTGAAGCTTTCAGATGCAAAACGGGAAATTGTTACTTCTGAAAAGTAAGACATTATTGTGTGTTAGCTGCTCAGTCCTGTCCGACTCTTTGAGACACCGTGGACTGTAGCCTGCCAGGCTCCTCTGGGATTTTCCAGGCAAGAATACTGGAGTGGGTTGCCATTTCCTTCCGCAGGGGATTTTTCTGAACCGTGGCTCGAACATAGGTCTCCCACATTGTAGGCAGACTCTTTACCGTCTGAGCCACTAGGGAATCAGAAGTCTAAGACATCATTATTGGAACTCTAAAGATAAGACTATCATGACTCATAAACAATACTGGCATTACTGTTTTTTAAGCAATAGCTGTGTGATTGGGGCAGGGGGAGAAAGAGAACATGTTACAGGCCTTTCCTATTTCTTAGTTGTCTCAAATGTAAAATGAGGGTGTCTCTAAAATTCCTCTCAGACCTAAAAATTTTAAGACTTAAATTAGGGGTTGGCAAATTGACCAAATCCAGCCCTGCCTTCTCTCTTTATAAATAAAGTTTTATTGGAATGCATCCATGCTCATTAGTTTAAATATTGTCTATGCTTACTTTCAGGCTACAACTACAGAATTGAGTAGCCTATGAAGTAGGTCTCTTTTCATCCTCAACTTTTTTTTTTTTAAGTCTGATGAGGAAATTGAGACAAAAGTCAAGTCACTTGCCCAGGTTTATAGGGCAAGTCATAGGAGAGCCAAGATTCACATTCAGTCATTCTGCTTGCAGAGTTAGCAATTCTAACTAGAGCACTGAGCTACCCTGGTTTGGGAAGGCCACAATGTAAATGAATGTTGAATCCTTCTGACTCATAGTGACTATGCTGTGTTTATTTTGTCTCTAGTAGCAGGGTTAACATTAACAGGAACACATGTGGAAGCATGAATGGAGGAGAGGGAAGGTGTTGGCAGGTTCAACAAAGTTGTTAGGAAATAACACCAATAATAAAATATAGCCTGCTTATTTTTTCACCATCACATACAGCCCTAAAATGTAGTTACATGTTCTTTTCATTTTTTTTTTTCTTATGGTGCAAATCATAGACACGTTCACAAACAAATTCACAACTAAGATGCTTGCCTTGGTCTTCGCATGCCAGCCTCTTGCGTCTCTGGAGTGGAATGAATTGTTTTATGCCACTTCTCACTTCTCATCCCCTTCCCACTTCATTTGAGATTGCAGTTCTGCTTAGGCAACATGATGAATGACAATGCCACGGATAGACAGTTTTCCTTTTGAACAATCCACAATATTACAGTGCATCAGCAGAGTCTGTCTTGGGATTTTTTTGTTTTGGAGCCCATTGACATAAATTCTCTCAAACTATATTTTTATATCCTTTTCCAATGAGGTGGCTTTTCATTTGGATGGAACAAGTTCATATACTGATATAAGCTGAAGAAAACATCCAAAAGAGGAAAAGATAGACATTTTTCTATTTATCTTCCTTAAATGACAAACTGGATTTCAATCATGAAGAAGTAGGGGATTGGCTAATATGAATTCCTATTTCTTTAGTTTTTTGGTTAAATATTTTGCCACTCACTATTTTGACAATTGTATGATATGAACTTGGTTCAAATACCTGGTTTTGTTCTGTATAGCTTTAATTTAACTCCATTCTTCATGTAGGTAAAGTGGATGATAACATTCCTTATTCTGCCCAGGTCACATCTCCTAATATAACCATTTGTAGTAATGTCTGCATTGTGATTAAATCAATTTCTCTGTCTCTCTCCCTCTTTGTCTATATGTGTGTCTGTGTCTTTGTGTGTTTTACATTGCCATTGTTAACCAACTGCCTAAGAACATAATTATGCTTGCCACTGTGATAAGTACTTAATATGCTTCATTTAAACTTCATATTAGTCTCTGAGGTTCGATTTGCCATCTACCATTTTCAGATGAGGAAACTAAGGCTGTAAAAGTTAATGGACTTGCCCAAAGTCACTTGACCAGTTAATAATATAATAAACATTCCAACTCAGGTTAGTCTGCTTCTGTCTTAACCCTACACAAGAACCCAAACAATTAAGATATAGAAATTCTCAAATATTAAGGTGAATCAAGATGTAGACTGCCTGTGGTGATCAGACCTTATGATGAATCTAAATCAAAAGGGTAAATTAAAAGTAAAGACATTTTATTACCAAGGTCAAGAACAGATTGATAATATCAATCATCATGATAGTTTGATGGATAAGCTTTTATTCTGTTTAGAAGCTTCATAGAGATCAGGGATTTGTGGCCAGGAGTCTGATGTTCTTAGCATCTAGACTAAGATGCAACTTAACAGAAAGAGGTAGAGTATATTGTGGGTAGCAGTGGGAAGCATTTTAGCATACAACTATAAACTTAGAAAAATGTATATTATAAAGTGGTATTATAAGCTTATAAAAAACAGTTCTGATAACTTAGGAAAGTTGCAACATTTGGGTGTTTTTGGCAAATTTATTTAAAGAAAGCAAAGGGACAGAGTATCATGGTTTTAAAAACACCTATTATTTAAATAGTATCTCCTTGCTTTGAAAAATGTGTATCATTCCTCACCACATTTTAATGCTTTGCATGTGGATTCTAGATACATAAAACACTAAATCTGCCTCTGAGACTGGGAAAGGATAAGTGAAGTGAAAGTCACCCAGTCATGTCCAACTCTTTGCGGTCCGTGGAATTCTCCTGTCCAGAATATTGGAGTGGATAGCCATCACCTTCTCCAAGGGATCTTCCCAACCCAGGGATTGAACTCAGGTCACCCACATTGCAGGCAGACTTTTTACCAACTGACCACAAGGGAAGCACAACAAAACTGGAGTGGGAAAGAATAAGGAAAATAAAGAAAAAAACTAACTATAAGATCTCTTGATTAGTGATCTAAAAAGGTCATGTCCAACTCTTTGCAACCCCCTGGACTGTAGCCCACCAGGCTCCTCTGTCCATAGAATTCTCCACGCAAGAATACTGCCATTTACTTCTCCAGGGGATCTTCCCCAACCCAGGGATCAAACACAGGTCTCCTGCATTTCAAGAAGATTCTTTACTATCTGAGCCACCAGGGAGTCCCTCCAAAGCAGAGAGCTGTTTAAAAATATAAATGTTGCCTTCCTAATATTTTACTTTTAGGAGGATTCTCCATGTAGAATGTAACGCATTTGGAATTTAAGGATTTGATTTCTCAGCATTGTCTCATTAAGATTTGACCAAAGAGAAAATTGAGTTCAAAGTGAAGAAACAAGCCATGGAAGGCATTAGCATCAGTGATGAACTTCTGTTGACAGTCATTGCTAGATACATTTTAGGAAAAACTAGTATTAACAACATCAAATTTCCTTCCCTTAAATCTAAAGTAGTATTCTAAGAATTTATGCAGATGATGACCTTATATTTCAGCCAGGCTCATTTTCCCTCTTGGGCCTTAGGCTCTGTTTTTTTTTGTTTTTTGTTTTTCTTCTGCAGTAATTTACTTGCAGTGTTTCCCTCAATAATTTGAGGAGGAAGTGCATCTAGTCAAATTCTTTTGCCCATGGCCTTCTAGGTACTCTGCATCACAGCCCAGAATTGCTTTTGCAACCTTACCTCCTTCACTCTTTCTATTGCCTCTGGCCTTTGCGCCAAGCAGGCCCCTGCCTCTGAGCTTTGCCCTTGCTGCCCTCTGCCTGCAAGACTTCCTCCAGATCTTCCAGTAATGAGCAGCATGTCCAGGTCTCATCTTTTCATAGGACCTGCTCAGCATGGCCGTCCCTGTAATTCTACAACTCCAGTCAAGCTCTTTCTATCTCATTACTGCCTTTCATGGCCTTCTCTTCTGAACTGTGTTCTGTAACTTGTTTATTATCTATTTCCCCTTATTAAAATATGGAATTCTAGAAATTGTGTGTCTGTCTTCTTCGACAGAGTATCCAGAGGATCTGACACATAATAGGTCTAAAGTAAAATGGATATTGAATGAATGACTAACTTCAGATTTACCCTTCTCCATGGATCTTTCTTCCTTGACTTAATATTGATTGCTTTTTTCTTCCCCAAATCAGAGGTAAAGTTGCACATTTTTGAGATCTATTTGTGACATACTTTGCATATTTTAATCCTTGAAACTACTCACCGAGGTAACTGTTAATATGCCTATCGAAACTGACAAAGCTAAAAATAATCAAAACCAGAATTTAAACAAAAGTCAGGTGATTTCAAAGCTGGTGATTTCATTAAGCTACGTGGATGTCCTTTAGCTCTTTTTCTTTCCTGATTGCTCTTGCTAGGACTTAGTCCTGTGTTGCATAGGAGTGGTGAGAGTAGACACTCTTGTTTTGTTTCCGATCTTAAAGGAAAAGCTTTCAACCTTTTCCACTGAATGTGATGTTAGCTGTGGGCTTGTCACACGTGAATTAAAATGAGGTCCTTATGTGTTCATATCTCCCTTTATTACATGCCATCTATGCTTTTTCATTCCAATCTCTCCTCTACTCCAAATTTTGGGTTTTATCCTGTAACCTTGATATGGTTCTTTGAATACTTTGTTATAACTTTCTAATAGCAAGGAACATTAGGAAAGTCACACTGTAAACATGTTATCAGTACTTGTTTAAGTAAACTGACTAAATGAATAGATAGATGATAAAAAACAGAAAAAGTCCATAGAAAGTTCTTGAGAGTTCACACTATTATCATCACTGAATGGAAGCTATGATCCAAAAAAATATGGAATGTGAACCATCCTTGTATATATATTTTAAGGTGAATTACTGCAAGAGAATAGTATAGTTGTATAGTTTGTATGGTTGTATAGTAGTATAGTCGTATATTTTGTATAGTTGTATAGTTTCATAGTATATATGAAAATTAACCAGTTCTTTAAAAACATATTGAAAAATTTTAGGAAATTGGCTGAAGTAAAATACCATGCCCCCTGGATTAACAGATTATATTCCCAATTCTCTGTCTCAAAATGGACTGGTTACTTTTTTCCTCTAGGGAATTTTCTTGAATTTACATTGATTCTCACTGATTTCATGTAAGTAACTGGTTTTCAAAAGACTAGTAGGCCTACATATTGAGTTGGGTTTTACTTTTAAGCATCAGTTGAAGACACTGAAGTGAGAAAAACAATTATAGTAGTACCCCTCATCCATAGGTGATCTATCTCAAGACCCCAGTGGATGTCTGAAATCAATGGATAGTACCACACCCTATATATATTTTATCCTATACATACTTATCTTTGATAAAGTTTATGTTAAGCAAATTAACAATAATAACTAATAATAAAATAGAACAATTATAACAATATACTAAAAGTTATGTGAATGTGGTTTCTCACTCTCAAAATGTCTATTGTACAAATTCAATGCCTTTCCCATAGTAACTAAGTACTTTATCACACACAGTAGCCATAATTTTCATAGTTCAAGGTGTGATAGTATAAAATTAGCATGGATTTCTTTTTCTTTCTTCACCATTTCATCATTAGAAGATATGTTCTTACAAAAGATCTTAGCAATGTCACATACAATTTTTTTTCTTATTGAGAACTTTTACCTTTTCACTTAAAGGAAGCACTTTACAGCTCCTCTTTGGCAAATCTAAACTGCCAGCTCCTCTTTGGCAAATCTGAACTGCCAGCAATACTCCTCTTGTGCTTTGGAGTCACTATTAAGTAAAATAAGTGTGACTTGAACACAAGCACCACAATAGTGTCATGACCTATCTGATAACCAGAGATGGCTAGTGGGTGGGATGTGATGGACAAAGGGTTGATTCATATCCAGGACAGGACACAGCAGGATGACACGAGATTTCATCACACTGCTCAAATGGTGCACAATTTAAGATTTATGAATTATTTACTTCTGGAATTTTCCATTTAAAATTTTTGGACAGCAGTTGACCATGGGTAACTGCTGAAGGAGAAGCATTGGATAAGTGGGGACTATTGTATATACAATTTAGACCACTAAATAAGACTGGGATTTTTAGAAATCAAACCAGTTACTTAAAAACAATGTTTTTACTGAAGACCTACTGCGTGTCAGGTAATTTTAGGCACTACAAATATGGCGGAAAGCAAGACATTATCCCTTTGTTCAAGGAAGGTGCATTTTAGTGGGGAATCAGTTATTGAATAAATAAACCTACAGTAAATAATAACAAATCGTGATAATGTGTTTTAAGAAAAGAAGGATAATAGTGAGGGGAACTGACAGGAAGAGGAGGTGGTGAGAAGTCACTAAATACCGTGTGAAAAAAATCCCATTTTTATTGGAATCTGGAGGTATTACCCAGGCATGGAATGGTAGAAATGGTGTTGGGGTGGAAAGAGGGGAGAGCAGTAGGAAGAGATGAGGCTAGTGGAGAAAACAGCAAGTGTGATGTCCTGCCAATTTGGAGACAGGGAAAGAGGCTGACTAAGGAGCTCCAGTGCTAGAGTACGTGAGCAAGTGAGATAGTTAATGCAAAGAATCAGCCACATTTGGCAGGTAAACCACGTAAGGTGGCGCTACTGACAATGACTGTTAAAAAGACAGCCATGTCATGTATACACACAGCCATCATCATGTGCATTTTTCAGTGATAGGATTGATTTAATCAGATGCTTCTGTATTCTTTTACAAAGTCCCATGAATTCACATATTTCTTCACTTACAAACCTGTTATTGATTGCCTGCAACATGCAAGGCGCTGCACTGTATCTAAAGGCATTTGGAAATGAGCCATCATGCCAAAACAGATGTGAGCACTGACAAACTGAATCACAGAATACACTGTTTTCATATTAAAAAAATACTCTGTAGCCAGTAGCCTTGGTTCAGGGTGGGAAAGCTGAAATGAATATACACATAATTCTCAGAATTTGATTTGGACCAAGCATCAGGTTGTAAGCCTTGCTCCCTTAGGTTGAATCCTGGCTCAAGCGCCGCCTTCTTTGAGCCTCAGGTTCCTATTTTGTAAACTGAGGATTGGGCTCCCCTGGTGACTCAGAGGTAAGTTATCTGACTACAGTGCAGGAGACAGGCCAGAGATGCAGGTTTGATCCCTGAGTCAGGAAGATACACTGAAGAAGGGGATGGCAACCCACTCCTGTATTCTTGCCTGGAAAATCCCATGGAAAGAGGAGCCTGGCAGCTACAGCCCATGGGGTTGCAGAGAGTCAGATATGAGTAAGCTATTGAGCACTCACAAACTGGGATTATGACAAAAGCTTACTTGACACACAAGTTATCTAGGAGGGGAACCCTAAACAGATACTGCACAGGGAACAGAGATCACAGTGTTTGTCATATATCATGGACTTAATAAATGGCAACCATTATATTTTACTCCACACACTGAGCCAGAAGAATAGTTTCTATTTTATTGTAATTTTCAGTTGGACAGCATTTAGTCAACTCCGCAGAGAAGGCAATGGCACCCGACTCCAGTACTCTTGCCTGGAAAACCGCCTGGACAGAGGAGCCTGGTGGGCTGCAGTCCATTGGCGTCGCTAAGAGTCGGACATGACTGAGCGACTTCACTTTCACTTTTCACTTTCATGCATTGGAGAAGGAAATGGCAACCCACTCCAGTGTTCTTGCCTGGAGAATCCCAGGGACGGCGGAGCCTGGTGGGCTGCCATGTATGGGGTCGCACAGAATCGGACACGACAGGCGACTTAGCGACAGCAGCAGTCAACTCTGGCTGCACCTGGCTGATTGTTAGAATTACCAGAAATAATCATTTGTTTGGTCTGGGGATATGGCTGGGCAGCTGGAGTGTTTAAAGCTCCCCAGGTGATTCTAATGTGCAGTGATGGTTGCAAACCACTGACCTAGAGGCTGCTTCAGGAGGATGACACCACCAAGCTCCACTCTGCATCTTGAACTACCTCAGGTAAGAAGTCAAATCAGTGGTGAAACTGCCAAAGGGTAGGTGAGAGGAGGTACGCACTGCAGCATTGAGAAACCTGAAAGATTCATCTACTGTGCTCCCAGGGCCCTGTTTGCCCTACATTTTCTGTCGTTTTGATGTTAGTTTCTAACTGGCTCTGAACATTCTTTTATCCCTGGGATTGTAGCCCCATCGCCTCTTTGCAGAACCAGTGACACCAAAAGCTAAAATTACCCTTTCAGGTTATTAAGAGGAACATCTTTGCATCACAAAATGTTTGTACATTTAATAGCATCCCGGCACTCTGAAAAAGCCTATGTATTTCTGAAAGTGTCTGCTGGACTTGGAGGGGTATTTTACAGTTGGACAGTTTGAGACTTCAGATCATCATGTTCTTCCACAAATGGTCCTCCTCCTTCCAATGTTGCTAGGAAAATCTTCCTAAGCCACCTCTTTATGATGTCATTCTTCAGTACAAAAACTTCAACTGTCTCCGTTTGACTACAGGAAAAATTCCTTAAATATGGCTGTCAAGTTTCTTGACTATCTGGATCAGCCACCATTTCTAGACATCTCAGACACTTTTTCTTGCACAAACCCTGTATTTTAGCCAAATGACTTGTTAACTGTACCCTGAACTTACACTATGTTTTTTGCCCTCTATACCGGTGAGCAAACTTTGAATAGAATATGTATACAAGTCATTTGGGGATCTTGTTAAAGATTTAGTATTTATTAGTGAATGCATTATTAGTGTTTGTGGGTCTGGGGTGGGATCACAGTGAGGTTCTGCATTTCTAACAAACTCCTGTGTAATGCAGAGGTTGCTGGTGCTAGCACCACACTTGGGTGGCAGGACTTCACACAGAGGCCAGGAAAATCTCAGGTGAACTATGTCCTATTTAGTCCTCTTTGCATGTCTCATTCCTGCTTGTCTTCGATGGCTATGTGACAGAGTGATTCCGTGAGATCCTTACTTGCTTAATCACCTCATGGTCCTTTCCCATTCTCCATCCATTTCACAAAGGTAGTATGACCCTCTGTGTCTTCCTGTGGCTTCAGGAGAGATTTCTGTTTCTGGGCTGAAAGATAGGTGACTTCCAAGACAACATCCTAGTCTGGGTTTTGCCTTCTTGAGGCATAAGCTATTGACAAGAATTATGCTGGGTTTCCTGGGCAGGAGGAGATGGTAGCTCTTTGAGAAGAGCAGCAGTCAGGAGAGTCCCCTGTCTGCAAAGAGGATGGAGGTCTGAGGAGGTCACAAGCCTGAGGGTATGGCCAAGTGCTGTCTCTAGTGCACTGAAAGCCTAGCAACAGAGCTCTCGGCTTTGCCAGATGCAGGCACCCCAAGTTCAGCATATAAACTAGAGGATCTTAAGCCCTGAAGGAGAGAAGCTGCTTCCTGTCCATTTTAAAACAAATTCACAACCTTGGTACAAATGGCCAGAGGTGGAATAAAAATAACTGACATGATGTTCCACAGGCTAGGGAGCTGAGAAAGAAGATTTTAGGTTGACTTATGGAAACTAAATGGATACTTCCTTTTATTTTATTTATTTTATTTTATTTAGGGCTGAATGTTTGAATCAAGTTTCATACGTGCTAAACTTATTTCCGATCCAATCTCTTCCCTGGAGCCTGAGTTGATGTGTTTAAAGACATTGTGGCAGAGACAAGAAGTCCTGACTTTGTAATTCTGATTGAATTCCTGATTTCAAATAGATATGAGCCTCAGAGTTGTCATTTGTAAGAATGTGAGTCCCAGCACTCAGTTCATAGGAGGGTCGAGAGGGCTAGAGATAATAAACGTAGAGCGTGTGGCATGTAGTGTCCGATTAGTAAATGTTAGCTACTCTCACACCCATCCACTCTACTACTACTATTGTGACTACCATGAACACTTCTGCTATAATCAAGGCAGCATTTTATCCTCACAGTTTGACATCAGCACCATTTCTAAAACAATGCCATGCACATCATTTATTTGAGTATTATTCAGAATCCCCCTGCATAGCAACCAGCCTCTAAATAAAAAACTTTTATCATGACAATGTCTATGAATTTATTACCTACTCTTAATAGTTATTTTTTTGTACCACTCAGTTCCATATCTGTAGCATAAACTTGGAAGAAATTATGTTTTCTATTTCTTTGCAATCCGTTAGTTTTTAGTATCTTGTAAATAGTACTCAGCCAATATATGGCAACTAGTTGTTGCAAAACAGTGAATTAAGCACTGCATTTTACTCTATATTACCTCCATATTGCTTCAAACTTAATTATATCCAAAAGCAGCTTATGTTTTGTTACTTGCCAAGTAGGCTAAGTGCTAGGGTTCATACATATGGAAACAAGAGCAGGGATAAGCAAACCACTAAAGAGCATCACTTTTCCTTAATCTGTTATATAAATATTTTTGACAAGCTTTTGAACCTAGAGTATCGAGGAAGAAATCATCACACTCTTAATCAAATTAAATAACTCATATTTTTAAAGTAATACCCTTGTGTGTGTCATCAAAACATAACAATTTTTTGAATTCAGTTAGTCAGGGGTTAAATTTCTAGCAACAGAAACTTTACAGCTGCTGTCAGAAATACAGTAATTACTTTGGTCAACATTCTCCAAGAAACTCCAGCTGTCTTATCAAGCACGCTTTGTCAGAAAGACTCCTTTCCTGTTAGGGGGCATGAATTGTAGAATAACTACCATGGTACAAGTGAAAGAGTTGGAATAAAAAATATTTCCAAAGCCATATTGTGGCTTTTTTTTTTTTTTGCTTGAATTTGAGATTCTCTTCATATTTACTGTGCTTTTTAGACAACCTTCCACCAAATTGTATGGACTGAAGAAAATGAGAATCTGCAGATTTTTTTTCTTTGACATTAAATCCATAGGAAATCATTGCTAACTATGGCCACCAATCTAAATCTCTACCCAGCCAATATAAACAAAAATGAAGATAGCAGTAATATATACCCTGGATGCTTTAAGGTTTTGTCACCTTAAATGTGATGATTCTCTCAACAGAAGCCTAGTTCTAGAGCTTGTCAGAAGTCAAGAAAGGTTTATCTTCTCAGTGTAAATATTCAGGGAAATTCTCATTATTCATGGAGTTAGAGTCATTCAGAGATGACTTTTAGTTTACACAATTACTCATCCTGTCATTTTCCTTTTTCTCCTGTAGGGGAAGATTTAGCAAGGAAGAACTAGGGACTCATTAACTTATAGTCAGGTGACAAGGAAAGGATATACGAGGAAAGAGAAGTAAATGGGTGGTGTGAATGGAACTGATTAAAGTACAGTTAGAGACCAAACCCCATACTATAGCACTTAGTGGTGGAATGTTCCAGCAGAAAACTAGCACTGATCATTATTTCCACTTTATCTAGAACAAAATTCAAACTCCTTACCCTGATCTACCCTCTATTACCAAGTGCCTGACTACTTTTTCAATTCTATGTCATACTGCTCTACTTTGCATTCTATGCTTTAGACACTCAAACATTTTGAATCCTCAGACTTAACCAAGCTTGTTCCTAATTTAGAGACTTTGCACTTGTTGTTCCCTCTGCACGCGCTACCACCCCTTGATTTTATTTATATGGCTGGCTCCTGCCTGTCATTAAAATTGCAGCTTAAATGCCTCATCCTCCCAGAGGTCTCCTTTCCTCACGGTACATAAGGTAGTCACTCACTAGCTTTCTATCTGTTTTAATTATCTTAACACTTAACATTTCCTCCTGTTCTTACCCATTTTATTATCATCTTCCTCCATCTGAAGGTAAACTCCATAGATGCAAGGTTCTGGTTGGTTTTATTCATTCCAGTGTCCTTGGAAATTACAAGGCCGACAGGTATTTTATGGATTCTTAACTAAAATTTTTGAAGGAATGAATGAATTTAAGAACAAGAAGTTACTATGTTTGCCAGGGAGGAAGAGTAGGGGTAGAAATAGTTAGGGAGTTTGGGATCGACATGTAGATACCACTACATTTAAAATGAAAAACTAACAGGGACCTACTGTATAACCCAGGGAACTCTACAATATTCTGTCATAATTTAAATGGGAAAACAATTTGAAAAAAAGAGACATGTATTTGTATAACTGAATCACTTTGCTGCATACCTGAAACTAATACAACATTGTTAATCAACTATACTCCCATATTAAAAAGCATTTAAAGAACAAGAAGTTACATTAGGGATTTTTAGTCAAGGGATTATTAAATTAAAACACATAGATTATGTGTAAATAACTTTGCATGGGGTTTCCCAGGTGATGCTAGTGGTAAAGAACCTGTCTGCCAGTGTAGACATGAGTTCGATCCCTGGGTTGGGAGGGTCCCCTGGAGAAGGGCATGGCAACCCACCCCAGTATTCTTGCCTAGATAATCGCATGGATAGAGGAGCCTGGTGGGCTACGTCCACAGGGTCACAAAGAGTCGGACCTGAGTGAAGCAATTTAGCACACATGCATGCACACTTGCAACTTTGCATGGATAGTATAGTGCTTTTTTTCTGAAGAGAAGCCATGGTTTTTAGCAGAAACTCAAAGTCTGACCCTCTGTATCAAGTCTTGAGTTCCCCCGAAGTGTTTCTGAGATGAAGATTCATGTGGAAGTGATGCATTAGGAAATGTCTCCAAGAAAAACAGGTTGTGAAGTGAGGAAGTGAGACTGGGAATAGAAGAGGGCCAAACAAGGGTTAGCTATCAAAGCATGTTCTACTAGGGGTACCGTTGGGTTCATTTTATAGGGGAGCTCTGGAGATTGCATAACCTTCACTCAGAGCTGTGCTTATCAGGGCCTAAGAAGCAGGAACATTTATACTCTGCATCCTTAGTCACCAGCTCATGGCTTCCTGAGGCAGAGGTGGGGGTTATAGTTCTGACTTCCTCAGTTTGCAGATAAAGTTTTCTTAGGAAACATGAAGGCAGTCTTCTAATGAAGAGAGGAAAACTGTAGCTGTTGAGAATAAAAAAAGACTAGAATATGATGTTCATGAAAGTGGTAAAGAGTTCATAGAGGTATCGGTGGAACACTGACTGTGTCTGCTGTACCTCCTGTGAAAGGAAAAAAATGCTTAAGAATTACCAATCTAGTCTAATTTCCTTCATTTAAAATAAGGCTTCCTGAGGCAAGGTGCTTTTCCATCAGTTATGTAATTAATTGGTGGAATTTATTTGGATCAGATCCAAGGCCTTCCAGTTACCAGCTAATTCACAAACTAATAATTTTTCAAAATTCAAATTAAGATGCTTTTTAAAAAATATATCTCTTCCAAAAAAAAGATATGGAGAATACAAAGATAAATAAATTACTGATCCTGTTCTTAGTGATTTTATAGACTAGCAGGAGATAAAAGATGCATATAAACAAGCAAAATTATAAATTATTATATAAGAAAGAATACATTCTTAGGGAAACTCAAAACAGAGAGTAATCACTTTCAGTTTAGGGACGTGGGAAAGATTATGTTGACATTGAGGCATTTGATCTTGGTATATCATTCTTGTTACAAGAAAATACACTCATTCAAAGATATTTACATGAGCATCTACTATACTATAGATACCGTAGGACTGGGAATAAAATGGTGAATGAAAAAGGCAAAGTATTTATTCTCATCTAATGTACATTCTATTTTTGTAAAATAATAACTAAGAAGAGGAACAAATATCAAAGAGTGATAAGTACTATACAATAAAGGCTATGAAAGATAAATTAGGAACGAAGGAAGAAAAGTTGAGGCTATCTTAGATGAAACAGTTAGGGAAAGTCTCTGACATTTGAAATTTGAATTGAGACCAGAAGGATGAAAAGTGTCAGAACCAAGGAGAAAAATACGTAGGAGAAAAGAAAACCCAGCAAAATGAAGGACAAAAACCCTGAGGCATGGAAAAAGTTAGTAATACGTTAATAAATTAACAAAGAGTGATTGTGAACTTCAGGATCAAAGGGTAACCTGGTTTGAGATTAGTTTAGAGAGACTGGCAGAATCTTGTATACCAGAGTAAGGAATTTGCATTTTAAGAGTAGTGTTAAAACGTGACATTGCTATATGTTTCAAACGTATAATACTATTTGTACCAGCTATAAAACTTGGAATCTGAAATTAAACATATTTACATTCTCACAAAGGAAGGGGTTGGGTATAAATCTAAGAAAATATGCACAAGATTTATAGGAAGAAAACTAAAAATATACTGATGAAAGAAGATCTCAATAAGTGAAAATGTATGTTCATAGACTGGAAGACAAAGTATTGTTAAAATGTCAGTTCTTTCCAACTTGATCTACAGATTAAACCCTCTCCCAATCAAAATTCTAGCAAGCTATTTTGAAGATATTGACAAACTGATTCTAAAATTTATACACAGATACAAAGGATGTGGAATAGCCAAATGAAGAAGCAAATTTGGATGAATAAACTACTTCTAGATTAACTATGAAGCTACAGTTACACAGCACCTTATTTTGGGGGAAAGAATAGCCATACAGATCAATATGATGATAATAATAATAAAAAAAAAGCTTAGGAAAATATCCACACAAACTGAGTTATTTTTAGCAAATGCACAAGACAATCCGATGAAGAAAGGATATTCTTTTCAAGGAATAGTGCTGGAAAGATAGATTTTTCACCACTGGAATTGAAATAAAACTTTTTTTGGAAGTCCAAATAAAAATATGAGCCTAAACACAACATTGTAAAGCAACTAAACTCCAAAAAAATTAATTAAAAAATATGAGCCTAATCACAGATGTTACACCTTACACAAAAATGAATTTATAATAGATCATATATATAAATGTAAAATGAACAACTATAAAAAGCATAGACAAAACCACAGGGGAAAATCTATGTGACATGAGTTTGGTGATGACCTTTTAGATACAACACTAAAAACATATCCAGGAAAGAAAAAAAGATAGTAGGTTAAACTTTATTAAAATATTTTAATCTGTCAAAAGACACAGATGAGCTTGTAGGAGCCCTTGGTTTCTAATACCATTCTTCAAATAAAAGGAGCCAAGACTCTGAAGAAAAGCATGATTCTCTGGGGTATATATGGACCAGGGTACATATATACATGATAAGCCTGGAGCATACTGTGGTGCAAGAAAGTAAGGAAGCACTCAAAGCAAAACAAAACAGAACAGAATAAAATGCCATACACAACTACAGAGTATGGCAAGGGCACAGAAGCCAGCTGGAAGAATGCCCAATTGACAAAGCTAGAACAGTCTGAGGAGCAAAATAAATAATATAGTATTCAGTTATAGCATAAAGTATAAAATAAATATGAGTCCATATTTATATATAAGTGATTTAACAAATAAATGGAGAAGAACAAAATTTCCTCTGCAGAAAAATTCCAAATAACTTTTGTAGAAACTCCCCTAAAGGTGGGGAAGTGAGCATAAGTCTCCACCCAGTAAGTGTGAGGTGGGCACGTGACTTCCTTCCAAACAGTGCCTTATGGAAAGGAGGAAAAGAATCAGTTTATAGGAGAAGGCTGACAAGCACCACCTCAGCCAAGGGATCACACTTTATATCCATGGTGATATCATGTTGGTAGCATCAACTCCTCCTGTGATGGAATGGAATGGCACCTTATCTCTGTAGCAGTTTTCCCAAGACCCCATAACTCCATTTTAGTCATCAAAAAAGAGACTCCAATTCAGAGATATTCTAATAAAAATATGTCCCTCTACTACTCTTGAAAACACTCAAACCCATTAAAAACAGGGATGAGTCTGAGAACTGTCACAGTCTAAGGAAACATAGCAAGTGTATGCACTATGGTATTCTGGATGGAGTCCTGGAATAGAGAGATAACATTAAGTACAACCTAAGAATATCTGAATGAAGTACAAACTTTAGGTAATAATAAGTGTCAACATTGGTTTATTATTGTGACACAGAGACCATACAAATGTTAAGATTTTAATAATAGTGTAAGTCGGGGTTGGGGTATAAAGGAACTCATTTTACTATTTTCAAAATTTTCTGTAAATATAAGACTATTTGAAAACAAAATTTTCACTGAAAAATTACTGTGATGCAATTAAAAAAAGGGAAATAACTCAAGAGCCCATTAGCAGTAAAACAGATAAATGAATTCAGGTCTATGCTTACAATGCTTTAAGGACTATTACACTGCACTAAAAATAACACACTTCTCATGTATGCAACAACATGGATGCTTTTCAAAAATACTATGGTGAAGAAAGCCAGAATCAAGAGTGCGTAGTGCATGGTTTCATTTATATAAGAGTCCATGTGGAAGAAATCAAAATATTGGTTTCCTTTGAGGGATGCAGATTGGAAGAGGGCAAGAGAGAAATTTCTGGAGTTCTGAAAGTGTTCCGTATCACAGTTTTGGTAATAGCTACATGCAGTATGTATTTATCGAATTCACTGAATCATATTTTTACTATCTGTGCCTTTTGTGGCATGTAAATTTTACTTCAAACCACCTACGTGATGATTTTAAAAATACTTGGCCACTGTGGGGAGAATGAATTTTAGTAAGTTAGAGTAGTATCAAGGAAATCATTTAGGAGTCTACTGTGGAATTCTGGAGAAAAAAATAAGTGATAGACGATGAGAGAAATAGATGAATTTGGAATATATTTTAGAGCTGGAAGCACCAAGGACATACTGTTTTATGAAATGTGGACCACTAGAAATTCTTATGGAGTGAGCCTTGTATTTAATCAGCAGAGCCAGATATGAATTTCAGCTCTGCTACTTCTCAATTGAGTGATCACACATAAATAGCCTCATGTATTTGGGTCTTTAATATCTCATCTTTGAAATGAGCTAATTGGAATTGTCTTACCTAGGTCTCAGGTTCCAGAAAGAATCAAGTGAGGTAATTTATATATAAACAGTTTATAAATTTTAGTGTATTATAGATATTTTAATTATTAAATACATTGCATAATAAGTGTGGCAGTACTGGAAAATGTATCATAGGTACTTTAATCATCAACCTTGAGCAATAAAATACCCTAGCTTAATAAATAGCTTTACTTCTCTAGGTGAATAGTACAATTAAGAATCTCAAATTTAGACTTTAATAATCCCAAACTACAGGTTAGAAAACAAAGCTTGGATACTTGGTAAGAGATCAAGGTTGCAGTACTGAGAAAACAGAACTGTGTAGTTTGTTGTGAGAGTCTTTAAAATTCCATACACAGTTCTTCGTGCAACACAATGGCACCTCAAGCTCAGTATAGTTTGCATCTGCTTCCAAATAAGCACAGAGATGCATTATCATATCTTCAAAACAACTTATCTGGGGCTATGCCACTCTGACTCTGTGCTCAGAACTCTAGTGATAAGTCCAAGATGACAGCCAATCAAATGGTACCCCACTAAGGTTTCCTAGGCAACTGACACACAGCTAAAGAAACAAATTGCATATAGTTGAGAAGAAAAATATTGCAGCAATTTCACCTTACTGATACATATATATATAAATATTTTTTGGACCAATTTTGGAAAAACAGAGCACGAGAGCCAGAATAGCAATGAAATAAAGGACCAGAACTCCCTTGTTGTTTGAACCTAAGAATACTATTGTCTTCTGAAATACAGTTGTAGATGATATTGAAAATAGTGATGTGATTTCAAATATTATTTTTTTTGACTTCCTGGAAAAGATTTTGCGGATAGCATTCTTATTCTATCCTCATTCTAATCTGAGATTTGGATATTGTTTTTATATAAAGATCCGATTGGGTGGGATTGGGAAACATATTTTTGCTTCTTAATTTGCAGGATATAGAACATACTCAAGACATAGTAGGCTCTCAATAAATAGGATTGTATCAATAAAGAAACAGCAAGGAACTTTCTGATTCTTTAATGTCCTTGTTCTATACTCAATTCAAGGGACACTCATGATCAGTTCAATGGATGATGAGCAAGCCCTGGATTTAGAAGGCAAAGGAACAATAGTCTTTAGCCACTTTCCCTTCTCAGATTTGCCTTCCCTTTCTGCATATCTATTACACAATCACTATCTTCCAGCTAAAGTCTAAGTAAATGAAATGAACCCCTACATCTCACCTTTGTGTTCCAGTGTGTGGAGTTAGCACTTTGAGAAAAGAGGAACCTAAGTAATTAATTCATTTAACAAAGATATATTAAGTCCTCATGATGTGCCAGGTGCTGGAAATGCTGACTGATTTCATGATTTTGAACAAATACTTAATAACCAAGAACTCACTGTATATAAGGCTTAGCGAAATATGGCAGACTTTTAGAGCTGCAGAGAACTCTGTTGGCATCTGAGTAGATTCAGGATCTCTTAACCCTTGAACACTCTTATCAGTAACCAGGAAAGGAGATTAGGAACTGAGTGATACACAGAAAACAAGCCAGATAAATGGATTTTCTTTATTAGCTAGACTTTAAATCCTGCTATTTGATCTCTTGCCCTGATATTCAAAATATGAGCCCCCAGAATTTCAGAATTACCTTCAAAATCTAGTCTAGAGGAAGGTTTAAGTATCCAGAATATACAGTTGGCAGATGGGGAATCCTATCTGCTTGTTTACCCTTGCATCTTGAGTACCAACCACAGAAGCTGAGCTTAGTAAACTCTTACTGAGTGGAAGAAGTCCTTTCAGGCTCTCTGTCCCAGGACCCATCTTAGCAGACCACAGGATAGGGTGTGAATACCTGAGAGGAAGCCTTGACCCTCCTGGAGAGATTAGATGAAGTCACTAAGATTCAGGAGTCATTTATTCTAATTCTCTCACTGAATGAATACACATAGTGAATTCCAAGGAAGCGTAATGTTTGCTGAAGGTCATATGTCTACTTAGTGGGAGAATTTCTGAGATTCTTCTATCTTCCTACTGTATCACAGAAGGAATTGATGGACTGTCAGATGATGAACCTCAGGTAGTTCTTTTCAAAGGAAACACCTGTATTCTTAATCTTTTAGAGGGCAGAATCTAAACCATTAAGAGTAAATATCTGTAGAGTAATGATAATTAAAAAGTAACGCTATTAAATTTATACTTAGGCATTTAAATCATACTACATTTCCAGATAGTCTGTAGATTCCAATTTTGAGAAAACTGCATAGAGTGATCTATAGTGAAATGCTATCAGAGATCTCTGAGTGTTAGAATTTTATGCATCTCATGACTTCCCAGGTGGCTCAGGATAAAGAATCCTCCTGCCCATGCATGAGACACAAGTTTGATCCCTGAGTCGGTAAGATCCCCTGGAGGAGGAAACGGTAAACCACACCAGTATTCTTGCCTGGGAAATCCCATGGAGAGAGGACCCTGGTGGGCTACAGTCCACAGTGTCACAAGAGAGCCAACCACAGCGGAGCACAAGCACACAGGACACAGGTATTGAACCGTGAGGGTCACTCTATGACCATTTTAGCTAACACATTCATCATTAGGTTTAAGACAAATATGTAAATGTACACTGTTATACATAAAGATATCAGAGTTTGTGTATAAATGTAATGCTTGGAATATGGTAGATATTTAACATATTTTTGTTAGTTTTTTTAAATTTTATGTTTTAAGGTTTTTTTCTTTTTTTGATGTGGACCATTTTTATTGTCTTCATTGAATTTGTTACAAATATTGCTTCTGTTTTATGGTGTATGAGGGCAAGGGTGGTTTGCCCCTGAGACTTGTAGGCTCTTAGCTCCCTGACCAAGGATCAAACCTGCACTCCCTGAATTGGGCCACCAAGTTTTGAATGCATTATTTATAATTTCCGGATATATAACCATGCTAGCAGTAGAACTCTTTTGACTACTTGAAATTATTATATAGTTTAGATAATTTGAAATGGATTAATTCAGATTTTTGTCTATATGATGAAAGCATTAATTGTAAAATTTTCCCTCCTAATTGGAGTATATACTTTACAATGAAATGGATTATGCTCTAGAATTATGTTGCTTCCAGAAGGTGGTTTTAATGAAAATCTCAAATCTTTTATATAGCTTCAGGCATATATCTGAAGATATCCCAGGCTGAATTATTTGAAAAAGAAAGCAGGGCTGCAAATGAAAAGAAAGGCAGTCATGCTTCTCTTAGAATGATACAGTTCACCAAAGAAAAATCACTGAAATCATTACATCCTTGATTATTGTTTTAAAACTATCAAAATATTCACTTCCAAATATCCTCTGTCTTCTCCTGCTTATGGATAGCCAAAGATACATGGGGAAAAAAATGACAGGAAAAAAAAATCCTGCCCAATACAGCTATTCTGAGATGGTTCTCTCAGGTGGTTAATCACAGGGATTAATTAGCAAGCAGAGAGAACTTGAATTTTTTCCTTGATTCTTAGTCTTACATCACCAGGTATTTTCTAAGATCAGGCCAAACTCGTCCATAAATTAAGTCTTGAAGCTTGCGCCTGAGGGAAGCATACTCACAGGTATCCATCCCGACAGTGGGAGTCGTGCTCTGAATGCAGAGTAAAGCAGTGACTCGAAAATACATTTGTTCCCACCCACACCTTCTCCCACTGACAAATGCTGCGGCTCTCCAGGCCAGAATTCTACTTCAACAAATAGACTTACAAAAATAAAAGGAAGAAAAGGTGGGGGTGCCGAGAGAAGAAAAGCCTGTCGGAGACGGAGATGAAACACCTGCATAAAACTGAATATTTAATTGTGCCCACGCCCCCAAAATAGTACTTTCCAGAACGATGAGAGTTGCTGTCTCAAAACCACTGCATGTGTCTAAAGAGGCCCACAGTCAGACACATCTGGTCAGGGGTCTGATGGGCTATAAAATATGAAGAGGCTTGCTGGAACCGGTTGTCACAACCACTCTTTCATAACTCCTGATTCTCAGCCAGTTAAGAATGCTACCTACTTGCAGCCACCTCAGTCTGGAGCACCATATTCAAGAAGCATTTCTAGCATTTCATACATAAGCACCCAGGTACCTGAGCTGGCATTCAATATCCTCATTCATTTTCTAATGCACATTTCTGAGCCTGTGCTGGAACCATGTAGAGGGGGCCAGGGGAATGAGGGGATGGGACTAGCCACTGCTAAATAAATTATGACCCATTCTTCTTTTGTGGGCATTATGGTCTCATTAATTCAATATTTTATACAGTATGATTTACATATTTGTGATTTTATACAGGATAATTTTACATTTGACATAAAAAATAACAGAGGCTTGATATTTATCCTTATCTAATTCTTATATTTATTCTTATATAATCTGAATAGTTGGCATCAGGTTTCAGAAGAATGGACAACTGTAAAACTAAATGTAAATTAAAGAGGTAATGTGCAAACCATCTAACTAAAAAAGATATTGCCAGTTGGGTGTAGTACATGCCCAGGAACTATGCTAGTCACTCCATGAATGCCTTTGTTTTTCTTCTTTCTCCCTCTGACTTGCTATCTGTAATTGTCATCAGGATTAGAAGCTGGGATATTTTTGGGATCACAGAGAGTCAACCTGAATCACAGTCTCCATGCAGAATGGAAGAACAGTCAGAGGGCTTCCAGGGAAAGAACCGCAAAGTCATTTTAAAAGCAGGACCTATTTGCAAGTTTTATCCCTTCTTTGAAGCATCAGGAATGATAGCTCTGGGCTATCTCTCAATAAAAAACAGATTCAATGCATATCACACAAGGACTTCTTAAGAGCTCAAACTGCTTTGCAATATCATATAATGTTTTCACGGTCACAATATTTCTCTTTGAGATTACTTTTTAAGGGAGAAAAACAAATATTTAAGGGAGAGAGAAATTATTATCTGTTATTATAAAATAACGTAGACACTTAAGTATCTGATTCTCCAGCTTTCCGCTTCACTGGTCAAAGCATTTTAAGTGTAGATGATAGAAATCTCAAAAATTACTTCTGTGTGTAAACACAAGATAACTGGGATAACAGTAAGTACATCATAACAAAATATTGTTGACTCCACATATTGTGATAAGCATTGCATACTTATATAATTTTATAACAACTTGCTTGTGACAATGATTATATTTCCAATTCTCCTCCAAGTATCTCCTTCAAATATTTCCAGTTGTCCTCCAAGGACTATGACATTACACTACTCTGCCCCCTTGAAGTTGGGTGAGGTCATGTGATTTTCTTTGGCTGGTGAAATGTAGTGCAGTTATAGGCAAGTCAGTAAATAATTACTGCTCTCACTTTCTCTCTGCCCTAGTTATCAACAAAATCTTATGAGGCTGCTACTCTGTCAACCAAGTTCCGGAGTGAGAAGTAGGGGAGAGCCCCTCAAATGACCCACAGAAGACATACAGCATGAATGAACAGGAAAAACAAAGCTTTGTTGTATAGGTCACTAAAATTTTGGAGCTGTTTATCACCTGTCCTAGCCTATCCTAATTAATAGGGTATCAAGTACATATTATCTGCATTTTACTCATAAATAAAGACTCACATGAATGTTCTAACTTGTTCAAGGTCAAGGTGTCAATGAAAGACAGACCTATGATGTGAATAGTTCTTTCTGAATTTAGAGCCCAACTCTACTACTGAGCTTATTTCATGGACTTGAATTAGTGCTTGCAATACATTTACTTTTATGTGACTGTCCTTAGACATAGTGGTTCTTTAGAAGACTTGTTTGTGATACTGTTTCTTCAGAATATCTTTTTAAAGCTAAACCAAGATAATAAAAATACCTTCTATGGCTCTTTATGATTTACAAAGCATTTTCACAAAATGGTAACATTATATCATCACAATAAATCTGTGACTTAGAAAGGCAGGTATTACCTTGTTATTCTAGGTGAAGAAAATCACGACACAGGAAAGTTGATAGTTGACATGCTCAAGGTCAAACCGCTGGGCAATGACAAATTCTGGGACAAGAGTCTCAGAGTCATGAATTATTCTCTAATGACACCAGCAGGAGGGAGGTCTGAAGAGGTTGTGATCATTCCTGGCACAGTAGAGAGAAGCCTGTTGTTAAACTCAGCTCTGCAAACAATTTGCAATTTTATTTTGCAATCAGGATCATTGATAACATTTTCAAAGCATTCTTCACTGCAATCAGTTCTAAAAATAGAACTGATTAGTGTTGCCATAAAAATAGTAGAACAATTCAGGCTTAGATTGCAAGATGGTCACAATTAAAAAAGTAACTCAAACCAAGTCTTAGACCCAAATGAAAATACTTTAATAGAGTTTATTTCCGACCCTTAAGCATCACTTTCCAAAAGAGAGTTTATCAAAAAGAAACAAAATTGTGGAGAAAAATTACTGGATCTATGTGTAAAAGCAAACATATTCTATATTTGAGAAATTATATTTTTGACAGTATAAACTGTTATTATGTGAACAAGTTTAGATTTCTTTCAATTTCAAAACAGCAATTTGCTTCTTATTGTTGATTACAAATATTAATTTCTAACTTAAAGAAATTATTGATCACTGCTTGAAGATACGCTTAATTTAATGTTTATTTTAATAATTCCACATTATTTTTTGATTGTATGGCTAGAAGTAAGTTTATAGTTTTCAGTTACAAAAATGTGATACTTTTTAGAAAAAAATTCTAAAAGCACCACATGATCACAGGTAAATTTTAGCATGATAGTGCCTATTCCTTCTATAGACAGTTCACAAATTCATTTCTGTGAATAGTATTTAGAAGGGAAATGAAGGTGCCTGTCTTCCCTGCCAGAAAGAAATGAGCAATATTTTAACAAGAAAAAAATGAGCAAAAGACACCATTTCACTTGGGTAAGTTTGCACAGCAAGTAGCTGAGCCAGGGAACTCAAAACTCCAAAGTATCAGTTCCTTGACATTGGGTCTCACTGCCTTAAAATGGTCAATAATCTATTAGTACACGATGGCTTACCAGACCATCATGAACATTATCAAGGTGTAATCTGATAATGACAGAGGAAACAGGCCTGAATATTTCACATAGGCCATTCCTTTTGCATTACCAGTGGAATTTCAAATATCTGAAACCACAATCAGATTAGCTCCAGAGAGCAAAAACTCGGCTCCAAGGCACACATTTTGTAATTCTTTTGAACAAGGAAGTTTGTATTCACCTTTCAAGTGTCAGACACAATGCTAATTCTGATTTTAGTTCATCTCTGATGGAAGGATCATAATAATTCTGGAAAGTGCCCTGAACTCAAACATTTCAAGACTTTCCTCATCATTTTTAGCTTTGTAAATGTCTTAGTATTCAGGACTTTGACTTTGCCCTTGCCCTATTTTTAAATGATATTTTGATTCTTTGACTATATTATTAAATGTGTATATGTGTTTGAATCTATATAATCTCCATAGATATATCTAACCTATGTTCATAACTGCATCTGTATTTACAAATATAACTCATCCATATTCATATATTCATATATATCTTTATTTAGACTATCTATAACTGTAGAGTTCGTGCATGTGTGCTAATTTCTTCAGTTGTGTCCAATTCTTTGCAGCCCTATGGACTGTAGTATCCCTCTGTTGAAGGGACACTCCAGGCATGAATGCTAGAGTGGGCTGCCATTTCCTTCTCCAGGGCATCTTCCTGACCCAGGGATAGAACCCATGCCTCTCACATCTCCTGCACTGACAGGTGGGTTATTTATCATTAGTACCACCTGGGAAGCCCTTAACTATAAAGCTATATGTTTATCTATATGGAGAGATAAATGTACAGAAATTTAGATCTATATAGACATATCTATAAATCTATAGAAAATATAGATACAGATATGCACACACATATACATATTTATAGAGGTGTAAAAGGACAAAGTATAAAAATTTGAAAAACTGGAAATAAATATTTTTAATTAAATGATTTTCATCTGCTGCTGCTGCTGCTGCTAAGTCACTTCAGTCATGCCCGACTCTGTGCGACCCTATAGACAGCAGCCCACCAGGCTCTTCTGTCCATGGGATTCTCCAGGCCAGAATACTGGAGTGGGTTGCCATTTCTTTCTCCAATGCACACATGCATGCTAAGTCGTGTAAGTTGTGTCCAACTCTGTGTGACTCTATAGACAGCAGCCCACCAGGCCCTCTGTCCACAGGATTCTCCAGGCAAGAATACTGGAGTGGGTTGCCATTTTCTTCTAATTTCCATCTACCAACGCCTATCTCAAATACTAAATCCTTCCAAAAAGTGTCCCCTCCAAATCACAAGCTGGAATCAAGATTGCCAGGAGAAATATCAACAGCCTCAGATATACAGATGACACCACTCTAATGACAGAAAGTGAAGAGGAACTGAAGAGCCTCTTGATGAGGGCAAAAGAGGAGAGTGAAAAAACTGCCTTAAAGCTCAACATTCAGAAGACTAAGATCATGGCATCTGGTCCCATCACGTCATGGCAATAGATGGTGAAAAAGTAGAAGCTGTGATAGATTTTCTTTTCCTGGGCTCCAAACTCACTGCTGATGGTGACTGCAGCCATGAAATTAAAAGATGCTTGCTCCTTGGAAGGAAAGCTATGACAAAGCTAGATAGTGTATTAAAAAGCAGAGATGTCACTTTGCTGACAAAGGTCCATCTAGTCAAAGCTATGTTTTTTCCAGTAGTCAGGTCTGGATGTGAAAGTTGGACCATAAAGAAGACTGAGTGTCAAAGAATTGATGCTTTCAAACTATAGTGCTGGAGAAGACTCTTGAGAGTCCTTGGACAGTAAGGAGATCCAACCAGTCAATCCTAAAGGAAATCAACCCTGAGTATTCATTGGAAGGACTATGCTGAAGCTCCAAAACTTTGGCCACCTGATACAAAGTGTCAATGCATTGGAAAAGACCCTGATGCTGAGAAAGATTGAAGGCAAAAGGAGAAGAGGGTAGCAGAAGATGAGATGGTTAGATAGCATCACTGACTCAATGAACATGAATCTGAGCAAACTTCAGGAGATACTGAAGGGTAGGGAAGCCTGGTGTGCTGCAGTCCATGGGGTCTCAAAGAGTCAGACATCACTTAGCAACTGAACAACAAACAAATGAAAATTGTTACTGCCTCCTTTGAACCCCTTGACAATATACTCTTCTCATGAAAATTTCTCAATAATTCTTAGAATAATGAGTTTTCATATGCTGATGTGCCAGACACTATTTAATTAATCCAGTTTCCAACTCCAGCTTGAGAAATAGTTTTTATTCTCTTCATTTGAAGGTGGAGAAGCTGAGATAGATTGATATTCCCAGGCTCAAGTAACAAAGTGTGGAAGAGGAAGTTGAACTAAGATCTAACTGACTTCATGTGTGATTTAGTCTCCTTTATTTATTAATTTCAAAATATTTATTGAACCTTACTATGTGCAATAGTTCATATAAATTCCAACCATTTGGTAAACTATGAACTATGCACGTATGAGACAAACTCCAAGTTTACTAGCTAGGTTAAAATAATTGAGTAGAGATTTCAGAGTCTGGGGAGTTTGAATTCAGCAGATTAGCAGCCTGATAATACAACACAAAATAAACCCTCTCCATAAGAGTGTAGTAAAATCTAGAATCTCTATAACAAATGACTGACGATATTTGGGTTATAACCCAAAGTATAATATACACACACATATATATGTATACATATATGCAATCAATGGAGACTCACCCAAGATGACCCAGAATTTGGAATTAGCAAACATTTCCAAGTAGCTATTATAATTATAGATGTAAGGAAAAATAAGATCATAAAGACTGAAAAGCTAGAAATTCTCACCAGAAAACTATGAACTATAAAAAGAATCAAATGTAAATTTGAGGACTAAAAAAATACAATGTCTAATGTAAAAAATTTGCCGGATACCTTTAATAGCTTATTTAAGCTGACAAGGGAAAGAATTGGTAACACTAAATCAGTAGACATTTTTCAAATTGAAAAACAGAGGGGAAAAACATTGAAAAATGATTAGCATGGACTCAGAGATTTGTGGAGAAATACTAATTTGTGGAGATGCCTCACATATATGGAAATTGGAGGCTTAGGGATATAGGAGAGAGAAAATGGGACAGAAAAAATTTTTTCCAAAATTTGAATAAAGGCAGAAGTTAAATTATTTCAAAAGCTTATTAGCAAACCTCAAGAAGGACAAATAAAAAGCAAACTTCATTTGACACATTACTGTCGAATTACTGAAAAACAAAGATGAAGAGAAAAATCTCAAAAGTACAGAGAAAATGATGCATTATATACAAGAGAACAATGAAAAATTATTGCTAAATTCTCATCAGAAACTGGTGTTAAGAAGACAGAAGACAATTCATTTAAAGTTCTAAGAGAAGAAAAATCTGTCACTCAGAAATTTATATTCAAGAAAAATATCACTCCAGAATGAAGGAGAAATAACAATATTTTAAAAAACATATTCATTAGCTGCAGACCTGCACAAATGAAGACAAATAATTCTAGATGAGACTTGGATGTTCAGAAAAGAATGAAGATTACTCTGAATAGTAAATATGTACATAGAAAAACACTACATTTCGCCTAATAACTCAAAATCCGATACTGTTTAAACTGAAATTATAGTATTGTATTGTAGGCTATATAACCAATGTAGACATAATATATAGGACAACTTACAGAAATGGGAAATAAAGTCATACGATTTGTGGATCTTTCATTTTACATAAACTAGCAGAATATTAACTCTAGTTAGATTGCAGAATTTTAAGATGTAAATTTCAATGTCTAGACATTTCAATGTCTTTTTAGCTAATAGAGAATTTGAGATAGAATTTTAGGAGGTAGTCAAACCAACAGAAGAAATAAAAAGAAGGGACAGGGAAAAAAATAAAAGATAGGACATGCAGAAAATGAATAGAAAAACAGTTGGCCTAAATCCAGCCATATCAATAATTACATTAAATTTTGATGGATTAAACATGCCCATTAAAGACATAGATTATCTGGCTAAATTAAAAAAAGAAGACTGGATCTGTGTTCTCTATAAGAACTGCATTATGAATATGAAGACACAGGTCAGTCGAAAGTGAAAAAAAAAAAGAAAAAAGATAGACGTTGCAGACACTAACTACAAGAAGGCTAGACTAAGTATATTACTATCAGATAAAGTAAACCTCGTTATAGTAGCGCATCACCATCCACTAATCGAAGGGTCAATTAATTGGCACGACGTAACAATCCTAATACCTATGGAGAGCATCAAAATAAGTGAAGCAAAATTTGACTGAATTAAAGGGAGAAACAGACAAATACATTTAGAGATTCAACACTCCCTCTCAGCAACTGAAAAAAAGTCAAAAGAACTAGTAAAGGCAAAAAGATCTGAGTAAGACTATGAAATATACATTCAAGTGCACATGGCACATTCACTGAAATCCCAGTGACTATATTATCTAAAAACCAGAGAATTAAATTAGAAGTCAATGACAATGACTTATCTAGGAAATTTCCAAATATTTGAAAATACAGCAACACTGTTAAGAAAATTAAAAAGTAAGTCACAGACTGGGAAAAATACTGACAAAATACATACCTGATGAAACACTTCTATCCAGAAAATAGAAAGAGGCTCTAAAACACAGAAATAAGTAGATAACTGAATTAAAAGAAGGCAAAGTGTATGAACATGTGAGTTGCCATTTGGTGCACAAAAATGTGCTCAACATTATTAGTCATCAGGGAAATGTAAATTAAACCACTGAGACACTACACACACCAACCTGAATGAGTAGTTTTAAAAGACGAAGATGCTAATGAGCATTTGGAGTAACTAGAACTCTCATACATTATCAGTGTGAGAATAAAATGTTACCACCACCACTTTGGGGAAAAAAAGCTTGGTTTTTCGTCTAAGACTGAACAAACATCTACTGTTTCCATCAATTCTGCTTCTAGATATTTACCCAAGAGAAATGATAATATGTTCCACAAAAAGACTTGCAGAGAAGTATTCACAGCATCTTTGTTCACAGTAGTTAAAAACTGAAAACAGTCTGGGAATCCATCAGCAGGAGAGTGATTTAAACACAAACACACGTATACATGTACTCATGCTTAAGCAAAACTGGTATTTATATATTCATTTTCAGCATTAAAAACAAAGGAACTGATACATTCAAACACTATGAATCTCAAAACAATATGCTGAGTAAAAGACTTACCCAAAAGAGTTTTATAGTAACAATAGTTAATGATGCCATTGTCAAGAATTTTAATAGGTAAATATTAGTTTTAATTCTCTCAATATTGATGTGGTTGATGTGGCTCAGAGTCACAAATATGTAGCTAAACGAAGGTGAGGACAATGTTTAACTCTCTCTGCCTGCTCAGAACTGTGGTGGAAGTGCTTGGTCTGAGAGTCTGAGATTTTCATTGATGTTATTTCCACCTGGTGATGAAAACTATTTCAGTCTGGTGTTCCGCAAATCACCCTGTTTAGTGGTATATAAATCCAAGTAGTTTTTTATGAAGCAATTTGAATCTGTTTACCCCTTAAAGCAGTTTTCTTAACAATGAATTGGAGGTAGAAACATCTAATATTGGAAATCCTAATCATTTTATAACAGAGGATTACAGAAGGAAGGAAAAACCAGCTGACCCAGCTCCATATTTTAAATTCCCCTGACCAATGTTTTATTTTTTGGGAAGTTGTCCAGGAAAGATGATAAGTCATCTCAGGTCCTCATCAAGAAAGATCTCTTTGAGTTGGATCACAATTGCCCTTGCTTTAATCAAACTCTTATCTTATAAAATGGAAGGGACAATGTATAAAAAAAACCAGGAAGCTACAGACTCTCATTTCAAATATTAATTTTCTTATTTCATTCAAAACCCAATAACTCCAACTGCAGAGTCTGTCACTACACTATCTGATAAATCTTCCTATGTTCTTCATCTATTAAATATAAAATCTTGTGTGTGCATGTGTCTGTATGACTTTTCTGGCTAGGATATCTATGTTAAACAGGTGTAGCTTTGTTTCTACTCTTGTTTTCAGAAATAATTTCCAAAAGTCATTCAAATCTCAGTTGAACTTAGAAATCGGAAAATAAGGCAATCTTCATACCTCAGACTTAGCACTTTCGAATTGCAAATTAAAGTCAAATCAAGGCTAAAAACTTTCCACAGGTGAAACCAATTCAGGCAGTGTTAGCTGAGCCAGTAAGTTCTAATTTTAAGGTTTCTGAAACCACGTGAGCGTGAGTGTGTGAGCGTTCTGTCGTAATCAGGATGACTCTCAGCTGTAACCTTCCTAATACTTCTCATTGGATTTATTTAACTTCTTTTTAAAAACTTCGTCAAAATTATCTTAACAGACCTGGATTCCAAAACTAGTTTTAATAAACTCTTATTCTTCAGCATTAATACATTAGATATAATGGTCTATAAGTTTCTGTCTTGAAGATGGGAATATTTCTGAGGCCAGAGATTTATTGGTTGTATTGTTTCCACTTCCCCCAAATGGATATGGTGAAGTTCTGGCCCTTAGTACCTTCAGAATGAAACCTTATTTGAAAATAAGGTTGTTGTAGATATAGTCAGTTAGGATTAAGTCATTCTGGAATAGAGTGGGCTATTAGTTCAATACAAATGCTATCCTTATTAAAAGGGGAAATTTGATACAGATTCATATGCAGAAGAAAAGTATGTGAACATAAAAGCAGTATCACCCAGAAAAGCCTAAATATTGACAGCAAACCACCAGAAGCTAAGAGAGTGGTATGGAACAATTTTTTCCTTATACCCCTCAGAGAGAATCAATCCTGCCAACACCATGATGTTTGGACTTCTAGATTTCATATCTGTGAAACAATAAATTTCTATTGTTTTAATTCATCCAGTTTGTGGCACTAGGAAACTTATACATAGAGCAGTGATAAGGCCCACTTTCAATGTGACCAGGAAGGAGCAGAAGAAAAGACATTATAGCTGATTTAAAAATTAAGTTATTTTGCTGAATTTGCCCTGAATCTTGCTAACAAGCCATTTCACCTATGAAAATGCCCAATGGACATGTCTATATAGGGAGCCTCTACTTTTGAGACTTCTGAGACTGTTAGCTGGCACTTTACATGTCACCACCAAACATGGTTGTTAGATGTTAAAAATGGTGGCTCCAGATGGATCCCAAGGCTATGAAAGGGTCACAGAGTAATGAAACCTTTAGTAAAGGTGGAGTACAGTAATGATGGATTAATGATGTTAGTGACTTAAGACCCTAGAGTAAGAAGTTTTTATTAGATGAAGGCTGTTGTTTTGTTTTGCTCATCTCTTTCCTTTACTCTCTCTTTTTCTTGAGCATTTAATTTTTTTTAGCTTGGAAAACATTAACTATTGAAAGAATGACTATTTAAGACTATATGCCTCCTATTGTCCTTTTCTTCAATTTACATGAGGCTGACATATTCTGAATAAGTTAACTGTGTTATACGGAACGTAGATTTGTGTTTTGTTTTGTTTTTTTTTTTTTGCTTTTAAAAGTGGTAGAACATTTAACTTAGAGTAAAATGAACTTTTATTTTAAAATTGAGGAAATCTAGGATTGTTGTGATAGATTGAGAAATGACTGAGTCCAGGAACTTAAATGACAATGACAGTGACAATGATAGAGAACTGTTTCTGTTTCTCAGTTCTGTATCCTTCCCTCTTGAGTAATAGATGTAAAGCTATAGAGAGCTGTATTGGAAGCAAACTTCCCCATGGAAGCTCCCTAGAAAGTCCTGATTCACTCTGGACAGACTTGGGTCATGTGCTCATTTATGAGTCAATCATTCTGCAAATCCTTCAGATTGGCTTGGACTTAGGTTACATACATATGTCTGGAGTATTGATGGAGCATGGATTAAAGGCAGGTATAAATGTTTTACCAAAGAAATTAAGAGGTTGTAGTAATAATAATGGGGAAGTGATTCTGTTTTGGTAAATGCAAAATAATTCTACTTAACTCATCCAAAAAAACCTTAACGTGAACAATTGCTCTGTAGAAAGTACTCTGCTAGGAACTGAATATCAGAGTTGAATAAGACATGTTCCTGTATTTGAAGAGTTTATATTCTCCTGGTTAGAAAAATGTATAAGCCAATACAAATTTAGTGTGCTGCGTATTGTGTAACAGAAGGACAAGTGACATGCTATGTGAAAAGAGAGGAGGTGAAAATTATTTTTTTCTGTTACCATGTGGCAGATCTAGGGATAGATGGAGATGTTTAGATGGACTGCACAATTGTTTGAACATGTCATGAAAGAGAAAGAACAAAAGAAAGAAAGGCATTGAGGCAGAGGAATGAGATATTTTCTAGCAGTTATAGACAGGAGATATAACTTTTGTGAGGCAAGCATACCAACCACTAAACTACAGAACCGAGGACTTTAGACATTATTCCCTGGTTATTTGTGTGCCTGTCCAATCCTTAGCTTTATGGTTCTATTTTCTTTCTTTTTTTCAACTGTAGGTGAGCAGTCAAGAGTGGAGTCTAACAGACCTCAGTTCAGTTCAGTTCAGTTCAGTCTATCAGTCATGTCCGACTCTTTGCGACCCCATGAACCGCAGCATGCCAGGCCTCCCTGTTCATCACCAACTCCTGGAGTCCACCCAAACCCATGGCCATTGAGTCTATGATGCCATCCAGCCACCTCATCTTCTGTTGTCCCCTTCTCCTCCTGCCCTCAAGCTTTCCCAGCATCAGGGTCTTTTCCAATGAGTCAGCTCTTTGCATCAGGTGGCCAAAGGTATTAGAGTCTCAGCTTCACCATCAGTCCTTCTAATGAACACACAGGACTGATCTCCTTTAGGATGGACTGGTTGGATCTCCTTGCAGATGAAGGGACTCTCAAGAGTCTTCTCCAACACCACAGTTCAAAAGAATCAATTCTTCAGTGCTCGGCTTTCTTTATGGTCCAACTCTCACATCCATACATGACTACTGGAAAAACCATAGTCTTGACTAGATGGACCTTTGTTGGCAAAGTAATGTCTCTGCTCTTTAATATGCTGTCTATGTTGGTCATAACTTTTCTTCCAAGGAGTAAGCTGCAATCACCATCCGCAGTGATTTTGGAGCCCAGAAAAATACAGTCAGCCACTGTTTCCACTGTTTCCCCATCTATTTGCCATGAAGTGATGGGACTGGATGCCATGATCTTAGGTTTTTCAAACTTTTTCACTCTCCTCTTTCACTTTCATCAAGAGGCTCTTTCATTCTTCTTCACTTTCTGCCAAAAGGGTGGTGTCATCTGCATATCTGAGGTTATTGAGGTTATTTCTCCCGGCAATCTTGATTCCAGCTTATGCTTCCTCCAGCCCAGCGTTTCTCATGATGTACTCTGTATATAAGTTAAATAAGCAGGGTGACAATATACAGCCTTGATGTACTCCTTTTCCTATTTGGAACAAGTCTGTTGTTTCAGGTCCAGTTCTAACTGTTGCTTCCTGACCTGCATACAAGTTTCTCAAGAGGCAGGTCAGGTGGTCATATGGCAGGTCATATGGCATAGTCAATAAAGCAGAAATAAATGTTTTCTGGAACTCTCTTGCTTTGTCAATAATCCAGTGGATGTTGGCAATTTGATGTCTGGTTCCTCTGCCTTTTCTAAAACCAGCTTGAACATCTGGAAGTTCACGGTTCACGTATTGCTGAAGCCTGGCTTGGAGAATTTTAAGCATTACTTTATTAGCGTGTGAGATGAGTGCAATTGTTCAGTAGTTTGAGCATTCTTTGGCATTGCCTTTCTTTGAGAATGGAATGAAAACTGACCTTTTCTGGTCCTGTGGCCACTGCTGAGTTTTTGGCCACATGCTGAGTGAGTGCACCCTGGCATATTGAGTGCAGCACTTTCACAGCGTCATCTTTCAGGATTTGAAATAGCTCAACTGGAATTCCATCACCTCCACTAGCTTTGTTCGTAGTGATGCTTCCTAAGGCCCATTTGACTTCACATTCCAGGACAGTGTGTTTAAATGATGGAAAATTCTTTTTTTTTTATTTTTATTTTTATTTTTTTTTATTATTGTTTTTGCCATACATTGTCATGATATCACCATGGGTTTACATATGCTTCCCCTCCAGGTCCCCCCTCCCTCCTCCCTCCCCCCTGGGAAATCTCGCTGCACCAGTCCCGAGCATCAATCCTGGGCTGGCGATTGATTAGACACATGACAATTAACATGCTTCAATGCCCTTCTCCCATATCATCCCACCCTTACCCTCATCCACAAATCCTTATATCAAAGCTCTCATGAACATGGAAACATTTAATTTAACCCCCATGTTATCTTGTGGCTCCATATTATCTTTTCTATGGGAATAGCTCTGTCAATACTGAAATTCATGGGAAACTTGAAATTTTTAATGCACGTGCCTATTAATGTTTTTATACTGTAATAGTTAAGGGAAATGCCTTTAAAACAGATGATCTTCTGTTTGAATCCTGGATCCTCAGCACCAGCTGTGTTATCTTATGAAACTGAGTCCTCTGGACCTCTGTTCTGTAATAATAATATAACCCCTTAGGATTTTTATGATGATTAAAAGGGACAATCTATGCAAAGTACTTAGAATTTTTGTCACAAAATAAATATTCAATAAATTTAACTGTTAGAATGATAGTAAAAGTGATTTGATGTTTTAATAACTAAGTTTATTTTGAGGATTAGCACAGACTCATTTGTTCTGAAAACTGTTCTCCAGTATCTAATTCAATGCTGCTTTAATCATATGGCCCCATTGCTTAAAACCAGTTTTTACTGATAGAGCACTGGACTCAAGAGTGGGTGAAATAGGGTCCCAATCATGATTCTGCCACAGTTAGCTTGAGGATGGGCCGGAAACCCAAGCTTACTCTCAAGGCTTCAGTTTCCTTATCTGTAAGATGATATTAATGACATCCAGTGGCTTCCAACTAAAAAATTCTCTAATTTGGATAACGTGTGGAATGCCCTGCAAAACACCATCTTGCTCATCAGTCTAGGGTTACATCAAAAAATGTATTGTTACAAGCAGTATACGCGGGCATCAAATCAGAATATGAAAATGGTGATTCAGCAAAACTTTATAGTTCCATTTTATGGTGGTGCGTTTTATGGAGGTATATGCACTAAACATCAACTACAGCATGAATATGCCCATTTAGGTGTAAATATATGTATATGTGACATTTATAATCCTATAAATAAGCCAGTGGGTGTACAAAGAAAGCAAAAAGATGTTTAAATATTTATTCTCTAAGCCTGTCTCTGAAAGATTTCACTTCAAGCTCTTTGAGCCTACCAGAAAAATGCTGGCCTCAACTAAAAACTTTGAAATGTGTCTTCGTAGACGTTAGACTCTTGAGGATGCAGTGGGTTAATGTCAGTGTAGTTGTCATTTCAGGCATCTTGAACTCCAAGTAGAGTCCATATCGATGTATGGTTCTGAGGGCATTACATAAGCTGGAAGGGATATGATTCCTATGGTACAAGATCAATCCCAATGCTTTTGATAGTCTTCAGAAAAGCAGAGCCAAGTATAGTAAACAGAGTAAAGACCTGGGAATTCAGAATAGTCTTCTAGCTTAAACTCGGTAAAAGGTTGTTTGAGGGCAATATTAATCCTTGGTGATCCTTTGCTCGCTCCAACTGAAGTAACTATTCTATCCTGGCAGATGTGTTTATTTGTTTTTGATGCTGATGTATATTGCCTATTATGCACAGTGGGCAAAAGGACTATACACCTCTATAGTGTACAGTATGATAAATAAATATGATAAGACAAAAATAAACATAAGAGAAACTTATTTTCTGAGATGATTATCTGAACTTGGTACATTTTAAAGGGAAGAATGAATAAGCTTAATTTTCTGAAGAGCTATCCACTTTACAGCATGGCACTTGAGACTATTTCTGCCATTTTGAGTGAAGAACTGTGAAGATGTCTATAAAGTAGGTACTACAAAAATTCGGATTACCCAAGATAAGCAGAAGAGGAGTGGAACATAAACTATTTAAAAAATAGCTTAGAAACTAGAAAATATTTTCTAAAAACCTATTTAGAAAATAGTGTAATGTAAATTATTTGGAAAATAGTACTTAAGAGTGGACCAGTAGACTCAGAATGAAGCCTTGAACCTTCCATTAATTGAGTCAAAGACATTAGCTGAATCACGTAACCTTCCTGAGCTTTATCTGTAAAGTGGAACCGGTTGCATTTGTCTAGTTTACTCCCATGTAATTATGATATGTGGGGTAAGCAAGGTAAGTGATATAATGTGTTAAAGTAGTTTGCACACTTTATTGGCTAATTCAAAATTTAAACCTTCCATCTCCTCGAGTACCAGAAACACTTCAAGAAATACTTCTGTCTACAGAAGACGGGTTAATTTTCTTCAAATTTTTCCCGTGTAGTCTGGAAATAAGTCACGTATATAAATCAAATGGAAATGAGAGACAATGACTGATGGCTTCATTTAAACTATATTTGCACAGAATCTAAAGGCACTGAGAATGTCTTAGAGGGCTTCCCTGTTGACTCAGCAGTAAAGAATCTGCCAGCAGTATAGGAGATGCAGCTTTGATCCCTGGCTCAGAAAGATCCCTTGGAGGAGGAAATGGCAATCCACTTCAGTATTTTTGCCTGGAGAATCCCACAGACAGAGGAGTCTGCAAACAGTCAGACGTGACTGAGTGACCAAACAACAACAACCTGTCTGTTGAATTTTATTTCCGCCTCTACCAAGCATTTCCTGCCTGGACTCACTTCTAAAAGTTTCTTACATAAATATTCCCCCAAAGCTGCCTCCCAACCCTCTTTCTTGTATCCTTTCTCCGGGGGTCAATTCAATTACATTTCTACTCAGGCAGGGTAGACCTTCCATGGTGTTCACTAATCCCAGCAACTTAGAATCATCAACTCTTCTGATTGCCCAATGCATGCATGCTGAGTCACTTCAGTCGTGTCCCAATTCTTTGTGACCCTTTAGACTGTAGTACTCCAGGCTCCTCTGTCCATGGAGTTCTCCAGACAAGAGTACTGGAGTGAGTTGCCATGTCCTCCTCCTGGGGATCTTGCCAATCCAGGGATCAAACTCACGTCTCTCATGTCTCTCGCATTGACAGGTGAGGTCTTTACGACTAGAGCCACCTAGGAAGCCCTGATTGCCCAGTGAAAGTGAAAGTCACTCAGTCATGTCCGTCCCCATAGACTATACAGCCCATGGAATTCTCCAGGCCAGAATACCAGAATAGGTAGCCTTTCCCTTCTCCAGGGGATCTTCCCAACCCAGGGATCGAACCCAGGTCTCCCACATTGCAGGCAGATACTTTACCTGCTGAGCCACAAGGGAAGCCCAAGAATACTAGAGTGGGTAGCAAATCCCTTCTCCAGCAGATCTCCCTAACCCAGGAATCAAACTGGGGTCTCCTGCATTGTAGGTAGATTCTTTACCAACTGAGCTATCAGGGAAGCCCATTGCTTCAGGATTGCCCAGTGCTCATGCCTTATTGCCCACTGTCCATGCCAGACTGGCTATTAACTCTCACCTCTGCCTTGGGTAACTCATGCCCCACATTTCCAACTTACTTTTCAAACACTGCACCTGGAAGTCTCGCCAACCTGTCAAACATAATCATTAAACGTGAACTCATTGTTGGCTCTGCATGAACTAGCTTTCTTCCCTGTAGTGCTTATCTTAGTATATGGCATGATGATTTTCTTTTCACTCAGGCTTGGAAACTAGAGTTGATTTTTCTTGTTGTCCCTCTCCCTCCACCACTCAATAATTGCTCTACTTGTCATTTCTACTTTGTAATACTATTTGCTCAACTCCTTCACTCTTTTCTCACTTTCAGTACCTAAGCTGAGGGGTGTTTACCTGAATCACTGCACTTATTTCTCTGCTTTCAGTTCATCTTCCATATATTTCCCCTTCATAAGCAATGTTTCCAGATTAGTCCTGATTATGTCAGTTTAGATTTTTTCAAAAAACCTTCAATTCTAGTTCACTAATAAAATCACCAATCAAGTGGCTTCATGTTCTGAGCCCAAAAGCCTTCTCCTTCATATTTCTACTTCTGCACTTTATACACTGTTCAAATGCACAGAAATCATATCAACTAATGGACAACAAGAAAATACATCATGGAATAAGTAGTATATGATATGTATCAGGATCCCTGCAATAAGTTTATATAAAACCATGCATTGATCCCTTATAATGGTAATGTTGAACTGTGAACTTCCAGATGTTCAAGCTGGTTTTAGAAAAGGCAGAGCAACCAGACATCAAATTGCCAAGTTCCTGCTGGATTATCGAAAAAGCAAGAGAGTTCCAGAAAAACAATTTCTGTTTTATTGACTGTGCCAAAGCCTTTGACTGTGTGGATCACAACAAACTGGAAAATTCTTAAAGAGATAGGAATATTGGACCATCTGACCTGCCTCGTGAGAAATCTGTAAGCAGGTCAGGAAGCAACAGCTAGAATGGGACATAGAACAATAGACTGTTTTCAGATAGGAAAAGGAGTATGTCAAGGCTGTATATTGTCACCCTGCTTATTTATCTTATATGCAGAGTACATCATGAGAAATGCTGGGCTGGAGGAAGCACAAGCTGGAATCAAGATGGCCGGGAGAAATATCAATAACCTCAGATATGCAGATGATACCACCCTTATGGCAGAAAGTGAAGAAGAACTAAAGAGCCTCCTAATGGAAGTGAAAGAGTGAAAAAGTTAGCTTAAAGCTCAACATTTAGAAAACGAAGATTATGGCATCCAGTCCCATCACTTCATGGCAAATAGATGGGAAAATAGTGGAAAGAGTGGCAGACTTTATTTTCTGGGGCTCTGAAATCACTGCAGATGGTGACTGCAGCCATGAAATTAAACGATGCTTACTCCTTGGAAGAAAAGTTATGACCAACATAGACAGCATATTAAAAAGCAGAGACATTACTTTGCCAACAAAGGTCCGTCTAGTCAAGGCTATGGTTTTTCCAGTAGTCATGTATGGATGTGAGAGTTGGACTATAAAGAAAGCTGAGTGCCGAAGAATTGATGCTTTTGAACTGTGATGTTGGAGAAGACTCTTGAGAGTCCCTTGGACTGCAAGGAGATCCAACCAGTCCATCCTAAAGGAGATCAGTCCTGGGTGTTCATTGGAAGGACTGATGTTGAAGCTGAAACTCCAATACTTTGGCCACCTGATGTGAAGAACTGACTCATTTGAAAAGACCCTGATGTTGGGAAAGACTGAAGGCAGGATGAGAAAGAGACAACAAAGGATGAGATGGTTGGATGGCATCACTGACTCAGTGAACATGAGTTTGAGTAAACTCTGGGAGTTGGTGATGGACAGGGAGGCCTGGCGTGCTGCAGGCCCTGGGGTCACAAAGAGTCAGACATGACTCAGCAACTGAACTGAACTGAACTGAATATTAATCTTATACTAGATTAAAAGCCCAAATCCATCCACCTCGATACCTTCCCTAATTTCCACACAGGAGAATGTGATTTCTCCCTATTTGGAAACTTCATAGGGTTCTGTCCTATTTAAAATTGGCTTACCACTTTCTGCCTGTCGCTATGGTTATTTTTTTGTACTTGTCATTTTCCCTTGTTTAAATTTCAAGCTTTTTGAGAGTATGGACTTTATTTTTGATTCTCTGCAGTATATTCTTTCAGTATTTGTTGAATTGGAAAATTCTAATAGGCAAAGTAATGCTTTTTTTATTCTCATTTCCAAGGATGTAATTTAAATAAAATCATAAATACTGGAAATATTGTTTTTGTTCAGCTTCTCAGTTGTGTCCGACCCCATGAATTGCAGCATGCCAGGCTTTCCTGTTCTTCACTATCTCCCAGAGTTTGCTCAGACTCACGTCCATTGAGTCTGTGATGCCATCCAACCATCTCATCCATAAGTATATGTGTTTATATATATGTATTATAAATATATACTAAAAACTGTCAATTGTGAATGAATTTTTCCTTCCATTAACAAATTTGAATAAACAATTGCTACTAATTGTGCTTGCTTGTCTAATATATTTTAAGATAGTATTTTATTCCATTGGAAAGTAAAATCAGTGCTTCCAGGGTAATTAAAATTGGCTAAGCTATTTCTTTTTTCTTTTTTTTTTAAAATTCACTCTCTAGTTGAATGAGACTTAAAAAGGCCTGTCAGTTGACAAACTCATCTTTCTGAAAGCTACATGGCAATTTTGGCAACTTTCCCAGGTGATGGTGTTCCTGTAGCTGTTTAAACTCAGTTAAAATTTCACATACAATAATGTATTCTATTAATCTTTTTAAAAGACAGTCAGTTTAAATGACATGGTAGTTAAATGATATTAAGAGTAATGGTACCCTATCAATATACAAAGTGAAGTTAGAAGTCTTTGGACTATATCTCCATCCACTGAGGTCACCATCATGAAGATAAACTATCTTCTTTTCCCACAAGATGGCCCTTGGTGACATTATCTGAATCAGGATTTGATAATGGATGGACCTCAGGTATAAATTATTGTGAATGTACATAAAATTTTAATGTTCATTCCTTCTTTCAATAAAGTTTTATTAAATATCCACAATTTTTTGAGGATTGCTATACCACAAAAGAATTTTTATAAAAGTGTTCTATCATATTTTTTGTAATGGATGGTCTTTGCAAAAATTTTTAAAACTCCTTTGGTCAAATAATTTTGGCAAATGTTTTTATCCCCCTTTTAGAAATGTACACCCATATTAGCATATTAAAGCATCAAATAATTCAAGCACCAAAGAAACATGCTTAACTTTGCTTATTTGCTTATTTCAGCTCCTTTCACACCTTTTTGACTGGAAAAATTATTTATGTCCTCTCTCATCCAGTTATACCAGTGACCAATGGATTCCTCTGTGGAAAATAAACCTATCTGACTTAGCATTGTCTCAGTATAGCTTACAAAGTCTTGTCATATTGTGACATGCACACATTCTGACAACACACAATACAGTGTCTCATAGGAGATGGTGTCCTGTTTGCATGGCAAGCAGAATATCAATATTTGTCCTTAAACATGATCTGTTCAACTCTGAATAACTCACTTTCCCTTTCTGGACCAAATTATCTCCATTGCACAAAAGTGAAATAACCATAGATTTGTATTTGTATTCTAATGATGAGGATTATACCTTGTTATATCTTGATGTTTTCATTGCCAACTTTGAAAATGAGGACATATGCTTATAATACTATTAGGATGAAATATAAACTAGAGTACACTTAAGAAGTTATGAACATAGGAGAAGGGAAGAACATGTTGGATGTGGTTAACATCCAGTTGGTGCAGTTCACTGAAAGAGCTATAGCCCTCCCGAAGAGACATCTGAAGCATTTTAGTTATTTCCCCCCACCCCGGTTTTCTCCAATACAGCCCATGGAATTCTCTAGGACAGAATATTAGAGTGGGTATCCTTTCTCTTCTCCAGGGTATCTTCCCAACCCAGGGATTAAACCCAGGTCTCCCATACTGTAGGCAGATTCTTTATGAGCTGAGCCATAACGGAAGACCCTTCAATACAGCACTAATAGTTTATTACTATTCAATCAAATGTTTTGGGAGTTGGTTATGCATGTCTCTGAAACAAATGGAAAAAACAAAAAGACTGACTTGGGTAATAGAAAAAAATATGAAATGTCATGATAAATAAAAGCTTTTTATAAGTTTTTAAGGATCTAGTGTAAAAAAGGGACAAATGAATTTATCTGGTGATATTTAATATAGATATGATTTAAGACAGCTGTTTTAAACAGCTGTCTTAAACAACACTATTTCAGAGGTTATGAACAAGAACAAGGGATTTCTACCACTTTAAGGCTCTCTTTTTAATGTAAGAATGATTCTTTTTTATTTATTACAAAGAGAGGTACAGTTTTTACTTGGGTTCTGTGTCTGCAACTATATAGTTATTGTGACTTTGGATGATACCACTTTACTTCTGAGATCTTGATGTTTTTTACATGGTCTAACATATATATTTTAGGCCTAAAAATATCTCTTATTCTATGAAACAAAGTGGATATGTCAGAACTGTGGTCAAAATGACTGTAAGTCAATTCAATACACCATATTTTCTACTTGTCCCAGGTGAAAATATGTGTTTATCATGAGGTTATTTGAGAATACCAATTCATGGGTAAAGCTCAGTTAATAGCCACTTTGGGCAAATGTGCTTTGGCAGAATACACGATGCAAGTGGCTTTGAATATATAGTTCAGAGATTGCAACAGTCTGATGAGTCATTGAATATGAGTAAGTCACAAAAGTAACATCACAGCTCATGTGGTATAAAATTGAGTTGCATGGTCCTTTTTCAGAGCCAGAGGAAATATCTCATAGAAAATATTGTAGAGAAAGTATGTATTTGAGCTATCAGATAATAATCTAGACACATTTTTAATCACTTTCTGTTATTAAGATGAAAGGACTAGTTTAAAGGTGCAATATATAATAGATTGCCTAGTTCTAAAACCCTATGATGCCTCCTTCTAGTTATAGACTTAGTGGAAATTATCTTCATTCTCTGTGTTACAGTTTTATCATCTGAAAAATTAGAAGAATAGTAGTAAGTATTTTATAAGACTTTTATGATAATTAAATGTCAAAATGCATGTAAAATAGAACCTAGCTTTTATAAAAACTGCTCAACTAATGTTAGCAATTTTTAAAGTTAATATTCTGAATTGCTGTTTTCAGTAAAGGTAGTTTGATTCATACTAATCATCCTGCTAATGACAAGTGAAAATTTTAAACAGACATTAAAACAAAGATTATAAAACAATTATTTAAAAGTTGTGGGGAAAATCAAAAGAAGGTGGAAACTACAAAATAAACATTATTTATCAGTAAGAGAAATAAACTATGTGACTCAAAATTAAATAGCTTGAACTGGAGGCTGAGATCATCTGTTTAACTGGGATGAAGAGACAGAGGTTGGAAACTGGAGCTGCCAGAATGGCTGGAAATTGAGGGAAACATTCCTCACAGGAAGGTGCCACAGAGAGAAAAGCACCAAAATTGTGTACACATTCTGCTTAAATATTAGCTGATGTGTAAACTGTGCATATGCAAGGTGATATGAAAGGAACACAGAAAAAAGGATGCTACTGGACAAAATAAAGACAAATAAAAACTTAAGCAGAAATTTCCACAAAGATGACACTACCCTTATGGCAGAAAGTGAAGAGGAACTTGAAAAGCCTCTTGATGAAAGTGAAAGAGAGTGAAAAAGTTGGCTAAAAGCTCAACATTCAGAAAACTAAGATCATGGCATCCGGTCCCGTCACTTCATGGGCAATAGATGGGGAAACAGGGGAAACAGTGGCTGACTTTATTTTGGGGGGCTCCAAAATTACTGCAGATGGTGATGGCAGCCATGAAATTAAAAGACACTTATTCCTTGGAAGGAAGGCTATGATTAACCTAGAGAGCATATTGAAAAGCAGAGACATTACTTTGCCAACAAAGGTGTGTCTAGTCAAGGCTATGGTTTTTCCAGGAGTCATGTATGGATGTGAGAGCTTGACTATAAAGAAAGCTAAGCGCTGAAGAATTGATGCTTTTGAACTGTGGTGTTGGAGAAGAGTCTCTCTCTCTCTTTTTAAATTAATTAATTAATTTTTTTCTTTACATTATTGTGTTGGTTTTGCCATACAGTGACATGAATCCGCCATGGGTATACATGTGTTCCCCTTTCAGAACCCCCCTCCCTGAGAGTCCCTTGGACTGCAAGGAGATCTAACCAGTCCATCCTAAAGGAGATCAATTCTGGGTGTTCATTGGAAGCACTGATTTTGAAACTGAAGCTCTAATACTTTGGCCACCTCATGGGAAGAGTTGACTCATTGGAAAAGACCCTGATGCTGGGAAGGATTGGGGGTTGGAGGAGAAGGGGACGACAGAGGATGAGGTGGCTGGATGGCATCACTGGCTTGATGGACATAGGTTTGGGTAGGCTCTGGGAGTTGGTGATGGACAGGGAGGCCTGGGGTGCTGCAATTCATGGGGTCGCAAAGAATCGGACATGACTGAGTGACTGAACTGCACTGATTGTTAGAGAAACATTTGGAGTTCAATTCCCAACAAATTAGAGGGAGTTGGTAAACATTTTGAATTTTCCTTGAAATCCCAGAAGATCCATCCCTTAAGAAGGATCCAAGGCTACATTCTAGTTCAAGGAGTAAAGCCAAGGTTCTTAAAGGGTCCACTTAATTTTTTTTTTTTTAAATTAGATCAGGTCAGCTTTCCAGTTTCTTAATTTTTTATTGGAATGAAACACAATAGTCCTACAATTTTGATGATATAATTCAGATTTTCTAAAATATATATTATACATAATGCCCAGGTTGTAGTTCAAATTTACAAGATATGATAAGAGAAAAATTGGATGTAAAATTCAAAATAAAGCCAACAGAAACACATTAATATAGGACTTAGATATTAGCATTAGCAATACAAATTTTAAACCATGTTTAATAAACATATTAAAACATATACTATATATATTGAAAAATATGGTGAAAATTATTGAACAGAAATGGGTAATCACAGCCAAGAAATAGAAAAACCTAAAAAAGAATCAAATGGAATTATTATAAGAGAAAAATACATGTAACACATAAAAGATCTTTGAATTGGCTAGACAGAGCAGAGAAAATAATCAGTAACAAAGATCTGTTTAAAATATAAAAATAAAAGCCAAAATAGATCATTTGAGACCTATTATAAAATGCCAGATAGTAATATATAACTGTGGTCCCATACATGAAGAGAATAGGAAAATAAAACCAAATTATTTGAGAGACAATAATCTAAACATTTCTAAAACTGGTGAGGATATTGTCACAGAAACGAAAATCTCAGAAAAGCATGAGTAAGGAAAATACAAAGAAAAATACACCTGCAGTCACTATTGTCAGAATGCTAAAAACAATAGACAAAGGGGCAAAAAAGAAACAAGGTATTCCACAAAACAAGTATGGAGACTCACTTCTTATTGGAATAAATCAATGGCAGATAATAATAGAAAGATGTAAAAATTTGTATAGAGACACAAAAGAAACAGAGTAGCCAAAGCAATCTTGAGAAAGAAAAACAGAACTGGAGGAATCAGGCTCTCTGATTTCAGACTATACTACAAAATTACAGTCATCAAAATAGAATGGCACTGGCACAAAAATAGAAATATAGATCATTGGAACAGGATACGAAGCCCAGAAGTAAACCCATGCAACTATGGTCAATTAATCTATGACAAAGGAGGCAAGAATATACCGTGGAGAAAGAACAGTCTCTTCAATAAATGGTTCTGGGAAAACTGGGCATATACATATTAAAAATGAGATTAGAACATTCTTTAACATCATACACAAAAACTTGGTACCATAAAACTCTTAAAGGAAAGTATTGGCAGAACACTCTTTGACATAAATTGCAAGAAAATCTTTTCTGATGTCTCTCCTAGAGTAAGGAAAATAAAAATAAACAAATGGGACCGAATAAAACTCAAAAGCTTTTCACAACAAAGGAAATCATAAATAAAACAAAGAGACAACCCACAGCATGGGAGAAAATATTTTCAAATTGTGTGACTGATAAGGGATTAATCTCCAAAATTTACAAGTAGCTCATGTGCTGGGAGCCATCAGGATGCCCCCTTGCTCAGATGACAAAGTCACGAGACTAAGAAAGAAATTGCAAAGCTGACTTTATCGGGGCATCCTGGGCAAGCCCCACCCTGGTATTTTTCTTGGAAGTTCTGTCCATGCTCAGAACATTGGCTCATAACAGTAGGTCAGTCACAGCTGGAAAGAATTTGTCCTGAGATAATCCCCCCCAGACCTTATCGACTAGAGGATCCGGGAAGGTGGATCGCCTTCCCCGGGGGCAAAGGAGGAATGAAAGGGACATTTAAATAGATTACTACTCCTCCTACTAATTACTGGGGAGTTTACCAAGAGTTCTCTGGGGGTCATGGCAAGGCCACCACCAGAAAGGCTCCTACTTGGGTCACCTTTCCACCTCCTACTCCCCCGACCACTCCACGGAGGAGGCTCTCTTCCTTGAAGAAATCAGGCTCGTTTGGGACTTAGGAATGCTCATAATTGTGGCCAGCATAGTTGGAGATATTGATTGCCTTAGGATAATGTAGACATAGGAATTCATTATAGTAGTTATAAGGTTAATAGGGTTTTATTGCTAAAGCAGTGCTCCTAAACTGTCTCTTAGTCCTTTTTCCTCTTCCTAAACTGTCTTAGTCCTCTTTCCTCTTTCTAAACTGTCTCTTTGTCCTCTTTTCTCTTTCCTCCTAAGAACTGAAGTAGGTTACTAGAATAAACAGTCTCAAGCTTTAGCCCTTCCCTCTAGCTTCTACATAGTTGTACCTGATAAGAGAAATGTAACCTTTCTACTTAGGTTGATGTACTTATCATGACTGAATGAAGCATACTGGAGACATTCAAATGGTAAACATACTATTGTTAAATCTAATTACACAAAAATCTGACTTCTGTAAGGGGAATGTTTCATGATAGATTGGGGAATGAGCTCAATGATAAGGTTGCTATGGAAGGTAGAAAACAAAAAAAATGTATAGAATGATAGGTGATGTAATGATGTAATGGGGATGTCTTTTGGCTATAAAACTGTAAACCACCAGCAATAAACGAGAGACTTCTCCACCACTTTTTGGAGAGACTTCTCCATCACCCCACAAAACTAACAGCAATAAATAGAGACTGCTCCATCACCACACATCGACTCAGCTCAGTTCTTCCGCCGACGCCACTCATCCCTCAAGACCCCTGGACCCCGCCGGGGCTGGACCCTGGCACTCATGAGGCTCAAAGTAAAAACAAACAAACAAACAACCCAATAAAACAAAGGTTTATGCAAAAAATCTAAACAGACTTTTCTCCAAAGAAAACATGCAGATGGCTAAGAGGCACATGCAGAGATGTTCACCATCACTAATTCTCATAGAAACACAAATCAAAACTACAATGAGATATCACCGAACACCAGTCAGAATGGCCATCATCAAAAAGTCTGCAGACAATAAATACTGGAGAGGGTGTAAAGAAAAGGGAACTCTCCTTTGGAATGTAAATTGGTACAGCCCTCTAGAGAACAGCATGGAGTTCTTAAGAACTAAAAAATAGACTTACCATATGATCCAGCAGTCCTATTCCATATCTAGAAAAAAACATGGTTCAAAAAGGTACATGCATCACACTGTTCACTGCAGCACTGATTACACTAGCCAAGATACGAAGCAACTTAAGTGTCCATTAACAGAGGAATGGATTAAGAAGATGTGGTACATATACACTATTAGTCATAAGAAGAATGAAATAATGCCATTTGCAGCAAGGCAGATGGACCTGTAGATCATCATCCTAAGTGAAGATAAAGATAAATATCATATGATATCACTTACATGTGGAATCTAAACAGAAATGATACAAACTTATTAACAAAAGAGAGAGACTCACAGTCTTGGAGAATGAACTTGTGGTTACCAGAGGGGAAGGGTGAGAGGTAGGAACAGGCTGGGAGTTCGGGATTGACATGTACACACTGTAATAATCTAAATGGGAAAATAATTTGAAAAAGTATATATATATGTGTGTGTATATATATACATATATATAAAGATATATATATATGTATATATCTGAATCATCTTGCTGTATACCTGAAACTAACACAATATTGTTGATCAACTGTACTCAAATGTAAAATAAAAATTTTTTAAAAGAGAAAGAGATCTCCTAAGTGCTTGGGGGAGTAAGGATGGTAAGAAAATTGTGAACCTAGAATTCTAGAATCTGTCCTCAAGTATCTTACATAAATGGAGAAGAGATTGACAGGTTTTTTGAGAGGGAAAACGAAAACTGAACTAATTTATCATTAAAAAAAAAACTAATAGAATTTCTTCAGGGTGAAGAAAAATAATCCACCAGGGAAACCCAGATGCAAGAAAAGATTAAGACAACTGGAAGTAGTTAATTATATAAGTCTATAAGATGGATTGTATTTTTCTTAATTTCTTTAAGTGTCTTTTGACTGTTTAAAGAAATCAATGATGATATTAATAGAAGTAAAATACATTATAACAGAAGCAGACTTGGTAAATTAAATTATACATGTTAAACTATGATAGTAATTTAAGTTAGACAATGAAATATTAATGGCTCAAAGCAACCACTGAGAAATTAAACAAAGAAATGAAACTAGTAGAACTTTACACCAGTCAGAATGGCTGCCATCCAAAAGTCTACAAGCAATAAATGCTGGAGAGGATGTGGAGAAAAGGGAACCCTCTTACACTGTTGGTGGGAATGCAAACTAGTACAGCCACTATGGAAAACAGTGTGGAGGTTCCTTAAAAAGCTGCAAATAGACCTGCCATATGACCCAGCAATCCCACTGCTGGGCATATACACCGAGGAAACCAGAATTGAAAGAGCCACGTGTACCCCAATGTTCATCGCTGCATTGTTTATAATAGCCAGGACATGGAAGCAACCTAGATGCCCATCAACTGACGAATGGATAAGAAAGCTGTGGTACATATACACAATGGAATATTACTCAGCATTAAAAAAAAATTCATTTGAAGCAATTCTACTCAGATGGACGAAACTGGAGCCCATTATCCAGAGTGAAGTAAGCCAGAAGCAAAAACAACAATACAGTATATTAACGCATATATATGGAATTTAGAAAGACGGTAATGAGAACCCAACATACGAGACAGCAAAAGGAACGCAGATGTATAGAATAGACTCGTGGACTTTGGGGATGAGGGTAGGGGTGGGATGATATGGGAGAGGGGCATTGAAGCATGTTAATTTTCATATGTCTAATCAATCGCCAGCCCAGGATTGATGCTCGGGGCTGGTGCAGCGAGATTTCCCGGGGCGGGGGAGGGAAGAGGGACGGGGGTTCCGGAGGGGAAGCATATGTAAACCCATGGTGATATCATGACAATGTATGGCAAAAACAATTAAAAAATAAAAAAAAATAAAATAAAATTTAAAAAAAAAGAGGAGATAAAATAAAGTAATATAAAATACTCACTGCAAAAGAAAGAAGAAAGGAACAAAATACCAGTCAGGACATACAGAAAATAAGAAGCCAAAATATAGACGAGGAATCTAATATGTCAAAATGGCATTTATTATATATGCACTAAACACATCAATTAAAAGAAAGATTGTCAGATTGATTTTAGTGATGAATGGCACTAAAATTGTATGAAAATATAATATATAGACTGGTTGAAATGAAAAATGAGAAAAAACAGACAAAGCAAACAGTAACACAAGAGAGTCACATTAATAGCAGACAAGGTGAGCGTCAAGAAAATGAGTATTACCAAGATACAAAAGGGGAATATTTTATAATGATAAATTTTTTTCCTCAAAAAATAATAAAGTGCAGAGATAAAATATAAGGACACTGAAAATTTGCACAACATTTGTAACAACTGTGACCAAGTTGACATTGCTGAGTACTTCCTGAAACAACTTCAGGATGCATTTTTTCAGGTGCATATAAAATATTAATCAAAACAGACCATTTGCTATACTATTAATTAAGCACTAACTGATTTAAGATTGAAAACATATGAAACTGGAGCCTATTATCCAGAGTGAAGTAAGCCAGAAGGAAAAACAACAATACAGTATACTAACACATATATATGGAATTTAGAAAGATGGTAACGATAACCCTGTATGCAAGACCGCAAAAGAGATGCAGATCTACAGAACAGTCTTTTAGACTTTATGGGAGAGGGCAAGGGTGGGATGAAAATGGGAGAACAGCATTAAAACAGGTAAATTATCATATGTGAAATGAATCACCAGCCCAGGTTTGATGCATGATACAGGGTGCTCAGGGCTGGTGCACCGGGATAACCCAGAGGGATGGAATCAGGAGGGAGGTAGGAGGGGGGTTCTGGAAGGGGAACAGATGTATACCCATGGCAGATTCATGTCAATGTATGGCAAAACCAACACGATAATGTAAAGGAAAAAATAAATTAAAAAAATAAAAATAAAAAATAAAACCTTCAAAAAAAAAAAGAAAACATACAGTCTATATTCTCATACCACACTGGAATTAAATTAGAAACAAATAACAAGAAAATTAGAAAATGCCCAAATATTTGAAACCAGGGTAACCACTTTTAAATTACCCATGGTCCACAGAAGAAATCATAAGGAAAATTAGAAAATATGTTGACTCAATGACAATTAATAAAAATTTTAAAAATCCTATTGAAATATTTTTAGCTTTAAATTTATATTTTACAAAGGATTAAAATTTTGGAGGATATACTCAAATAGAAGAGGATAAAGCAAATAAAAATAACATAAGAGATTTGAATAGAGAATAAACAATGCAAAAACTTAACATAGCCACATGTTAATTTCTTTGAAAAAATAGTAAAATTAATAATATTGATAAAATCAATAGCAAGACATACACAAAAAAGAACACTAATTAACAATAGCAAGAAGGAGATAGGGCATATTGCTATGTTGCTTATAGATGTTGAAAGGATAATAAGGGGATATTATGAAAAATGTTAGTCTAATAAATTCAACAGCTTACATGAAATGGACAATTTCCTTGAATATCACAATTCACTAAAACTAACACATGCAAAAGAAAACTAATATCTTCTAAGTTCACTGTGATTAGAAATGAACTAATTACTAAAAATTTACCCACAAAGAAAACTCCAGGCCCAGATGATTTCACTGGTGAATCCTATCAAACATTTCAGGGTCAAATAATACCAATTTATAATAATTTTTTCAAAATGAGAAGATGAAGGAATATGTACCAACTTGTTTTATTAGGCAGTAACACTGACACCAAACTGACAATAAATTTGACAAGAATATAAAATTTTAGCTAGCATCCGTTATTAGCATAGATACAAACACTTTAATGCCAAAGATGTTCAAAGTACCGCACAACTGCACTCACTTTACATGCATAATGTTCAAAATCCTTCAACTTAGGCTTTAGGAGTATGTGAACTGAGAACTTCCATATGTACAAACTGGATTTAATACATATCCAGTACTAGACTGAGGAAGCAGAGATCAAATTGAGGATCAGGATCCATCTGTTGGATCATAAAAAAAGCAAGAGAATTCCAGAAAAACACCTACTGTTTCTGTGACTGTGTGAATCACAATAAATTGTGAAAATTCTTAAAGAGATGGGAATTCCAGACCACCTTATCTCTCTCCTGAGAAACCTGTATGCAGGGCAAGAGGAAACAGTTAGAACTAGACATGGAATAATGGACTGGTTCAAAATTGGGAAAGGAGTACATCAAGGCTGTATATTGTCACCCTCCTTATTTAACTTTAGTGCAGAGTATATCATGCAAAATGCTGGGTGGGATGAATCACAAGCTAGTATCAAGATTATTGGAAAAAAATATCAATAACCTTAAGATATGCAGATGATACTACTCTAATGGCAGAAAGCAAAGAGCAACTAAAGAGCCTCTTGATGAGAGTCAGTAAGTGAAAGTGTACAACTTTCAGGGTCAGTTGTGCACAACTCTTCGTTGAGTACTCAGTCATGTACAACTCTTTGTGACTCCATGGACTATACAGTCCATGGAATTCTCCAGGCCAGAATACTGAGTATTCCTATTCCTTGTCTAGCAGATCTTTCTGACCCAGGAATCGAACCAGGGTCTCCTGCATTGTAGGCAGATTCTTTACCCAACTGAGCTATCAGGGAAGCTCCTATCCCTTCTTCAGGGGATCTTGATGAGGGTCAGAGGGAAGAGTTAAAAAGCTGGCTTGAAACTCAACATTCAAAAACTAAGATCATGGCATCCAGTCCCATCACTTTATTTCAAATAGATGTGGGGAAAGTAGAAACTGTTGCAAATTTGATTTTCTTTGGCAACAAAAATCATTGTGGATGGTACTGCAGCCATGAAACTAAAAGACACTTCCACTTGCTCCTTGGAAGTAAAGCTATAAAAAATCTAGACAGCATATTAAAAAGTAGAGACGTCACTTTTTGTATAGTCAAAGCTATGGTTTTTCCAGTAGTCATGTCTGGATGTGAGAGTGAGACCATAAAGAAGGCTGAGTAACAAAGAATTGCTGCTTTCAAATTGTGATTCTGAAGAAGACTCTTGAGGGTCCTTTGGACAGCAAGGCTATCAACCCAGTCCACCCTAAAGGAAATCAAGCCTGAGTATTCATTGAAAGGACTGATGCTGAAGCTGAAGCTCCAATTCTTTGGCCACCTGATGCAAAGAACTGACTCATTAGAAAAGATACTGATGCTGGGAAAGTTTGAGGGCAGGAGGAGAAGGAGGTGACAGAGGATGAGATGGCTGGATGGCATCACTGACTGAACAGGCATGAGTTTGAGCAGACAGTGGGAATTAATGAAGAACAGGGAAGTCTGACTTGCTGCAGTCCATGGGGTCACAAAGAGTTGGACATGACTTAGCAACTGAATAGCAACACTTTAATGAAATATTAACAAAATCCAACAATACATTAAAAAATGATACTATACTACAAGTAAATTCTTCTGGACTTCTTCCAGAAACATAAACTTGGTATAACTGTTCAACTCAATCAGTATAATTCATATCATAAGAAGAATAAAATATAACATATGATTATCTTAATTTAAAAATACCTCTGATAAAATTTAATAACTTCTTTTAATGAAAAGTTATAGAAAATAGAAATTGAAGAGATATTATTCGATCTGAAATTAATCATCTACAAAATGAATATACAGCTAACATCATGCTTTTAGAAAAATATTTAACACTTTTCTTCTAACATCAGGAATAGGTAGGGCAACATATTTATACTACTCTACCAAAACAGTAGTTAGCAAGGATGTGACAAAAATCTTTTGATGAATTCCTTCCTGGTTCAGGAGGATCCCACATGCTGCAGAGCAACTAAGCTCCTGCACTACAACTACTGGGCCTGTACACCTAGAGACTATGTTCCACAACAACAGAAGGCACCTCAATGAGAAACCTGTGCACCACAAACAGTAGAGCCTCCTCATTACAACTCAAAGAAAGCCTAGGCACAGCAACCAAGACCCAGTGCAGCCAAAAAATAAATAAAATTTTAAAAATCCTCTCTCCATGCTGGAGAAATATCTGGTATACCTAGTAGTAAATTTACAAAATTTGCAAAGCAATATTTCAGGTCAGAAAAAAAAAATACCTAACTATGTACAAAATGAAATCAGAGCAGTGCAGATGCCTATGTATGGTCCTGACATCTTAGTCTGGTATTTTGAGTTACAAAAGCAGATTTAAAATTATTTTTTTATTGCCTACACTATGCTAAGTATTGGGTTAGATGATTTTACATATTTGATCTTATTTAAGAAATGAATTATAGAATATTATAGTTCCGGGTATTCCTCAGCAGTCATTTCCTTGTATCTTTTCATTCCCCTGGTGTATAAGCTTAAATAAACCTGGATACATGTACATGTATGGCTGAGTCCCTTCGCTGTTCACCTGAAAATACCACAACAGTTTTAATTGGTTATACCCAAGTACAAAATAAATTGTTTAAAGTTTGTTAAAAAAATAATTATTAGTTTCCCCATTTCTAAAGTGCAGTCAAGGACAGTGTCTCTTTAACAACTGTATCTCTGGTATATAGTTCAATGGATGGCATATGGTAGGTAGTTAATACAACTTTGCTGATGCATGTAAAATGAATATAAATATTCATCTCTACCTTAAACTCTTTGCTACAAATTCAGATTTGATCTCTCCTTGCTCTAATCACCAGTGGCAAATTGTAGGAGTTGAATAGTTGCTTTGTTCCAAGAATCCTGCTAGACACTTTATGTATTTTATTCTTCATCTTACTATTATAGGGTCAATTTTTTTTCATTATATGTATGACTCTCTATTCTATACTCTTGCCAAAACAACATACATTAAAAAATAATTTCTTTTAAAACATTTTGAAATTTGGGGATCAGAAGATGAAAACTGTGTCACTTATGAATGACAATTTTGCAGTCAATTAAACAAAAACACTGCATAAATAGAAAATGCTATGCTAATGCAGATGATATCTATGCTTCTGGTGAACATTTCAGAAAAATTACAAATTGATTTTATTATATTGTCAATTATGATTTTTTAGTACCATTATATCCAAGATGGTTTCTACTGTGATTCAAATGCGATTATTTGGAGGGAACAGAGCTAAAATAAATTATCCACACTGATTATAATTTACTTCCAGGACAAGCAATTTCATCCATAAGTCTGTGTCAAAAACATGATGCTTTCAACATCCATTATACACATCAATTTTCAAATTTTTTCATAATTTAACTATGTTTACTCACCTAAGTGACTATAGAATTCATGGAAAATAATTAGGGCAAAATGAGTGTTTCATTTTAATAGGTTCATAAATATATCTGTGAAGTTATGTGCTACATATTTTGTATTATTCCATAATAAAATAAGTTTCTATAAAATCAAACTTATTTTTTATTGTAGTAATTTCACCCTGAGATGACATTGTTGAATATTAATAATAATGCAGTTATCACATTCTTTCAAGATTATTAGCAGATCTAGAGTAGCAAAATATCTTCTAATTCATGCCCCAAGATTATTGTTTATTTTCAATTGACTCCCAAGGTAGCTTTTCTGTAGGAAGATATTGTTCTTTCAATATGAAGAAATAATATTAAGCAAATATTTTCCTTCTCTTTCCCACATGACAAAATTCTTCTATAAAATGAGACATTTTTAGCAAAATACGTCTTGTCTCTTCTTCCTCCTTATCTATATAATTTAGCATCCATTGCTAAGGCTAGCAGTCATGAACTAGCACAGTCAATGAGAGGCAGAAACAAGTTTAAAAAAACAACTTTATTCCTGGGAAAAGTGCAAATTACTATTCACAATTTAAGAGTTAGGTCAAAGGTCATTTCCTCTATGCAGTTTCCCCAACTTTTCAGAGTCCTCTATGTGCTTTTCTGGCATTTCTGTCCCTCACATGACTGTCACATGCCATACATGTAATCAACACACTGGCAACTCTTCAGTAGCAGAAATTTGTATTAATCTTAGCACCCCCAACCCCTGGGGCTTCAGACAATGTTTTACACAAAATCAGAAATCAGTAAACATTTGTTGGGTGAAAAAACAAAAAAAAAATTTAAATAAAATAATGCAATATATTAAGAATAGAGTTTTCATTCAAAAAAGGATGCTGTTCTTTTATTTTTATTCTCTAATAAGCTTCCTCTTCAACAGAAAAGTCAGATTTCCTGCACAAGATTTTAAGCAATTTTAAATCCTATAGGCAATAATTACTGCCCCATTTATAAACAGGGAATCCTGAAATAACAGAGTATACAGTGATACAATACCATCCCACTTCCTACTATCATTTCTTAGAATAAGATGTTTAAGATAAGTTAATTCCTTCTAATTAAGTCAGAGCTTGTGATCCTCCCAAGAACTGAGTATTAGTCTCTTCTTTAGATTATCACTAATCTAAGAAAAGAAGGAATTGCACATGATAATATATTACAGTGACTTCTAAAAGGCATGATATTTTGACTTCTACATAATAGCAGATGCCTGGCGGCTCAGAATTAAGGCAAATGCTAGAATTAGCAACATACTAGTAAAAAGTTAGTATCCCAAGTTCCTGGTTTTCAGTCAATGTTTTGTTACTGTTCTATGTAAATATGTTCCATGCTTGTTCTCTTCCATTTGTGGTTCTAGAGGGAGGAGGAGACTCTCTGTTCCTAGGGAAGAATATTTGAATGGACATTTCTTTCCCTCACCTCCTCCTTCCCTCCATTCCATGCAAATAGGTATCAGTATAAGAATGTAACTTTAGCAATAGATTTCTCAAATGCATGATAATATTTGCTGCATTTCTAGCTGCTACATTCTCCACATCCTTTTTTACAGCAACAGTGAGAACTCTGCTTCTTTTGGCTAATTGCATCTATTTATCAGTTTGTTAGAAATCTTAGGAGAGGAGGGGTGGATGATAAAGTGACACCACAATTCTAAATGTTGGCAGAGTTTCATTCATGACTTTATACCTTTCCCTTCCCAGTTCAGATTCTAGAGTGCTGTCCAGGCTTCCTCACACCATGGCACACATATAAAATTCTATTCTTCATCACATCAGGGTAAGCAGAAAGCATCCTGGCAACAGCAAATGCAAGGATCAGCTACCCCAGATGCAGACCACTCCCTCTCAGCTGCAAAGAATATCTTGTTTGGAGTGCTTACTAAACTTGATGTGAGGTGCTTTTCTTTCATTTTAATTTCTTTGTTTCAAGCAGTTGCTAAAGAATAATAATCATAAGGAAAAGGTATTCTCACTGAATGAATTTCAAATACTCATGGAAATCTAGAATCTAGCCTATTATAACATAGATACCAGTAGAGGCCAGTCTCACTTAGCTGGTATTTTGATATGATAATTATAACTATTCTTTATCAATTCCTTAAAACAGACATCACTAGGCAACTAGAGAAGGTAGAGTGTTGCAATTATTCATGTACTTTGAATAAATAGCACTTAGTATTGTAAGACATCTTTTCTTTTCTTCAAATGAGTCTTCATTAGGTTAAAATCATCATGGAAAACAAGACAGTTTGGGGGTTTTTATCCCTTTGAGAAGCTCTGTCATTCAGAAGGATTAACTTTTTTTGTTCTGATTCCGTCCTCCTCCTCCAATTTAACGATTATGTTCCAACTGATTTATTTGGAAATGTATTAACCTAACAATATATTATCTCTCTGAGACTCTATAATTTACTCACATGATCTAGATGAATTGGTTTACTTGGCTCAGAAAGTGAAAACTGAGGTTTCTGGAATTACAGAAACTTAAGGCAGAAAGTCCTAAGTAAGCATCTAAACTAGAGATTAGCAGTATTTTTCTGAAAACGATCAGATAGTCTTTTTGGCTCTGTCTTTCTGGGGACAGCTCAACACTGCTGTTGCAGGGCAGCAGAAGGGGCCACAGTAAAAACCTAAATAAATGAATGTGGCCACATTTGGCCCACAGGCTGTGGTTTGCTGACTGCTGATCTAAATGTATTTCCATTTGTAGACAGATTGCTATCCAGAAAGGACAGTCTTGTCTCTGGTTTCAGATCAATGGTGGGAAGTCAGATCTCCTATCTCCCAGATGTTCACTCTTTGCATGTTGTTACATTATTTTGGTTTTAGCAAAAAATAGGAAATGAATAGCATTAAAATGATCAGAGATGTTTCATTCAGCTATGTATCAAAAAGTTAAACCAATACTAATAGCTAATATATACTTACCCAGTACTATATATTATATAATATGCTAAGTTTTTACATCATTTTTATTTAATCTTGACTTAACCCTAGGAGGTAGATTCTTTTATTATCTCTCATTTAGGTATAGGAGACTGGGGCTCAGGTAAATTGCCCAGGACACAGGATTATAATGAGAAGAGCTAAGATTACAACCCAAAGATCAAAACTGGTCCTCCTACTCATCCATCATATCATATTGTCTCCATTTACAAATATGGAGATCATAGTGGACATTTATTGTTTAGGGTCATCCAACTCCAATTTCATATTATTTGGTAACTGTAATCAAATAACAGTTACCCAAAGACATCGAGTCCTAGTCTCTAGAGCGTAAAAAGTTTATATTTGGGAAGAGGATATTTGCAGATGTAATTAAAGATTTTGAGATGAGACAATTACCCCAGATTTCCAGGTGGGGCCTAAATAAACTCCAATATTGTTATAAGAAAAAGGCAGACAGAGTTTATAGAGAAACAAAGAAGAAGAGACAACGTGACAACAGAGGCAGACAGCAGAGTAGCCACAAGCTAAGGAATGCTTGGAGCCATGAAAAGCTAGGTGAAGCCTGGAAGGGATTCATCCTTAGAGGAGTGGAAAGAAGCAGTGAGGGCCCTCCTACTGATTTTGAACTCCTTGCCTCAGGAACTGTAAAAAAAAAAAAAAAAAAAGAAAAGAAAAATCACTAACTGTGTTTTCTTTGAAGCCACCAAGCTCATGGTAATCTGTTACAGCACTTTCAGGAAACCCATATAAATAACCATACCTTATTGTTCCTCTGGAACACCACCCCTTCCCTTTCATGGGTTGCTTATTGAAAACAACTACACCCTTTTTTCTAGGAATGATTTTTCTGACTAGTCCTAAGCAAATCACAAAATTACATCCCTTTGGCCCTCATAATTGGCTCAGGAATAGATACATACACTAGACATCCAATTAAAGTGAATATGTGAAGTGCGGAGATATCAGAGATACTTTATCTTTCCTGCTTAAAAAAAAAGAGCATGTAGTTTAACCACTACCTTGCAGACATCCTGCAACCACGAGGGAAGAGGTTGCCTGGTAACAAAGTCAACCCAGAAGAAGCCAAGTCAGAGATAAGTAAAATTGAATCCTCGTAGATCAGCCAGTAAAGAATCAGCCTGCAATGCAGGAGACCCAGTTTCGATTCCTGGGTCGGGAAGATCCCCTGGAGAAGAAAATGGCAACCAGTATTCTTGCCTGGAGAATCCCATGGACAGAGGAACCTGGCAGGCTACAGTCTGTAGGGTCACAAGAGTCGGAACTTGACTTAGCAACTAAACCACAAACCACCACAGTCACGATTTTTCAGAGCAATAGAACCAGTGGTATACATATATGTATATATATATATAGGTAGGTAGGTAGATAAAGAGATTGGTTATTAGGGACTGGTTCATGAGATTATGGAGGCTGAGAAGCCCCAGGATCTGCCCCATGAAAGCAAGAAACATATGAAAACAAGTGGTATAGCTGTAATCCAAATGTGAAAGCCTGAGAACCAGGGAAGCCAATGTTGTAAGTCCCCGTCTGAGTTCAAAATCCTGAGAACCAGAAGCACTGATATCCATATAAGAGCAGGATAAGCTGGATGTTCCAGCTCAAGCAGACAGCAAGTTTGCCCTTTCTCAGCCATTTCTTTGTTCTATTCAGAAATCAGTGGATCAGAATGTGCCCACCTGTACTGGTAAACACAATTTTCTTTACTCAGTCAACTGAATAAGCTCTAATTTCTTTCAGAAACACTCTTATGGACACAGTAAATAATAATTTTTTACCAGATACCTGGGCGTTGCTCAGTGAAGTTAACACATAAAATTAACAACTATAAGTAGCTATTTTTGAGCCCATGCATATAGCTTCCCTGGTGGCTCAGATGGTAAAGAATCTTGAAGCGCAGGAGACCTGAGTTTGATCCCTCAATCAGGAAGATCCCTTGGAGAAGGGAATGGCTGCCCTCTCCAGTATTCTTGCCTGGAGAATTCCATGGACAGAGGAATCTGGTGGTTTACAATTCATGGGGTCTCAATGAGTGGGACATGACTGAGTAATTAAAATAAAGCTTAACATAAAGCTTCAAGTCCCAACTGTTAGACTCCCTGATTTCATAAGCCCCTAAATTTCTTTTATAGTTGAAGCCAATTAGAATTGAGATGTCAGGGCATCATAAAGACTCATAATGCACAACAGGCTAAACATTTTTAAACTTTTTATAAATTAAAACAAAAATATTATAATTTTTAATCTCATTGAAATGCAGAATCAATCAGAAAAACTATTTGGCACATAAAAATAATTTGTGCAAAGCCTAGTTTATATTTAATCATAGTGCTTTTTGTGGAAGAAAAATACAACCTGTGGATTCTTTTCATTCTTCATTCTCTATCTGTTTACATGGCGGTCTCACCACCACCTTAAAATCATTTTATTACTTTCTATTTATGCTATAAATCCACTTCTCTGCTTTACACATTATGAAGTTCTTACAATTTTGTCACTGTTTCTCCATTTCTTCATTAATTTTTTCTTTCTTTTTAATTTAATTTAACTCAAGTTTTTTGTTTTTCTTTTTTAATTGTTTTTGCCATACATCGTCATGATATCACCATGGGTTTACATATGCTTCCCCTCCGGAACCCCCCTCCCTCCTCCCTCCCCCCCGGGAAATCTCGCTGCACCAGTCCCGAGCATCAATCCTGGGCTGGTGATTGATTAGACACATGACAATTAACATGCTTCAATTTAATTTTCTTTAGAAACAATAGCCAGAGGGAGACATTATTTGAAAGATGCTTTTATATTTTACCTCAATACAATAGACATCATCATGATAATCTGCCTCCAAAATGATAATATCTTTTCATAGGCTTCCCTGATAGATCAGTTGGTAAAGAATCTACCTGCAATGCAGGAGACCCTGGTTTGATTCCCAGGTCAGGAAGATCCACTGGAGAAGGGATAGGCTATCCATTCCAGTATTCTTGGGCTTCCGTTGTGGCTCAGCTAGTAAAGAATCCTCCTGCAATGCAGGAGACCTGGGTTCATTCCCTGGGTTGGAAAGATCCCCTGGAGAGGAGAAGGGCTACCCACTCCAGTATTCTGACCTAGAGAATTCCATGGACACTATATGGTCCATGGGATCACAAAGATTCAGACATGACTGAGCAACTTTCACTTCACTTCACTTCAGTTGGTATATAACCAAAGTTTTAAAACTAACTGAAAATTCAAATCTTCACCCTGGAAGCTTGGATTCTTAGACAAATCAGTGTCTGTTTTAGGGGATAACACATTCAAGAGGGTTTTTCCTAATTTATTAAATGCCAGTTGATAGTATATAGTATAGCAAGGAAAACAGCATTGCTTACTAAATTATCCAACATTCAAAAGTTTCCAGGTTAGTTAAAAATATTCTTCTTTTGTCAGCCTCTAAATAGAAAAGATGGCTGAACATATGCCACAGACTTTAAAAAGATAAAACAACATGTTAATTATTTCTCAGTAAAACCAGAATAAAAGGAAACAATGCATCCATTAGGTATGCACATATGACAATCATTACAGCATAATGCCATTTAAAAATCTTATGAGTGTTTGATTGTTAAGAAAATCACTGAATATGTGAAGTTTTGATAGAAACAGCAGATAAGTTAATAACTGTTTGCAATAATCAGCATACCACATTGCTATGTAAAATAAAATTGCTTTTATAGTATAGCTCTTTTGGGGGTTCCCATACATCTAACAAATGTCACCATCACAGCTATTGCTAATGCACTAAATAAATGGAAAATGTGGGGTAATTTGACCATATGGAATATGAGAAGTTGAAAACTTTGGAAAACAGTGTGTCCATGTGAAACGTGACTCCCTGAAGCATTCAACTAGGTTGTGTGTGTGATGACTGAGCTAACTGCCTGAATAACATTTCTCACCACTCTATGAAGAACTGATTCTACAATTAACCTGGGTTGGTTGTTCCTATGGCTCAGTTCAGTTAAGTTGCTCAGTCGTGTCCAACTCTTTGAGACCCCATGAACCGCAGCATGCCAGGCCTCCCTGTCCATCACCAACTGCTGGAGTTTACCCAAACTCATGTCCATTGAGTCGGTGATGCCATCCAATCATCTCATCTTCTGTCATCCCTTTCTCCTGCCCTCAATCTTTACCAGCATCAGGGTCTTTTCAAATGAGCCAGCTCTTCACATCAGGTGGCCAAAGTACTGGAGTTTCAACTTCAACATCAGTCCTTCTAATGAACACCCAGGACTGATCTCCTTTAGGATGGACTGGCTGGATCTCCTTGCAGACCAAAGGACTCTCAAGAGTCTTCTCCAACACCACAGTTCAAAAGCATCAATTCTTCGGCGCTCAGCTTTCTTCACCGTCCAACTCTCACATCCATACATGACTACTGGAACAACCATAGCCTTGACTAAGCAGATCTTTGTTGACAAAGTAATGTCTCTGCTTATCAATATGCTGTCTAGGTTGGTCATAAACTTTCCTTCCAAGGAGTAAGTGTCTTTTAATTTCATGGCTGCAATAACCATCTGCAGTGATTTTGGAGCCCCCCAAAATAAAGTCAGCCACTCTTTCCACTGTTTCCCCATCTATCTGCCATGAAGTGATGGGGATGAATGCCATAATCTTAGTTTTCTGAATGTTGAGCTTTAAGTCAATTTTTTTCACTCTCCTCTTTCACTTTCAGCAAGAGGCTCTTTAGTTCTTCTTCACTTTCTGCCATAAGGGTGGTGTCATCTGAGGTTATTGGTATTTCTCCTAGCAATCTGGATTCCAGCTTGTGCTTCTTCCAGCCCAGCATTTCTCATGATGTACTGTGCATATAAGTTAAATAAGCAGGGTGACAATATATAGCCTTGATGGACTCCTTTTTCTATTTGGATCCAGTCTGTTGTTCCATGTCGAGTTCTAACTGTTGCTTCCCAACCTGCATACAGGTTTCTCAAGTGGCAGGTCAGGTGGTCTGGCATGGCTCAAATCACTGGAAACCCAGAATTGTTCTGAACATCAGATTTTGCTTTATTTTAGAAGCAGGTTCAAAATATAACCAGGAATAGAGTATACATATCATAGACACAGTGTTGTGTGCATACTTGGGCCATGATGGACGTCTTTAACACGAAAGACTTCTGTTTGTTGCTTTGAGAATAGATATCAGTTGAATTCATCTCTCTGCATGTATCATCCTTCATATATCTGTACCAGTATCCTCTTTCCAGAAGATGTCTCCTTTTTCCTTCTTTCCTATATGTTGAATATACAAATATGACAATCATTACAACATCAAGCCCTCTTTAATTTGATGGGTATTTAAGCTGGGTGCTAAGACAATGAGTATAGGAAGTTACTGAATATAGGAAGTTTCTGAATAGGTAGAAAAATAATGGATAAGTTTAAAACTCTTTGTAATTATTGTCAAATATTGAAATTTCAAAAATCCTCTCATATGAGAAATACAAAAATCAAATTTTTGAAACTAAAAGATTCTACATTGGTCTCTGATGGTTATATTTAAGAAATGCAGAATATAGGGTGATAGAAAGAGGACAAAAACATAAGCTTGGAGCATATTATCTAGAAGAATTTTGATACCAGTTTAACCAGGAAGTCATAAGGTAATCCTTCTTTCCTACTGAAGTCATTCTCAGCATACGCTAATGGGGATAGAGGCAGATGGTATGTCAGAAAGAAAAACAAAGGCTATTTACTGACTGCATACTTTGTTCCAGAAATTTTGTTCAGCACTCTTCATGCCATGCTGTATGTGATACCATGATCTTATCATGATTAATGAAGTAGATTAAGTCATTGATAGAAAAGTCAAAGAATATTTTCAGATCAAAGATGAGAAGATGAATCATTCCATACTTATTTTGGTAAACAGAAAAGCAATTTAGGGGGGAAAAAGTTATGCACCAAAATGGATTTAAAATGAAATAACAAGTTAAACATAGTAAATGGAATGCAGCTTAATGAGAGAATCATAATTAAACAAACCTAAACCAACAGTTTTTTTTTTTTTTACCACAAACAAAGACATTGGGCTAGGCTTTATAGTTAAGATAAAAGTTATACACATTTTGGTTTTTCTAAATATCATCAGGTTGAAAAAACAGTGAAAGTGTTAGTCTCTCATTTGTGTCTGATGTCTGACTTTGTGACCCCAAGGACTATAGCCTGCCAGGCTCCTCTGTCCATGGAATTCTCCAGGCAAGAACACTGGAGTGGGTTGCCATTACCTTCGCCAGGAGATCTTCCCAATCCAGGGACTGAACCCAGGTTCTTTACCAGTTCTATAACCAGTTCTATAAGTAAATTAAGCAATGCCAACTTATAATTCAATGCCTGAACTAAAGTCTATATACATATTATTGAAAAAATAAAACTTTCATCTTTCTCTGTGAATACAACTACAAAATTCAAACCATTAGTCAAATGTTTCTAGTGTACAGAATAAGCAACTTACACATTTAATTAAATTCATAACTTTTATGTGGGTTTTTATATTGGTTCAATAACTTCTTTGAAGTATACCATAAACAGTATACTGCTGAGTATCGTTGTCTTGATTCCCATATAGAAATCAATATTTTAACATACCAACATTTCATTTTGGTTTTCAGCTTCTTCATGAAAAATTTTATCCAAGAAATGACACATTTATGAAATTCATTTTTTTTCTTTATTTCAGTAATCATCAACTGAGACTAAAGGCCATCACTGTCAAAGACACAGAGGAACCATACAATCCTTGTTGACTATTTCAGTTCCTCTCTTCAAAGGCTCTGAAAAACAAAGTCAATATAATGCAATGAATGTCAAGTGGTGTTTTACAAGAGGTTATTTGGAAATTAATAATATAAACACCACCTGTCTAGAACTGGGTGGTGAAACCTACAGCCTAAAAAACTGTATCGCCATAAATTCCTCCTTTGTCTTCTCTTCAAAAAACACTTGGAGAAAAGAAATACTCTTTTCTGAAACTTCAATTTGCCATTTTGCTTTCAAACAATAAACACCGACAAGCCAGAGTTGGGATCTGAGGTGTGAAAATGGAATGACGGCTGTGAAGAAAAGCCCTCCTAAAATTTTATGTAGGTGTTAAGTCAATAATGTTAGTGACCTCCACTTACTCAGTTTGGCATTCTATCCTTCGAACATATGTCCAGCATTGAAGAATTTTCCCTGAAACATCCTTGGATCAAACCAAAGTCAGGTGACACGTGTGAGGCTGAACAGATCTGTGAAGATGACATTTTCAGGGACTGGAAGAGCTCTAAGATTCTGACGCTCTCAATACGGAAAGGACACAGAAGGTGCTGAAATATCCCGCGTCTTCACTTCCTGGCAAGACTGGCACATATATGAGTGGTTTTCAGACCCTCTATGAAGACACTTCTCTTGATGAAATGATGTTGGTGAACTTAAGTTTTTCTCATGTAAAAATCTAGTCTTTTAAAAACCTGTGTCTCTTCCAAAGTGCAAAGACGGGAAGTTTTATAGCCAAAACACATTCAGAAGTTGACTGAGGCCAAATTAAGCAAAAGATTGCAGAAATGCCTGCTTCTCATCCTTGTACACTCTCTCCCATTCACACAACTTTCCTTTCCTAGGGCTCTCTTCTGAGGCAAGCAGCTTCCTTGATATATTGGCAAGAATCATCCCCCAAAGTACTGTGAACTTGAAAGGAAAATGGTATTTGTAGATATTTTCAAAGTATCACTCACCTCTCTGCCAGATCCAAAGTGCCTCTTTCCAATCTGATTTCCATCCAAACAGAATGAATAACTGTATGCCAGAATACTTCAGGCTGATATACCTGAATTGCCTCATTGTAACCAATCCCTAAAAGCCTTTTCAACGTTATAGGTACTAACAGTTTAATTGCTACCAACAAAGGATGTTGTACTTGATGTTAGGATCAGTGAGAAGAGTACTCAATAACCCTGAGAAAAATGTTACAAGGGTTTGAGAAATGGTTGCATTTGAGTGCAATTTAAAGTACATGGATGCTAGCAATACTTATCACAAAATTCTGAAGGAACACCATGTTATAATACATTTTGCAAATAAAACAGAGAAAAGAAATGCATTCTATCTGCCAGAGGGATGGTGTGACATTGAGTTCTCACAACTGAAGCTCTGAATTTGTAAGGGAGTATGTACCTCTAGTAGGTATAGAAGCAAAATACAATATTTTATTCATCTGTTTTCTAGAATATATACCATGTAGCCTGCAGGCAAGTGAAAGAACTGTTCACAGGCTACCATTTCTACCTCTTCTCTGTTACACTAGCATCAGTGATGGGGCTGGAATTAAGTTCTACACAGTCTGTATCTCTGCTTTCAGAATTTGAAGTCATCAACTTTAAACACCCTGATTGAATTTATATTTCTTGTTAGCATTAGCCTTTTGCCTAGGGAATTCATTTGTCTTTTTATTAGACAGCAAGCTAATACTTGTTTACATCATGGAGTATAATTTAAAAGAGCAAAATTCCATGGGAGTAAGCACCACAGAGTACAAAGTAAAGAATTTAGAAATTGCCATTGTATTTCTTCAGGTTTCAAAGCCTTAAGAGCCATGAGTTGTAAAAATATAGTGAAAAAAAATAAGTCACTCTTTGCATCTGAAAATCTGTTATACCGGATAATCCCTTGCAGTGCTATTGTCAACACCAACATTGATGGAGCATGAGAAATGTAATAGGGATGAAGTATGTGGTGAGCCAAGGAGATGCAACAGACTCCTTTAACAAAAAAAGAGGAGTGAAACAATTTTTAGAATTCTGGTACAGTGAAAGAAAACATGTTCATTCAAAATAAAAAGATCTGAATAGGTAAGGACTCTACTACTCACTAGAGTTGGATAGGGGACAAGCAGTTTTCATCTGGCCTAGATTGAATTATTTTATATCATATAGAACACAAAGTCACACCGAAAATGGAAATGTGTTTCTGTCTGTTTTACTGCTTAACTACAGATGTTAGAAACAATAAAGTTTGAACTTTAGTTGTGCAAAATGTTTATATCAAAGAACCGAGTCTTATTTCTAGCAGTGTGAGCACTTTCCAAAGAATATAGACCAACTAAATGGTTTGAGGAAGTTCCTTCTCTCACATCTTGATATCATATCTGCAAATTGATTATCTGATGAGAAGCTGGAAGAATTCACATTTAATTTTTCTAATTAAAAGAGTTTGACATGATTTTTAAAACCTTTATCACAATTTTCACTCTTAGCATCCTTCTCCTATTTTCTTGTTAGTAGAGAGCAAAATAAACTTACAAAAAAAGATGAAATTAATAGCCAAAATCCAACTAATCATCAAACAGTGAAAGGATTTGTTGTTTTAATAAATTTTATAATTAGTTTTAATATTTAAATATACATATATAGCAAAGTATTATCATTTTCTCACTTGTTTCTCTCTCAATTTTATGCCAAGAATATGTTTAATTACTTTTTATTAATTTATATAAACAAAATTATTATTTACTTATCTTTATTTTGCACAGATACAAAAGAATAATCTTGATTTAGAAGATTGATTAAAAATGTAACCATTGTTTAATATTTTTCTCTGTCAAGGTTCTTTTAAAGTTTTAATACTATTTATTATTTTGGCAATAATAACAAATTATTATTTATTGTTTTACTCTTTTAGAGTCTTATCTTAATAGACCATATAACTTATTTACTATTTGACTCTCCCTTAAAGCTTTTATTATAAAAGAATGCTTTTTGGTTGCTATGGAAAATTTTAATTATCAATGTATTACCCCTTGCTGAAATAAATTCCTAATTTTACAAATAGAGCTGGGATTAATTCATAATTTATTATCATTAGTTTCCATTTTTACAAAGTTTTATGGTTATAATCTTGAAAAATTAGAATATTATCCACTAAAACCTCTTATTTGAAAACATAATAAAAAGTAAAAGGATAAATATTCCTCTTAAGAATAATCCCATATAGTACAAGAGAGGAAGAGTGTGGTTATTTGTCTAGGTAATTTTTATTCACTTAGCTCATGAAACTCCTATCTGCTGTACTACAGTGCATTGCGATTTGCTGTTAAATCATTTCAGTGGAAGAAAGCATTTATGGACTGTAAAGTATTAAACTCACAAAAGTAGAGTTTTTGTGGCAGTTCTTTCAATAATAAAGCTACTTTTATAGCTTTAGTTTATATTGTTATGGTAAGAAGAAATAACTTATTGGTTGATTGGAACCAACTTAAAATTAAGATTCCCTTATTTGTTCTTCAAGCAATACAGTGCTGAGTTTCTTTGCTTTCAGCACAGTTTGTAACCATGAAGAGTATATTTAAAATAAACAATAACAGGAATAAGCTATTCCATGTTAAAAAATAACCCTTTATAGAATAAAATTTTCCTGCATTTTAAGATATTGGATGATGATAATCTGAGCACAGTTGACAGTTAACGGTGGGATCTTAGGCACGTCTTTTCCTAATTTTGAGCCTCAGTTTACTAATCTGCAAAGGAAGGAAGGGGCTGCCCCGGTGGTTCAGGGGTAAAGAATCTGCCTGACAATGCCAGAGATGCAAGTTTAATCTCTGGTCCAGGAAGATCCCCTAGAGAAGGAAATGGTAAATGACTCCATTCTTGCCTGGGAAATCCCAAGGACAGAGGAGCCTGCTGGGCTACAGTTCATGGGTTCACAAAGAGTCGGACATGATTGAGTAACCGAACAACAAAGGAAGGAATGGCATATATATCCTTAATGAGGGACAAACAATATGCACAGATGTAAGATTAAGAACCTAAATTTTGGGCAGGCAGGTCAAAGGAAAGCCTAACTTTCACAAGTGTGAAATGATAGGATTTTGGACAAATTACTTCAGTAAACACTAGCTGTATTTGTAAAATGGGGATTACTAATTTGCCACACCAGGAATGATAAATAGAATTATCACTTTGGTAATATAATGGAGGAGGTGTGTAACAAGAAACAAAGCCAGATGTGTGGCAAGGAGGGTTGTGGTATTATACATGCAAAAGATGCTGGCTCAAACCAAAGCAGAAGCAGAAGAGTTGATGAGATCAGATTAGATTCAGGATATATTTTGAAGGAGAAGCTAAGAGTACTTGCTGATTGAGTATGAAAGGGGAAGAAAAATAGAGAATAACTCTTGAATCTTTGACCTGCATAATTAAGTGAATTACATATGATTAACTGAGAAAGAATTTAAGAAGGCACAGCTGAGAGCAAAGGAGTTCAGTGTTGACTATCCTAATTTGAGATGTGTGTTCCCTAATAAAGAAAAATTTTCAACTGGGTTAAATATTAAGGAACTAAGACAGGTTCAGAAATCAAATTTAGAAGCATTGAGAGCCATAGTCGATCCAAACAAAAGTAGTTTCTGAGTAGTCGTAGAAACAAAAATTTGATTAGGGTAGAAAGATAAGATGTGAAGAAGTAGAAAAAGCAAATGGAAAGATCTTTCCCAGAAGAGATACTATGGTATGGAAAGAGATGAATAAGGAGATAGGGAAAGGGCTACATATTTAAAGTGCAGGATATTATGGCATATTTTACACTGATGAAGTGATTCAGTAGAGAGAGTAGAACTGATGTAGTGGAGGATGAGGAGATGATTGCAGAAGCAAAAACCTTGACTAGGTACAATGGTGCTGGGTTTTGTATCTATGTATTGAGATTAGCCTTAGAAGAAGCAGGAGTAATTTTCACAATTACAAGAGTGAGAGCAGCATATTTTGTTACAGCTTCAGTGGGCTCATGTATCACACACACATATACATAGATCTTAATTATTTTATACCATGAAAGAACCACCAAAGCCCAAATACTGATATTCTTCTATAACTTGGGTCATAATATAAAAAGAACAGTAACTGTAACAGTAATTAAACATTCCATAGGGGAATTGAGCAGAGATTATGAAATCAAGGAATCTCGTAAGTGTTAGTCTATTTGGAAAATAACTTCCAAAATACTAACATAATAGCTCCTCATTTATTCACCACTCAGGGAACTGAAAAGTTCAGAGATACCTGCTAATTTCATATAAGAATCAAAGTTCATATATGTCATTGAATATCTGTCTCTCTCTAGAGTCAGTCAGTGATTTGCTCTGGTTACATTTGTTCTCATGGAGAATTTACACATTATGCTGGAAGGTGGTAAAGAGCAGCTCTACACTTAGAATCTTCCAGCTCATCAACTTCCCTGCGAAATATGGCTACCCCTTCCTAATAACTCAAAAATTTTCCCAAGATTGAGTTTTAGTAGTCCAACTGGTGTCATCATTTACCACTTCTTAAAAATACACTGGGATGCCCCAGAATTGAATCATGTAATCATCTCCACTGAATCTTCATGGACTGAGAGGAAAGTGGCAGCTCCAGGGAAATGAATCTTGATGATGAATTGAATAAGGCTCAAATTTTAACAAAAATCAAGTGATTTCAATGTCCTTAGCTTGGAAAGCTGAGTATATGTTATAACAGTGATAAACAGGTAAATATAAAAACATAAACAGCAGTGATTTTTAGGCAAGAGTAGGATAACATCCAGTTTTGAACAATTTACTTTTAGGTGACATTGGGATAATTAATTGGAGTGTTTCAAAGGGTCAGACTTGTTGACTGAACAATAATAACAACAAGAAAGAATACATGTGTAGCTGGAGAGGGTGTGGAGAAAAAGGAACCCTCTTGCACTGCTGTTGGGAATGCATATTGATACAGCCACTATGGAAGACAGTACAGAGATTCCTTAAAAAATTAGGAATAAAACCACCATTTTACTCAACAATACCATTTCTCAGCATAAACCTTGAGGAAACCAAAACTTAAAAATACATATGTACCTCAATGTTCATTGCAGGGCTATTTACAATAGCTGGGACATGGAAGCAACCAAGATGTCCTTTAGCAGATGAATGGATAAAGAAGCTATGGTATATGTATGCAGTGGAATACTATTTAGCTATAAAAAGGAATGCATTGGAGTTAGTTCTTATGAGGTGGATAAACCTAGAACCTATTATACAGAGTGAAGTAAGTCAGCAAGAGAAAAACAAATATCATATATTAATGCATATATATGGAATCTAGAAAGATGGTACTGATGGACCTATTTACAGGGTAGCAATGGAGACACAGACAAAGAGGACAGATTCATGGACAAGGACAAGGGTGAGGAAGGAGGGGGGAGATGACTGGAGAGAGTAACATGGAAACATACCCACTACCATATGTAAAATAGATACCCAATGGAAATTTCCTATATGGCTCAGGGAACTCAAATCGGGGCTCTATAACAACCTGGAGAGGTGGGGAAATGGTGGGAAGTGGAAGGGAGTTCAAGAGGGAGAGGACATATGCACACCTATGGCTAATTCATGTTGATGTGTGGCAGAAATCAAACCAATATTGTAAAACAATTATCCTTCAATTTAAAAATCTAAAGAAACATATTTTCAGAGACTATGTAAAACTTAGTAAATGAAGAAGTTTCTGTTTACATAATGCATTAATTGTATATATTATTTTGAGTTTTACATAAATATAATGAGTTTTTAAAATTTATCAGAATCCTTGTGTAGAGTACCCTAGGTGTCTCACCGTGAAACTGGTTGCTTCACATAACGAGTATGATTAAGTGCTTTGTTATTCTTTGAGATTAAATAAATAAAAACATAAACAGTGATCCTTTAATAAAGATTGAAATAATGACTAAAATCTTTATTTTACTAAATAACTCAGATTTTTAATAACTAAAGGATGTCTGATATGTAAAACATGTACAAATTTAAGAATCTCACCTTAGGTTAGTATAAGCTTAATGAAATGTGACCGCTATTTCTCCTCTGTCCCCAAAATCACTTTCTTTTTCCCTTGGACAAGCAAAAACGTCCCAGTTCCAGGGAAAAAAAGCTATGAATACAAAATTTTTAATAAATTGTTTGGCCCTAAATAAAGGTAGCAAAACTGTCTATAGTCATTATGACTCATAGAGTCTCTTTAACACAACTAAATGGCCATGTATTTTTATATTATCTGTAAACAGGACATAAAATAACATAAGGGTTTATGAGACTCATATCTGAAATATATGTAAATGTGAAAAAAAAAATATATATATATATATATATGAAACTGTGGTCCAGTATAGTCATTTGGGTTCTTTGACAGCAAGCAAGAAAAGCTAATTTAGACTGAGCAAAACAAAATATATATGTGTATTTGGAAGTTACAGTTTAGTCATAGAATCAAAGGGATTATGGACTGTATTGTGCCCCTCTAAATATATATGTTGAAGTCCCAGTTCCTCAGTACCTCAGAATATGAACTGTATTTGAAGATAGAATCCTTAAAGAGGTTATTAAAGAGAGGTCTTATGGGTGGACCCTAATTCAATATGACTAATGTCTTTATAAGAGGAGTTTATGGCATAGGCATGCAAAAAGGCAAGACCATGTGAACACAGAGAGCCATCCACAAGCCTCAAAAGAAACCAACCCTTGATCTTGGACTTCCAACCTCCAGAACTATGGGAAAATGTATTTCTATTGTTTAAGTTCCCTAATCTGTGGTACTCTGTTATGGCAGGCCTAACAAATATGTTACTGAACAACTAAGTCTCAGAAAGAATGCAAGTAAGGCATTGTAAAAGCTAGGCAATAGTTATTTCAGAATCCCATCACTTGCACTAAGTAAGTGAGAAGCCTGCCAGTCATTACACAAGTTCAAAGTACAAAATTCCAGAAGAAAGAAGCTGAATGGTGAAGGTTGAGTAACATTCCTAACTCTTGGCCAGCACAAAAAGAGTATCAAAAGTATCTTGTTTTACAGCTATAGCAAAACTGCATAAAACAAGAAGAGAGCCCTAAATAATACAATAAATACTTTCTATTACAGCTCTTAACATCTTCCAGAATATCACACTCTCAACAGAGGAAGATCAAGTATGGAATCCTAAACTCTACAGAAGAGGAAAATCCAGGATATCTCAAGACTAGACAGAAACCCTGCACATCTGGAGAGGGATGGGAGGGCTATTATTAGGCTATCACATCAGAGAGAAAGGGGGAGAGGGGCCATATATTTTAGAGATGATTTCATAGGTCACAGAAAGAAGTTTACATTTATTTCTCAGTGCAATGTGAAACCACTGCAGTTTTATTTAGGCCTCAGATTGCCTAATAAGGCTCAATTGGGAAAGTTTTTGAGTTATTAGTAACAGATAGGTATATTTCCTAGAAGCTGCTGAACTGCAAGACTGTAAGTGTGGAGCTGCTCTTTGCCACCTTCCATCATTTATAACAATGTGAATATACTAAAAACTACTGAATTGTATGACTTTGAGGTGAATTTTAAATTAAATTATATATCAATAAGCCTTTACTGAAAAAAAGTTGGTGATTTAACAGTGAAACAAAATTGAAAATGAAATGATCAGAAAAATTTAAATCTCTTACCATTGACCCAATCTTTAATAAATTTCTTTGGTGTGGGTGGTTTTCAATGGACAAACATCTAAAAAGTTACTTTCTTTTATTTCTTTACAGCAATCTGAGTAAGAATATCTCTATTAAACCAACAAGTTCTGTCCTTGGACATATTTACAGCCTTCTGTGAACATGGGCTAAGGTGGGAAAGGCTTAAAAAGTCTGTATTGCTCCATTTCTCCATACGATGCAATAACCATAGATATTTGGATTTCTTTTTAGGTGAAGCATGCCATGCTAAGGAATCTATGAATGAGTTATTTAAAAATATTAAAGAATGGGAAAAGATTTCTTAGTACAAAGAATTAAAGTTGCAAAATTTTCCAATGTTTTTCTTTACATTTCCTTCCCCTTTTGCATGTGGGTGCTTCTGGTGTTCAGCTCTATACTATCTAACAGATAAATTAAAAATCTACACAGATTCAAGCAAAACAAGAGCACCAAAGTAGTGAAATTATTGAAATAATAGGATATGTTTTATAAACCACAAAAGCTGTCATAAATAAAAAAAATAATAAAAGGTTTATTTGACTTCCTTATGGTAAAGAATCTACCTGCAACGCGGGTGATCTGGGTTTGATCCCTGGGTTGGGAAGATCCCCTGGAAAGGGAATGGCAACCCACTCCACTATAACTGCCTGGAGAATTCCATGGACAGAGAAGCCTAGTGAAGTCTGTAGGGTCACAAAGAGTCAGACATGACTGAGCAACTAACACTTTTACTTCACTTTTCATTCATTTTATTTGGGAAGTTGTGTAATTTGAAATCCATATACAGAAACATGATCTTAGTTCAGTAATGCTTTAAGGATGTTACTGGACATATTTCATTAAAAGTAGAGCAACTGAATTTTGTCAAAGGCTTTCTCTGCATCTATTGAGATAATCATGTGATTTTTATTTTTTAATTTGTTAATGTGGTGTATTACATTGATCGATTTACGAATATTGAAGAATCCTTGCATCCCTGGGAATAAAGCCTACTTGATCATGATGTATGATCTTTTTGATGTGTTGTTGGATTCTATTTGCTAGAATTTTGTTGAGGATTTTTGCGTCTAAGTTCATCAGTGATATTGGCCTGTAGTTTTCTTTTTTTGTGGCATCTTTGCCGGGTTTTGGAATTAGGGTGATGGAGGCCTCATAGAATGAGTTTGGAAGTTTACCTTCCTCTGCAATTTTCTGGAAGAGTTTGAGTAGAATAGGTGTTAGCTCTTCTCTAAATTTTTGGTAGAATTCAGCTGTGAAGCCATCTGGTCCTGGGCTTTTGTTTTTTGGAAGATTTCTGATTACGGTTTCAATTTCCGTGCTTGTGATGGGTCTATTAATATTATCTATCTCTTCCTGGTTTAGTCTTGGAAAGTTGTACTTTTCTAGGAATTTGTCCATTTCATCCAAATTGTCCAGTTTATTTGCATATAGTTGCTGATAATAGTCTCTTATGATCCTTTGTATTTCTGTGTTTTCTGTTGTGATCTCTCCGTTTTCATTTCTAATTCTGTTGATTTGGTTCTTCTCCCTTTGTTTCTTGATGAGTCTGGCTAACGGTTTGTCAATTTCACGTATCTTCTCAAAGAACCAGCTTTTGGCTTGGTTGATTTTTGCTATGGTCACTTTTGATTCCTTTGCATTAATTTCTGCCCTGATCTTTAAGATTTCTTTCCTTCTACTAGACCTGGGCTTCTGCATCTCTTCCCTTTCTAGTTGCTTTAGGTGTATAGTAAGGTCATTTATTTGATTTTTCTCTTGTTTCCTGAGGTGAGCTTGTATTGCTATGAACTTTCCCCTTAGCATTGCTTTCACAGTGTCCCATAGGTTTTGAGCTGTTGTGTTTTCATTTTCATTCGTTTCCATGCATAACTGAATTTCATTTTTAATTTCTTCTGCGATTTGTTGGTTATTCAGCAGTGTGTTGTTGAGCCTCCATATGTTGGAAGTTTTGAGAGGTTTTCTCCTGTAGTTGATATCTAATCTCACTGCATTGTGGTCAGAAAAGATGCTTGGGATGATTTCAATATTTTTGAATTTATCAAGGTTAGATTTATGGCCCAGGATGTGATCTATCCTGGAGAAGGTCCCGTGTGCACTTGAGAAAAAGGTGAAATTCCTTGTTTTGGGGTGGAATGACCTATAGATATCAATTAGGTCTAGTTGGTCTATTGTTTCATTTAAAGTTTGAATTTCCTTGTTACTTTTCTGTCTAGTTGATCTATCCATTGGTGTGAGTGGTGTATTAAAGTCTCCTGCTATTATTGTGTTGTTGTTGATTTCCCCTTTCATATTTGTTAGCATTTGCCTTACATATTGTGGAGCTCCTATGTTAGGTGCATAAATATTTATAATTGTTATTTCTTCTTCCTCGATTGATCCTTTGATCATTATGTAATGTCCATCTTTATCTCTTTTCACTGCTTTTATTTTAAAGTCTACTTTATCAGATATGAGTATTGCCACTCCTGCTTTCTTTTGGTCTTTATTCGCATGGAATATCTTTTTCCAGCCTTTAACTTTCAGTCTATATGTGTCCCTAGGTTTGAGGTGGGTCTCCCTCCAAAAAGCAGGAATAGAAGGAACATACCTCAACATAATAAAAGCTATATATGACAAACCCACAGCAAACATTATCCTCAATGGTGAAAAACTGGAAGCATTCCCCCTGAAATCAGGGACAAGACAAGGGTGCCCACTCTCACCACTACTATTCAACATAGTTTTGGAAGTTTTGGCCACAGCAATCAGAGCAGATAAAGAAATCAAAGGAATACAGATTGGAAAAGAAGAAGTAAAACTCTCTCTGTTTGCAGATGACATGATCCTCTATATTGAAAACCCTAAAGACTCTACGAGAAAATTACTAGAGCTAATCAGTGAATATAGCAAAGTTTCAGGATACAAAATCAACACACAGAAATCCCTGGCATTCCTATACACTAACAGTGAGAAATCAGAAAGAGAAATTAAGGAAACAATTCCATTCACCATCGAAACAAAAAGAATAAAATACTTAGGAGTATTTCTACCTAAAGAATCAAAAGACTTGTATATAGAAAACTATAGAACACTGATGAAAGAAATCAAGGAGGACACAAACAGATGGAGAAATGTACCGTGTTCATGGATTGGAAGAATCAATATAGTGAAAATGAGTATACTACCTAAAGCAATCTATAGATTCAATGCAATTCCTATCAAGCTACCAGAGGTCTTCTTCAAAGAATTAGAACAAATAATTTCTCAATTTGTATGGAAATACAAAAAACCTCGTATAGCCAAAGCAATCTTGAGAAAGAAGAATGGAACTGGCGGAATCAACCTACCTGACTTTAGGCTATACTACAAATCCACAGTCATTAAGACAGTATGGTACTGGCACAAAGACAGAAACATAGATCAATGGAACAGAATAGAAAGCCCAGAGATAAATCCACGCATCTATGGACACCTTATCTTTGACAAAGGAGGCAAGAATATACAATGGAGAAAAGACAACCTCTTTAACAAGTGGTGCTGGGAAAACTGGACAGCCACTTGTAAAAGAATGAAACTAGATCACTTTCTAACACCATACACAAAGATAAACTCAAAATGGATCAAAGATCTAAGCATAAGACCAGAAACTATAAAACTCCTAGAGGATAACATAGGCAAAACACTCTCTGCTATAATCCAAAGCGGGATACTCCATGACCCACCTCCCAGAATATTGGAAATAAAAACACGAATAAACAAATGGGACCTAATTAAAATTAAAAGCTTTTGCACAACAAAGGAAACTATAAGCAAGGTGAAAAGACAGCCTTCAGAATGGGAGAAAATAATAGCCAATGAAGCAACAGACAAACAATTAATCTCAAAAATATACAAACAACTCCTGCAGCTCCATTCTAGAAAAATAAACAACCCAATTAAAAAGTGGGCCAAAGAACTTAACAGACATTTCTCCAAGGAAGATATAAAAATGGCTAACAAACACATGAAAAGATGCTCAACATCACTCATTATCAGAGAAATGCAAATCAAAACCACAATGAGGTACCACTTTACACCAGTCAGAATGGCTGCCATCCAAAAGTCTACAAGCAATAAATGCTGGAGAGGATGTGGAGAAAAGGGAACCCTCTTACACTGTTGGTGGGAATGCAAACTAGTACAGCCACTATGGAAAACAGTGTGGAGGTTCCTTAAAAAGCTGCAAATAGACCTGCCATATGACCCGGCAATCCCACTGCTGGGCATATACACCGAGGAAACCAGAATTGAAAGAGCCACGTGCACCCCAATGTTCATCGCTGCATTGTTTACAATAGCCAGGACATGGAAGCAACCTAGATGCCCATCAACTGACGAATGGATAAGAAAGCTGTGGTATATATACACAATGGAATATTACTCAGCATTAAAAAAAAATTCATTTGAAGCAATTCTTCTCAGATGGACGAAACTGGAGCCCATTATCCAGAGTGAAGTAAGCCAGAAGCAAAAACAACAATACAGTATATTAACACATATATATGGAATTTAGAAAGACAGTAATGAGAACCCAACATGGGAGACAACAAAAGGAACGCAGATGTATAGAATAGACTTGTGGACTTTGTGGATGAGGGTAAGGGTGGGATGATATGGGAGAAGGGCATTGAAGCATGTTAATGTCATGTGTCTAATCAATCGCCAGCCCAGGATTGATGCTCGGGACTGGTGCAGCGAGATTTCCCGGGGGGGGAGGGAGGAGGGAGGGGAGACCCGGAGGGGAAGCATATGTAAACCCATGGTGATATCATAACAATGTATGGCAAAAACAATAATAAAAAAAAAA
>ML660765.1:34334637-34347505 GCA_007570785.1 Antilocapra americana | reverse complement strand
TATCAATAAAATCTCCTGAATCTTTTCTGCTTAAATATTTCCTGTGGAATCAGCACAGAGAGAGGATGGTCCTTATTAGCTGGCTCAGAGATGAAGACTTAGGCATTAAAGGACATGGGGGCTCAAGCTGACCAAGAATAAGTCAAGTGAGTGATGAATGCACAGAAAATTATGGCAATTTTGGACACTGTGGATCTAATGTGTGTATAATCATAATGGTTTAATTCTTTTCTTCAATAGTAGGCAGCGTGAGAAGATGTTTGATGTTTAGATTAGAGTTTTTTGTTTTTGTTTTTCCTGCCAAATATATTAGTAAATAAATGTGCTATCAAATGGGCTACTGGGGAAAACAGTTGAGACAAACAAGCTTGTCAGTCAAGACAGGAGGAGCCAGTTACATGACCTGTGAAATATATCATGTTTATGATAGGTGTTTTTGTGGAGGTGAAAGCTGTACTTCATGTTTCTAAATGAATAAGACCAAGTGACTCTGAGCAGAGTGGTTAACTTTAGGTTTCCTCTCATTTCTGCATGCAACTAATATTTGACCTTCTCTGCCTGACTCTCTGTGTTTCCAGCTTGCTAACTGTAGATCCTGGTACTTTTTAGCCTCCATAATCCTGTGAGCCAATACCTAATAATGACTTTATATATTATTGGCTCTATTTCTCTAGAGAACCCTGATCAACACAGGGAATTAACAAAATTTGGGTAGGTATTTTTGCCTCTAGTATTAATATCTATCCTATTTCTTCCCCTTTTTGTCTTCATACAAATTCTCAGAACATCCTTATTTGTTCTACTGAATTTCTGATCTATCAGAGGGTACTCAGTGGGCACTAACCAAGAAGGTAATTTAATAAGAATGCTTGAGGATTGATTTTTTCTCAACTTTAATTTAACACTGTCTGTAGATTTCTGGGAAGCTTCTCAGAGTACACAGGGCCTCACATGACTAATTCATCTACACGTTTACCTAAAAATAGGAATTCACACTAAATAAAATAAATACTTTCTTGACAAAGCAATACTATAATGCCCATTGAGATGTCCTTATAAATACCCCAAGTGAAGAAAAGGAAAAGTAGGCATACATTTATATTCATATTTCTATTACAGGAAAACTATGTACAAAGTATCTTATTTACTTAATAATATCCATATACACTTGTATTCTTTTCATACCTGCACTTATTAGTATGTTTGAATAACATTATTTGTAACTATGTAAACATTTTTATAGCTCTTATATATATTTTGAATTAAATAATCATTAAACACTATCATTATGCTATTTCTCTAATGTAAATAATAAATAAAGGTAAGATTTAAATGAAATATATCAAAACATAAGACAAGGTGAGCACCTTTTAAAAGTTGTTTCTTAGTTTTGTGCATCAGAAATACAAATAAAATAGAAATGACAAGGGTTAGCATAATGATTATTTTACAGTTACTAAGACAATATCTTGAGGATAATTTCAGAGCTTTGGATCCAGGTCATGCTATATAAAAATGAACTGTCTGTTACTGGGTTTCATATCTAGAATAATATTTTTTTATTAGTGACTAAAGTGAAGGTATCACCCTTGAACAAGGAGGTACTTGGGCAAAAGTGAGGTCAGCTTTTTCTTTTGTCATTCACAGTCTTAAGGGACTTGTGTTTATAAGAGCTGTGAATATAACTGATTGATATGATGTCACAAATTACATGTAGTTTTCAGAGGTTTGATTGGGACACTGTGGGAATTGCATTTTTCTTTTGCCATATTCATTTTCCATCATTTGATGATGCTTTCTGGCATTCAGATTCTGCCACTGAGCATACATACATTTTGCGTGTTAGAGGTACACAATTAAATTTTTCTCAATGATTTTTTGGCATAAAAAGCTAATATGGAACCTCATAAATATCCATCAGATGTGCAAATACATGAAGAGCACTCCAGAGAGAAATATAAGTGAATAACAACCTTGAATTGGTCATCACACCATGGTTCTTATCTGTGTCACATAGATCTCCCTGAATATGCATTACTGGAATGCTATGCAAGCTTGATCCAACAGCAGAGGCTGCAGAAATGAATGCTAAAAACCCTTTACTCATTTTGCAGCTTTTCACTAATCTCATATGAAATGTTACTGTCTGAGTTTTCCCTATTCATTATAAAATGACAGTTATTAAAAATTTTGTGTTTCACAGACTATATGCCTGTGTATACACATATGCACACAAGTGTGTGTGTGTATACATTGTTGGGAAGAATGGAAGTTTATAAAATGAAGTTTATTCATTCACATGCTCAGTCAAACAATAGGAATTACATATATTTTCTGTGTCAAACATTGTACTAAGTACTATGGAAGGAATTCTTTAAATATCAGCTTACTTCTTAAGTAGGAGGAAGGGTTGTTGTTATTATTTTGTTGCTAAGTTGTGTCTGACTCTTTGTGAACCCATGGCCTGTAGCCCACCAGGCCCTCTCTCCATGGGATTTCCCTGGCAAGAATAGTGGAGTGGGTTGTTATTCTCTTTTTCCTGACCCAGGGATTGAACCTACATTTTCTGCACTGGCAAGTGGATACTTTCCTGCTGAGCCGTCAGGGAAAGATATGATTAAACAAAGAATTATATAAAATATTTAGCTATTATTATGATAAGTCAACAATAGACATGTTCTGAGAGAATATATACCTGAAGAATTTAAACTATTTATTGGGATGAGAAAGTTGGAAATAGGTAACTGTGAAATTGACATTTAAATTGCAACTTCGAGTATGAAATGCAAGGCCAAGTGGATTACCAAGTGATATCCATCATAATAGACCTATTCCTTGGATTATAAATTCAGAAATCTCTGACGGATATGCCTCAGTGGAAAAGACTAATAAAAGTTGGCAGCAAGTCTGTGAATAATTACCAATACCCCTGCCACCATTACAGATGAAATATCATTTTGCAGCTGAAGACTGAGGCCAAAAAATGTTTTTGAGATGAAAACTAGTTTACTGCTTCTATTTCTCTGTTTATGCTCCTATTTTCTTCATAAACCCTTTTCTCATTTTGACCCCCAAGAGAGTCCTGAGAAAGGATTATGAAATAGTGAAATAAGCAGGATATGAACAAAATACAAACAATAAACAGAAAAAAATAGAATATTATACTTTTGTTGCAGACATAAATCTCTGTTGACAAACCTGGCTGACAAAATACAAAAATTCTTTCTTCCTGATGCTATACCAATAGGGTCTAGTTTGGTGCCAAGACATGGACTGGGGACAGGACATCTGTTCTTCAGAATCAGTTCACAGAATTGACAATGGAATTTCACTGTCCCTGCCTGCAGGTCCTGCAAGATCTGGTGGTTCTCCATGGCTTCTGAGCTCTTCCTGAGGGACAGACATCCACTTTTAGTCTCATTTGTATAATTCTCCAGGCCATCATTTTGATCTTTGGTGCCTTGCCTCCCAGGTGGTAGAGCTGGGAAGCATGGCACAGCTCCCTTGCTCTTTCCCAGTCTACATACATTTCCATGTTTCTCTACGCCAGTACCAGGGGGAGATCTACTTGTAGTCTGAGTGAAATCTCTTTTCTCATGATTCTTAAAACCACCTTGTTTAAGCCTACCACCATCAGAAATTTTGGAAACAAAATCTAGAAACTAAAGTGTGTTCATTACTTTCTGACCTGCAGTAAGGGAACATAGAATTTGCTGCTGCTTTACTGGGCGGGAAATATAATGGTAAAATGATTCAAAATATTTCCCAAGTAAATAAGGAATGTGTGATCTAGAAGAGATGCTTAAAAATGAAATAAAAATAGATAATCCAGTAATAAGTGAGATAAAACTGAGCCTTCAAGTACAGTCTCCAAATCTGAATTTCCACTGTTTTTTGCACGTCTGCATTTCTCTGATAATAGCCTGTTTGCAATATGGTCATTGCATACTTATGTTCTTCCTTGAGACAGATGCAGCCTCTTAAATTTTATTGTCTTTTCTTCCTTAAAAACTACTTCAATATTTTACATACAACTTCCCACTATTTGCTGAATAAATAACTTAATATATAAAAGGAATATTTTTAACCACAGCTTTTCAAATACATGAAGTTCAAAATAAATATTGACACAGTACTTAAAGTAATCAAAAGCTGAGGAAAGAGTTTCATGAATGACAGTGCCAAGCCTTTTTATTTGATCTCTGATATTCATGTAGTCTAGTCCTAACAGATCTAAATGCTTGTCAGAATTTTCCAAAAACTGTAGTAAATATATTTTTACAATCTTTCAAAATACTCTTGAGTGATATTTCTGAAATTACATATATGGCCTAATTCCTTATCATGCTGTACCTACATATCTTCTCAAGAATAGATAGCTTACCACTTAGAAATATACGATACCAAAGTTCATGTATGTGGCAAAGTTTGTGCAAGATGTTACAAACTGGCAGGCTGCCAGTTAATCTGCATTGAGTCATTGGCTGCCTCCCCTAGAAAGCAGATTCTGAACCAGAGGTTAGCAGGCAGGCAGTTTATTAGGAAATACTATTGGAATTATGCCTGTGGAATGGGAGGATTGGACTAGAGAATACGCAGGATCAACAATGGCCCCAGCAAGCCCCATGGGAGCTTTGAAGCTGAGGTCCCTCTCTATTTGTTCCAAGTTCTGGGAAGGGGACTAGATATTTGCATCCATGCTATTGCATGTTGGCTGCTTCAATATCTGTGCTGAGCAACAAAGCTTGTTAGCTAAAGGAACTTGGTAAAGGACTCTAGCACTTCTAGCAGGTAAAGAAATATGTACTTCATTCTTAAAAGAAGACTTGCAGGGAGAGGCATACCAAACAGTATTTAAGAAAGGAAATGGAAAACAATGGTGTGCATATAAGCAAGTCAATGGAACAGAAGTGAGAGCCCAAATATATTCCCAGGCAAAAGTGGGAAATCGTTATATTATAGAATGGCAACCCACTCCAGTACTCTTGCCTGGAAAATCCCATGGACGGAGGACCCTGGTAGGCTGTAGTCCATGGGGTTGCAAACCAAATATAAGACATTCTGGAAAAGGGAAAATTATGTAGAGAATTAAAATATCAGTAATTTCCAGGAGTTGTGCTGAGGAGGATTGAATATGTGGAGCACAGAGGTTTTTAGGGCTATGAAAATTCTCTGTATGATATTATAATGGAAAATACATGTCATTTTCTATTTTCCAAACTCAGTTCAGTTCAGTTCAGTTGCTCAGTTGTGTCCGACTCTTTGCAATGTCATGAACTGCAGCACGCCAGGTCTCCCTGTCCATTACCAACTCCCGGAGTCTACCCAGACCCACTTCCATCGAGTCGGTTAATGTACAAAACCATGAGGGAACCCCGTGAAAACTGTGAACTTTGAGTAACAGTGATGTGTTCATGTAGGTTCTTCAGCTGTAACAAATGGACCTCTCTGGTAGGTAGTTCATTGTTGATGTTCAGTTGCTAAATCACGACTGACTCTTTGTGACCTCATAGACTGCAGCATGCCAAGCTTCCCTGTCCATCACTACCTCCTAGAGTTTGTTTAAACTCATATCCATTGAGTCAGAAATGCCAGTCCAACTATCTCATCCTTTGTTGCCCCCTTCTCCTCTTTCCCTCCATCTTTCCCCGCATCAGGGTCTTTCTCAATGAGTCAGCTCTTTGAATCAGGTGGCCAGAGTATTGAAGCTTCAGCGTCAGCATCAGTCCTTCCAGTGAATATTCAGGGTTGATTTCCTTTGGTCTTGACTAGTCTGACCTCCTTGCTGTCCAAGAGGCTTTCAAGAGTCTTCTTCAGCACCACAATTTGAAAGAATCAATTCTTTGGGGCTCAGCCTTCTTTATGGTCCAACTCTCACATCCATACATAACTACTAGAAAAACCATAGCTTTGACTAACAGATCTTTGTCAACAAAGTGATGTCTCTGCTATTTAATATGCTGTCTAGGTTTGTCATAGCTTTCCTTCCAAGGATCAGGCATCTTTCAATTTCATGGCTGTAGTCACCATCTGCAGTGATTTTGGAGACCACGAAAATTAAGTTTGTCATGTTTCCATTCTTTCTCCATTTATTTGACATAAAGTGATGTTGCTCGATGCCATGATCTTAGTCTTGAATGTTTAATTTTAAGCCGACTCTTTCACTCTCCTCTTACACCCTTATCAAAGGACTTTTTAGTTCCTCTTCTCTTTCTGCCATTAGAGTGATATCATTTGCATGTTGGAGGTTACTGATATTTCTCCTAGCAATTTTGATTCCATCCTGTGATTAATGTAGCCCAGCATTTCACATGATGTACTCTGCATACAAGTTAAATAAGCAGGGTGACAATATACAGCCTTGACAATATACTCCTTTCCTAATTTTGAACCAGTCTGTTGTTCCATGTCTGGTTCTCATTGTTACTTCTTGACTTACATACAGGTTTCTCAGGAGACAGGTAAGGTGGTCTGGTATTTCCATCTCTAAGAATTTTCCACAGCTTGTTGTGATCCACACAGTCAAAGGTTTTAGTTTTGTCAATGAATCAGAAGTAGATATTTTTCCAGAATTCCCTTGCTTTTTGTATGATCCAATGGATGCCGGCAATTTGATCTCCGGTTCTGCTACCTTTTCTAAACCCATCTTCTTCATCTGGAAGTCCTTAGTTCATGTACTGCTGAAGCCTAAATTGAGAAGCCTAGGTAAGAAAAGCTGATGATGGAGAAGGCTGTGGATGCGTGGGAGTTGGGGATATGTGTCATATCTTTGTATGTTCTTCTTAATTTTGGTGTGAAAGTAAAACTTCTCTTACAAAGTGTAGTTAAAAGGGGTAATGTTTTTACCACATAAATAATATATGAACACTATTTCCTTATTATCTCAAAAATAAGAAGCTATCCAACAACCTCACTCCTGGGCATATATCCAGACAAAATTACAATACAATTCAAAAAGATACATGCATCCCTATGTTCAGAGCAACACTATTTATAATAGCTAAGACATGGAAGCCTCCTAAATGTCCATCAACAGATCAATGGATAAAGAAGATGTAGTATGTATACACAAAGGAATACTACTTATCCATAAAAGAGAATGAAACAATGCCATTTGCAGCAACGTAGATATAAATAGAGATTATCATATGAAGTGAAGTAAGTCAGAAAGAGAGACAAGGACCATATGATATCACTTATATGTAGAATCTAAAATATGACAGAAATGAACTTATCTATAAAATAGAAATAGAGTCAGATACAGCGAACAGACTCGTGGTTGCCAAAGGGGAGGTGTCAGGGTGAGAAGTACTGGCGGTCTGGGATTAGCAGATGCAAGCTATTATATACAGGACAGATGGACAGTGTCCTATTGCACGGGTTACCATATTCAATATCTTGTGGTAAACCATAATGGAAAAGAATATGAAAAATAACATACGTATATATATATATATATATATATATATAAAACTAAATCATTTTGCTATACAGTGGAAATTCACACAATATTGCAACTCAACTGTATTGTGATAAAATTAGAAAAATAAGAAGATATGTAGCATTTTGCTAATGTAGTTTCAAAGTATAAATTGGCTGGAGCTTCCCAGTAACTGCCTCTTTCCTGTAAAATATATTATCTCCAATTTAGTGTCTGGTGTTGCTAGAATCAACGGAATTTACTTTCCTCTGATAATCAATTCCTTCTCTATTTTGTATTATTTCATTTTATCTTAGGTTTCAGCTCAAACACTAGTCCAAATGAAGTAATCAATGGATACTTCATCCAGTGAATAAAGTTGATCCAAATGACTAAGTAAAAATCATCAAGAATTGTTTCATTGACTGATATTTATTTATATCCTATCTTCTTCCCTGAAAGTTTTGAGGAGTCTCACAAGAAAAAACCAAAGTATAGAATAGAAATAGAAAAACAGATACAGGAAGAAGAGAGGGTGAGCACACAAAAAGTCAGTTAGAACTGTTTTGCCTTTGAATTTCCAGGCAGCAAGGTTAAAAGGAGGAACATGATCCATTATATAGTCTGTGAAAGAATGAATATGTCAATTTTTCATCAAGACAAAGATCTTCCTGTCACTTAGTTTTATGAGATGTCCCAGATGGGAATTAATATATTGGTTACTAATTGATGTAATAGGTTTAATTTATTTTGATTATTTCATGTAGGAAACAAAAACAAATCTGTTTGTAATATAGCAATGCAACCAGTAAGTGTAATTCTAGGAGGGGCTAAACTATGGTGGTTCAACTATTTAGGCCTTTGATGGGCCAGATGCTTTAATTGAATGTCAGGTCTCTATTAGCCCTTGGATAGTGGCTGGATTAATCATATTAGATGATAACGGAATTTAGCAGAATATCTTAAAATATTAAGAAACATAATAAGAAAAACATTAGTTGGCCAAAAATTCATTTGAGTTCTTCCATAAGATGTTATAGGAAACCAAACAAAGTTTTTGGCCAATCCAGTATTTCTCAGACTTTGGAGCCTATCACAAGAGTCTGCATGCATTTGTCCAGATTGTGCCTGGTCTGGAAGCTGAATGTGCCAGTGGTAACAGAAACACAGCCAGCACTCTACTCCCCATGCCTACAGCTCAGAGTAAGGGGTATCTTGCTGTAATTAATCTACCTACAGGGGTTCCCTGCCTGTGACAGGCCTCTTAGCAGGTAATTTAACGTTCATTCATCTTCCTTGGCCACCTACCTTATAAAGGATGACAACGCTATACAAGAATATCCCTTGCTGTTGGAATTAGTTCATTCCTTGGAACAAACTTTTGGTAGGATTCAGCTGAACATTTACCTGTAGCCAGGGATTTCTTGCAAGTTTCTCAACTCCCTTGTTAGCTAGAGCTGGCCCTAACACTCGGTCCTTTACTTCTGTTGAATGGAGGTATGATGACTGAAACGCAAGGAACCATATTGCTAGGGTGGCGTGAAAATCAGCATCAGCACTGGCGTTACTTTGCTGCCAAAGCCAGGGGCTTCCTACCTCCCATCTTTTTCTGCTGTAAGAAAAAAATAAGCCACATATTTTTATATTACTACAAGTTGGGTTTTCTGTCGTTATGTCTATTGCATTCCTTACTGACACAGTGCTATAATAATAAAACAGGCAGCAATGACAACAGTAAAGTTACACGAAGGCCACAGTGCTCTGTAGCTCTTTTAGTTCTGACCTATCAGATACTCAACTCCTAGCATGCTCTCTTCAAATCCTGGTAAAAGTTTATGTAAGAATAACCCTTCTGTTTCTTTGATGGTCAAAGCTTGTTAGAGAGATTTACCTTTTCTTGTTGTTGCTGCTGTTGCAATATCATCAGTCACTGATGAGTCATTAGCTCAAAACTGTGGTAAACACTTCTTAGCTGCTTCTCCGAAGAGCCCCCCACCCCCATCACTTATTTTTTTCCTCTCTCAGATTAAATCATTCAAATATAAATGGAAATCCTCTACATTTTATTTTAAGAAACATTAAGTCATTTAAAATAACAACATGAAGGACACAATCGTTCCCATCCAGGCCTCTGACCTTTCCATGGCACTTTCAAATATTTATTTTTATCACTTGCTTTGAGAATATCCCTTTAGGAGGTGGTAAGTTTGGAATTTATACCTTATCCAAGTCCAACAGAATCCATGCTAATAGACTTTCATTCTGCTTGCTCTTCTATAATGTTTCCCCAGAGTGCATCACTGGGCTTAGACCCAAAATTCTGTCCTGTTGTTCCCACACTCCAACCATCTGATAAATAGGCCAACAGATTCTAGGCCCTAAGTAGCACTGCCAGAAGATGATGCTCAGCAGTCCCCTAGTGGCCTGAAAGAGTTCATGCATGTACTAAAATGCTTATTCCTACTCCAAGGAGGTGTGAGAGATTTATGAAACAGCAAGATCATTAAGTAACTGCCAATTAGTACATTCCTTTCCAGAAGGTCTGGGAAGTACACTTGAGAATCTACTTAATACAATCGTCTATATCTATTCCTAGTGGGTTGTGCAGTCCATCAAAATGCCATTCTGTGTCATCACAATCTGAAATTTTACTGTCAAGTTTGGCCTACAGCCTCCTGAGTTAAAAGGTTCCTTTCAGGAGCTAGTCACAGTAACCTCCTTACCTGAAGCCCAAAAGAGGACTTTATAAGAAGGATACAAGGCTTTCACGAGGAACTCAAAGGCAGAAAGACACCTAGATAACTAAGGAATGAAATCAAAGAGGCCATCAGAAATTTAGGTAGCTGCTCTCTCAGATATAGGGGTAATGTTCGACTCCACTTCTAAATAATGGAAATAGAAGACTCAATTTGACCAAAGCCAATGATGACAGCAGTGAATATGGTGATGAAGGTGGCAGTGCTGTTCATGAAAGTTTTTTCTCATTTACTGTGGACAATTCCCCATGATAAACACCTTCATGCACTTTTCACTTAATTCTCATGAAGATTCTATAACACCACTTATAGGTGATGAAGATGATGCCTAGAGATAATAAATAATTTGGCAAGGTAATTTGCCTGCTAATGAACCCAAGTTACCTAATTCCTCAAGGGAGGGTTGATATGGGATCCAATAGTACAAGCATGATGAATAAGGCTCCACTCCATGAAATATCAGCGCAATTCTCAGAGAAAAAGTGCTCTCATGAATTGTTTAGACAACCCCATTGTGGTATAGTAGAGATGTCCTTGCCTTTTCTCAAGTCCTTCAGTGAGGAGAATGGACATCTTTCTCTACTGAACTCAGTTTTCTCTTCTAGTGTTTTAATACATTGCATTCTTCCTTGTTTCCTATATTCCTATTTCTCAGAGCTATTTGTTGTTTATAAACAGTATCAATTACCATGCCTCTGAGCTCATCATGCAGCCAGGGAAGTCCATTTCTAATCACTAAGTTCGTTCAACTGCTGAAACTCAATACAAATGTCATGAAATAATTATCTATACAGATGCCTCCACACTCTGTGTCTCCATTTCTTATATGGAATATATATTAAAATTATATATTTTGTACTCAGCATCTTGTCTGCCCAATTACACTGATTGTGAATATCTACCATGTGAACTTCCTGGGGGCAAGCATTTTTAAAAAATTCCTATATTCTCAACATATGACAAACACATTATAAAAAAATGGTTAAAGTGAACTGGTACTGGTTAAACAGGCAGAAATCATGAATTGATATGCTTGTGTTCTTTTAGGTATGACATTTTGGTCCCTCTATATTTGTGTTTTGAGATTTGAAATCAATATTTCCTGCCTATCCTTCTGGGGGCACCAAAATGCCCTGTAATATGTTTAACAACTATTCCTAACCAAGCCAGAATAATTTAAAGCTGCAGTACAGAAAACTGCCTTTTACTGTCATTTATTTCCCAGAGCAATATTATCCTTATTGCACTGAATTCCCAAGAGGGACTGCATGGGGATTTCCTACAATGTCCACTGAGAGATAACTTACACCATAACAAAAATGTAAAAAAAAAAAAAAATATTGTTGGTCCAGAGAGTTTGAGTCCTAACTTTAGAAAACAATATCAAAATAGAAGGCTAATAGACACAGAAAAAGATGCTCATTGTGTATATGTACCACAGCTTTCTTATCCATTCATCAGTTGATGGGCATCTAGGTTGTTTCCATGTCTTAGCTATTGTAAACAATGCAGCGATGAACATTGGGGTACACGTGGCTCTTTCAATTCTGGTTTCCTCGGTGTATATGCCCAGCAGTGGGATTGCCGGGTCATATGGCAGGTCTATTTGCAGCTTTTTAAGGAACCTCCATACTGTTTTCCATAGTGGCTGTACTAGTTTGCATTCCCACCAACAATGTAAGAGGGTTCCCTTTTCTCCACATCCTCTCCAGCATTTATTGCTTGTAGACTTTTGGATGGCAGCCATTCTAACTGGTGTAAAGTGGTACCTCATTGTGGTTTTGATTTGCATTTCTCTGATAATGAGTGATGTTGAGCATCTTTTCATGTGTTTGTTAGCCATTTTTATATCTTCTTTGGAGAAATGTCTGTTAAGTTCTTTGGCCCACTTTTTAATTGGGTTGTTTATTTTTCTAGAATGGAGCTGCAGGAGTTGTTTGTATATTTTTGAGATTAATTGTTTGTCTGTTGCTTCATTGGCTATTATTTTCTCCCATTCTGAAGGCTGTCTTTTCACCTTGCTTATAGTTTCCTTTGTTGTGCAAAAGCTTTTAATTTTAATTATAATTAGGTCCCATTTGTTTATTCGTGTTTTTATTTCCAATATTCTGGGAGGTGGGTCATGGAGTATCCCACTTTGGATTATAGCAGAGAGTGTTTTGCCTATGTTATCCTCTAGGAGTTTTATAGTTTCTGGTCTTATGCTTAGATCTTTGATCCATTTTGAGTTTATCTTTGTGTATGGTGTTAGAAAGTGATCTAGTTTCATTCTTTTACAAGTGGCTGTCCAGTTTTCCCAGCACCACTTGTTAAAGAGGTTGTCTTTTCTCCATTGTATATTCTTGCCTCCTTTGTCAAAGATAAGGTGTCCATAGATGCGTGGATTTATCTCTGGGCTTTTTATTCTGTTCCAATGATCTATATTTCTGTCTTTGTGCCAGTACCATACTGTCTTAATGACTGTGGATTTGTAGTATAGCCTAAAGTCAGGTAGGTTGATTCCGCCGGTTCCATTCTTCTTTCTCAAGATTGCTTTGGCTATACGAGGTTTTTTGTATTTCCATACAAATTGAGAAATTATTTGTTCTAATTCTTTGAAGAAGACCTCTGGTAGCTTGATAGGAATTGCATTGAATCTATAGATTGCTTTAGGTAGTATACTCATTTTCACTATATTGATTCTTCCAATCCA
>ML660765.1:34286090-34329637 GCA_007570785.1 Antilocapra americana | reverse complement strand
GGGTTCCGGAGGGGAAGCATATGTAAACCCATGGTGATATCATGACATTGTATGGCAAAAACAATAAAAAAAAAGAAAAAGAAAAAGATGCTCAACATGGCTAATTATTAGAGAAATGAAAATCAAAACTACAATGAGGTATCACCTCACACTAGTCAGAATGGCCATCATTAAAAAGTCTACAAATAAAAATGCTGGAGAGGATGTGGAGAAAATGGAACCTTCTTACACTGTTGAGGGGAATGGAAATTGCTACAGCCACTATGGAAAATGGTATGGAGAATTCTTAAAAAACTAAAATTAGAGTTAATATATGATCCAGCAATTTCACTCCTGGATATATATCCACAGAAAATTCTAATTCAAAAATATACATGCACTCCTATGTTCACAGCAGCACAGTTTACAACACCCAAGGAAACAACCTTAAGTGTTTATCAACCACAGATTAATAAAGAAGATGTAGAGTGTGGCGGCGGGGGGGGGGGGGGGGCTTCCCTTGTGGCTCAGACGGTAGAGTCCGCCTGCAATGCAGGAGACCTGGGTTCGATATCTGGCTTGGGAAGATCCTTTGGAGGAGGGCATGACCATCCATTCCAGTATTCATGCCTGGAAAATCCCTTGGACAGAGAAGTCCGGTGGGTTACAGTCCATAGGGTCCCATAGAGTCGGACATGACTGAGTGGCTAACTCACACACACACATACACACATATATATAATGGAATATTTATTAAAAAAATGAAATATTGCCATTTGCAGTAACATGGATAGACTTAGAGATTATTATACTAAGTCAGACAGAGAAAGACAAATATCATATCTGTGTGTGTGTGTGTTAAGTCGCTTCAGGCATGTCCGATTCTTTGTGATCCTGTGAACTATAGCCTGCCAGACTCCTCTGTCCATGGGATTTCCCAGGAAAGAATACTGAGGTGGGTTGCCACTTCCTCCTCCAGGGGATTTTCCCATCCCAGGGATCAAACCCATGTCTCATGTCTCCTGCACTGGTTGCGGGGTCTTTACCACTAGCACCCACCTGGGAAGCCATATCATTTGTATGTGGAATCTAGAAGATGATACAACTGAACTTATTTACAAAAGAGAAACAGACTCACAGACATAAAAAAATCAAATTTAAGATTACCAAAGAGGAAAGAGGGGGAAGAAAAATTAGGAGTTTGGGATTAATAGTTACAAGCTAAAATAAATAAAACAGAAAAACAACAAGGTCATACTGCATAGTTCAGAGAACTATATTTGATATCTTGTAACAAACTATAATGGAAAATAAAAATAATATATGTGTTTGAGGGTGTATAACTGAATCACTTTTCTATGCACCAGAAAATTGTGAATCAAACATATTTCAATTAAAAAAAAGAAGAAAATGATGTCAGTTCTGTTGTATGTAAGCACAGTGTATCAGAGTGTGTACTTTTGAATTAGAGATACTTACTAGCTTTGGAAAATTAGGTAGGTATTTCCCTAATGTACATACCTTTATGAGCCTTATTTTACTCTTTTGTGCAATGATGATAAAAATGGCTACTTTATAAGGTGGTTACCCATATTAGAGATAATGTTAAAGTATATACCTGCCATCTAGTATGTGTTCAATAAATTTGAACTATTATTATATATCTTATCTTCCTCTTTTAGTACAACTTAGTAGGGCCTCTCCATTTTTTCTCTTCCAGTGTTCCTCCAAAGAACATTTTACCACCAAGATCCTCTTTAAACACTCTCCTCCTTACTTCACTCCAGAAAAACTCCACAGCCGATTCTTTGAATCCAGATATTCATTCAAAGTCTCTATCAACCAGCTCTTATTTAAGATGTACCCAGATAACCTCAAGATTCTACTAATGTTCTTAGGTGTTCTTAGGGACCATGTAATTTCCTCATGAAACGAACATTCATAAACCCATTCATGGTGTTGCAGGCCCTACTTGAATGCTTTCATTAACACACAAATTTTCTTTTTTCTTCTATGGTAGTCCATTCCATCTTTGGATAAATATGACAGAAGCTGGTCTTTTAATAGAACTGAAACTTATATTTCATTGGATTCTGCCCACCAGCATTAGTTTGTCCCTTTTTGCTTTTGAGTTAGACAAACTGGTTTTAAATTGTAATTCTGTATTTACTAGCTGTGTGAGATTAAGCAAGTTAAATACTTACTGATCTACAAATGGACTCACTTGTAGGCAACTCACAGATTTTTGTGCTAGCAGTGAATCAATTGGAGTATGTGGAATTCTTAACATAATTCTTGGCACATGGTAAATGTTAAATATTTGGTAGCTATTAATACTATGCTAATTTCCACTTGGGCTTCCCTAGTAGCTCAGCTGGTAAAGAATCTGCCTGCAATTCATGAGACCCTAGTTCGATTCCTGGGTCGGGAAGATCCCCTGGAGAAGGGATCGACTGTGCTGTGCTGTGCTTAGTTGCTAAGTCATGTCCGACTCCTTGCGACCACATGGACTGTAGCCCACCAGGCTCCTCTGTCCATGGAGATTCTCCAGACCAGAATTCTGGAATGAGTTGCCATGCTCTCCTTCAGGGGATCTTCCCAACAAAGGGATGGAAGAGAAGTCTCCTGCCTTGCAGGCAATTCTTTACCATCTGAGCAACCAGGGAAGCCCAGGAATAGGCTACTCACTCCTGTATTCCGGGGTTTCCCTGGTGGCTCAGACAGTAATAAAAAGTCCGCCTGCAATGTGGGAGACCTGGGTTCGATCTCTGGGTTGGAAAGATCCCCTAAAGGAGGGCATGGCAACCCACTGCAGTATTCTTGCTTGCCTGGAGAATCCCCATGGACAGAGGAGCCTGACAGGCTACATACAGTCCATGGGGTCATGAAGAGTTGGACAAGACTGAGCGACTAAGCACAATTTCCACTTACAGTCCTAAATTGCATTTATTGACTGACTGGCTTTCCATAACAGTTTCTAAAACAAACAGGGAAAATATTTCAAGTCCTCTGGTAATAGGTGGGAAGTAGTTATACAAATACTGAAATCCTTTAATTCAAGTTCCTCAAACACAGTTAAGAACACTAATGCTCAAATAATAAAGTTACTTTTTTGAAGTTATTATTTGACAAAACAAGAGCTACTGGGTTCCTGAGGCTCAATTCTAATATATTTTTTTTTAAGCCCAGTGGAGATTTGCAGTGAGAAAATGCAATCATGTATTGTTCAAGAGACAATTCCATACTGATCTTGAAGGTTTTGATTGTGTTTTCTATACTTACGTATAAATGCATAAATACATGTATTGGTTCTTTTTTTAATCATTGAAAGTACTATTTAGGGTCTGGTGCCAAGTTTGCTTTTTCTGTGCAATAACCTCCTCCAATCATCTCTAAGTCTTTGATTAACTTCATACACGCAAATCTGGGGTGCCAGGAGTTCAAAGTTTAGGACAAAGAAGGAAGACAGATTTTTTCACATTGTCCTTTTGCAAAGTGCAGCATATTAATAACAGTATTATTGAAGAGGATGGTAGTTGTAGGCTTTCTAGTGGAGAGGAACAGCAAAGCAAGCCAGTGGTTATCCAAGGTGATTTAAAAATAAATTTAGGAAAAACAGCTGTGAAGTAGACAGATGTGAGACAAATGTTCTCTAATTTCCCAGAAGAAGGTAATTTTCTAAATAGGGAGAATTCCTAAATACTTGGTTTGCATAGACAGAATGCTATATAAATGACCATGCATTTCTCAAAATGATTTCTCAGAATCATGTTTTTGAACTCCGTATGGCTAGTTCCATAGGAAAATAATAACTGTAATCAAATCAACAATGTTTCTATTAGAGCTTGTCTGCCAGTTCTGACAGGGATGTGTGAAGAGGTGACTTCCTTATATAGTCATCAACATATAAATCAGATAAATAGAATTATAGAGCTTGAGTCCCTTAGGTCGAGCACATTCATTTAAAGGTGAGATTTGCAGAGTGAGATGACTAAGATTACATACCTTATTATCCTTCCAGATTAAGGATTTTTTTTCCCTATTTAGAGTAGAACATGTATTTCTTCTCCTTCATTAAACTACTAATTAAAATTCATCAGAAAAATAGAATCAAATATGTTAATCTTCTCTTTAGAGACAAATATAATAATGAGTATTCCTTTTTTCAATAAATAATTTTCAGGAGGAAAACATGCCTATTCATCAAAAGGAATATGTATATAAATGTGACATCTCACCAATGATCATCTTTTTAACACATGAAAAAAAAATCAGTCTTAGACACCTCACTAAGCTTGAGGATGATACAAACCAGAGATGGATAGTATAGATAATGATGGGGGAAAATGATACAAAGTTGCAGGGCTAAATATGGAGTCCTATGATGAATAAAAATAATACATTGTAGTAAAAATGATCAGAGAATTATTTAATAGCATCAGATACTTAGGATTTAGTGCAATCAATGGAATTCAAAATACTATGGTGATTAGCGGTATTATGTTTAAAATAAAGTGTAAAGGATAAGAAGAAATACGAAAACCAGGTTCTATAATGAACAGAAAATTATTTTTGGAGTCTTAGCTTAACTTAGAGAGGACATGATAGATATCTTGTTTATGTGACTGCCATGGAGTTTTGCTCTGAAATAATATTATTTTGTGTAGCTTCAAAGGTGAGAAGTAGGACCAGGGTGCAGATTTCAACTCAACACAAGTAAAGCAATGTGAGAAATCAGATGCTGAATACCACTTGCCAGGAATGCTGGAGGGAATTCAGGTTTTTGATGAGTAACTAGAAAATTCCATGTAACTAAGATTCAATAATCTTTTTAAAAAATCATAAGAAATTTTGGGCTTTCTCTGTTTCTTCTGTTGTCATTGTTGTTTTGTTTATAGCTAATTTCTTGAAATGTTTCTCAATTTATTTATGTCATGTCTTTAGAAATAACTCTTACAACTGTGCTATATAGCTTCAAGTTACCATCACTTGTGTAGAATTTAGATGCTGAAAATACAGACTGTGAACTAGGTAGATGGTGGGTGGATCTGGCAAGAGGATAGTGCAGAAGACATTTGCTTCTGGCTCTTATGTTCTGGAATTTAACTATATATATATATATATATATATATATATATATATATATATATATTCACAATACTTTATTATTTTTATTTAAAAATTAAAATTAAAAGGCTTAAAGAGACTTGTATTACTCCAACTTTCCCTTATCAGACTAGGGGGAGAATGCTGTTCCTTGGTTTCAAACATTCCACTTTTGACTTGTGACAAGCCTAATAGTGCCAGCAACATCATCATTAACCATGTCTATGGATACTTTATTCTTACAGCATTTCTACATGGAAATCTTTCCAGATTTTGTCTCTTACAGGCAGTATTCGACTTTATAACTTAGCTTGAGATGCCATACCTTTCTCAAGAAAGATCAGCAAAGTACTTGCAAAAAAACACCAAAACAATAATCCAAGAGCAAGATGGTGAGGAGTTGTTCTGATGCGTTCTAAGTGCTTTTCCAAAGAATAATGAGGACCAATATTTAAATAGAGAGGAAACGGGTAACTGATGCAATAAAGCTGGTGAAGTCAGAAAGAGAATCCAAGAAGATCTCAATATTGTTAGATTTTTTAAGCAGTAAGAGCTATGTAGAAATCCTTCTGTGAACCATAGAAATAATAAATGCCGAGCCCATTGGAACATAATCTCAATCAGCAAGATGCCACTGCCGTCCAGATTTCCTCACAGGGCCCTGCTAAGTCCATGCCAAAACTAGCGGTGAATTTCTCCCTTCTAATCTCCCCTAATGCCTTATTTGATTATTGTCACTGCTCTCTGGCGATGCACTGTCCCTCCAGACTCTCATTCCTCAACTGAGTCAGTCAGAGGAGGATAAATGTCCACTGGGACACACTCTAAGACCCCAAACCACCTTGTTCCAAGTGAAAGGAGAGAAGGAGAGTGAAGAGATCAAGGGGAACCCTCCATGCTTAACTGGCAACCTTCTCATCTTCATCTGCTGGATTTCTGGCTGGACACAAACAAGAAGGGCTATGAGTGGTCCCGGAGAGCACTCTAGTTAACTGGAAAAGGGAAACTGGCTGGGAGGAGGAGAAGGCAGGAGGAGGGCGAGCTGGGCGTCTCAGTGCACTGCAGGATGGTGTCGCCTCTGCCCTGTCTGTACATTGTTCTCTGGTAAGACTTTGTTTTCTGACTTCTCTTTTTAGCTCCAAGGGAAGGGCAAGCATCATCCACTGGGTGACTTCTATACTAAATCATAGAAGCGACCTGGATGGCATAGCACACCTGTGTGGTGGGGTAGATGAGGCTGGAATGAACAGCCTATTTTCTCTGAGGCTGGGAGGGAGGATCATTGACTGTCTACTCACAGGGTAGAAAATGCCCTAGGGAAACTTGAAGATGAAGGAAACTTCTACTCCAAAAACATCAGTCAGATCCTGGACAACTTGCTTGAAGGCTACGACAATCGGCTGCGACCGGGATTTGGAGGTAAGAGGCAGGGTCCTTCCTAGATCATACGTGACATATGTGCCCTTCTTCCCCCTTAGTGCCAGTCCAAGGCCCAGAGGCCTCAGGATAGCAGAGTGGGAAGCTGCAGGGCAGCGGGGTTGGGGCAGGAGGCCGTCCAATCTCTAACCCTCCCTCAATTCCTGACCTTATATTTGAGTCATTTGAACTCTCCAAGCCTCCACTTTCTCAACAGTGGTGGGATGTATAAACAGTGCTTGTCTCATAGGGTGTGTGAATGTAAATGAGAGTCTCCATATAAAACACTTTTTTAAGCATTTGTTCCATTAAAGCTATCACTAAACATTATTATAGTTGTTAGAATACTAACTCAGTTTTCTTTCATTCCTTAAACTTTGCAATTGGGCCGGAATAAATTCAAAATAATGCAACTAGTCTGCTTTTAAGAGTTGAAAAACCAAAGGACCCTTGCTCTTGGAATTACTTTAGGATGGGTTGTAGATTCTGGCTGAGAGAAGGGACTTTGTGTCGTTCCCTTCAATCCCCTTAAGACACTGATGATAAATGTCCCTTTGGGCTAATTTCAGGTGCTGTCACTGAAGTCAAAACAGACATTTACGTGACAAGTTTTGGGCCCGTGTCAGACGTGGAGATGGTGAGTGAGCTCAGAGTGAGGAGAGTAATTTTGCTTAAAGGAGGAAAGAACTGAGTCCCAGAACAAATGATAGTGGACACTGTTACCAAACTTGGTTCCAGATCTAAAAGCAATATATGCACTCATGCTGGGAAGGAATGGCCATTTGAGCAGATTATTGGCCAAATCTCCTTCACATTTCACTAAAGGCTCTGCTTGAACATGAATCTGAGGAGACTTTTAAGATGATATCCTCTCTTCCATTCACATATCAAGCGCCGATTCTTCCTTGCAAAGAGAAGATTCTCCCCCATCTTTATGAAGCTTTAGGAAATTTATGGAGGAGTAAAAAAATAACAAAGATGGAATGCTTGTAAGAGTATATTGAGAAGATCTATTTAACATAAAACGTGGCTGTTTTGGCAGTATATGTTATTAAAACAGTAAAGGGAGTTCTTTGGAAAGACTAATGCATTCCACCTTTTATGTTTGCAAATGGACCAGTAGGTGTTCTGGGAACTCTGTTCCAGGTACAGATGGCTGTAGCATTCGTAAGAGGGTATTTATAGTAAGTGGCAGTGAAAAACTGAACCAGTTTTTTAAGAACAAAGTGTATCATGCTATTCTTTCATGTTTCTCAGGTAGTGTGTCCTCCTAAAAATAAAATATAAATACTAAAACTGAAGAAAATCATAACTCTTGAAAGTGGTGCATTAAATGTACTAGGGGGATGTAATTCTAGATTAACAGTTATTAGAGACTTTCATTTTCTGCTTTTTTAACTGAGAATATAAGCAGGAAAGAAAGGAATAGAAATGTAAAAAGGGGGAAAGGAGTAAAAAGGGGAAGAGAAAGGAAAGGAGAAAAGAGTATGAAAAAAATAACAAGGAAGAGGGACAGAGACTAAGGAGCACTTTAGGAGATAAATGTCTTAAGAGTTGAGAGAAGGGAGTCAGCATTTCTTCAGAATCCTCAACAATTTAACTATCGATTTTTTCATTTGAGTAGGACTCACACCAAGAATAAATAATCACAACTATATTCTACTGTAGCATTGAGATCTGGGGACACTTAGAACTTTATTTTATGTGTGTGTCTCTTTGTTAAGTGTATTTACAAGAGAGGCTTGTTATAGCCTGGATCACCATTATATGGATATATCATATGTCAAATTATATTTTTAAAATATAACCACCACTAGTGGTAATAGGTCTCATAAAGGAACGTATAAAGGATGCAAAGTAATTCTTGGCAATATTTTGATATAATTATAAGTTGCTACTTATCATTGACTTTTGCAAAGGCCTTTATCATACTACTTAAGTTCTTAATGTTATTTTACAAAAGCCACAAATTAAAACATAATTTTTATTATGCATGCTTAAATGAGGCTGTTTGAGTAATCATGATAATGTTTGCTTTTATGTTCTCTGAGAACTATATAAAATAATTATATTGTGCAGACAAAATATGCTTATCAAGTAAAGTTTCTCTATCCTTGGAACTGTCCTAAGTGGCACTGTGTTGCTTAGACATACTTTTGAAGGTAAACATGTTGCTAAGAGGAATGATTATACTAATTGGTGGTAGGAAGGCCAACACAAAACCTAGATTATAGCTTATATTTTTATTCTAAATTAAAGAAGGAGAAATCAGTAGTTCAGTAGATAGAAACATGGATAACTGATAGAAAAAAAAGGAAGCATATTGAAGGTGAAGGTGGAGAAGGGAGGTTTATACAATATCAACACTATCGTCTATAATAATATTACAATTTTACAGTGTCAAAAATAATCACTCACTGGTTATTGTTCTCTTGATAGGCTACTGTCATAAAAAGCTGCTTTATTTCTTATATTTTAGTATTGAGTATGTAAGGTAGTGAATAAACTATTCTTAATAAAACATCTACCCAGCACGCATGAATATCTTACTTTCTCTTAGGAGTACACGATGGACGTTTTTTTCCGCCAGACTTGGACAGATGAGAGGTTGAAGTTTGGGGGGCCAACTGAGATTTTGAGTTTGAATAACCTGATGGTCAGTAAAATCTGGACACCTGACACTTTTTTTAGGAATGGCAAAAAATCAATCGCTCACAACATGACAACTCCTAATAAACTCTTCAGAATAATGCAGAATGGAACCATTCTATACACTATGAGGTGAGGCTTCCCCAGGTCTTTGTCTTCTGCTCAAAGGATTTGTCTATCATACTAACTCAGAACCATTTATTTCAATGTTCTTTAGGCTTACCATCAACGCTGACTGTCCTATGAAACTGGTTAACTTTCCTATGGATGGCCATGCTTGTCCACTCAAGTTTGGCAGTTGTAAGTGACAAAATGCTTCTGAGAGTTAAATAATGTATTCAAAATACATAATTATTTGGTTTTAGTCAGGCTGGAAAGCAAAAGAGAAATACTACTCTGATATTCTCTGTATAATTCCTGGAATTAACTTACTTAATCATGTCTGTCAATCATATCCCTAGAGGTTTTGGTCACCAGGATTAAAGAAAAATATTTGTTTTTTAATTTATGCTTGTATTTTCTTTTCATAATGGACAAGATTTGCTTTGAAAGAAAACAAACAAACAAACACAACTAGCGAGATTTACTGCAATTTGTTTAAAAAATTCAGATGCTTACCCCAAAAGTGAAATCATATATACATGGAAAAAAGGACCACTTTACTCAGTGGAAGTCCCAGAAGAATCCTCAAGCCTCCTTCAGTATGATCTGATTGGACAAACAGTATCTAGTGAGACAATTAAATCTAACACAGGTAAGAATTTAACCAACATGTGAATGGAATCCTACAAGGGGACTCCAGTGCACATTTTCAAAGTATCTATTTGTTTTTCCTCTGCATTAGCCATCCTCAGCTAAACTCTCAGTTTTAAAGTGATGAGTATCTTTAAGATGGATTTTGTAACCATGTGCATATATAAAGATTTTTATAGCCTTGGAGTGAGTAGTTTTATATGTATGTGACACAAAGAACTCCACAGAAAACAATGAGCTGATGCATTTATCATCTGCTGATCGACTAACATTGTCACACATTTGTCATACATTGAAAAGTGTCTTTGCTTGTTTTATTCCCACACATGTAAATTTAAGTATCTATAAGATTTATTTCTAATTGCACTGTTTTTGCACACTGTCAACAGGAATAATACTGACATACCCGTCTTCCAACAGGTGAATACGTAATAATGACAGTTTATTTCCACTTGCAAAGGAAGATGGGCTACTTCATGATACAGATCTATACTCCTTGCATTATGACAGTCATTCTTTCCCAGGTGTCTTTCTGGATTAATAAGGAGTCTGTTCCAGCCAGAACTGTCTTTGGTATGCTTCACTCTTTGGGATCTACTTTCCATCATCCTCCAGCTCACATTGCTTGTGTATTTTAAGGGGAATATTCACACCAGTGAACTTTTTCAATCCACAAAGGAAATAAACTCCTATCTCATTCAGACACATGTTTCATTTGAAGTAACGTTCATCTTATCACAACTTGTGTGGTGAATCAACAAAAGATTTGTCTCAGCAAGAATTCTGGCTGGTTTCCTATGACTTTCACGTACCCAATTTTGGAGAATTTCTTATCTCAATTTGCTTTTTCATAACTAGTAAAAGCAGAAAATTTAAGATGCCATGTATTTCAATGAAAACAAAAGTTAGATATTTAACCCATGAATACACAAAATATATCTCCCTTTTATTAGGTAGGATCATAAAAAAATGTGCTATTTTTTAGGTCTAAAAATAGTTAAATATCACCAATTTCCTATTGTTTAACCTAAATGTTTAGTTACATTTATGCTATACAGAATCACTAACAGTGTGATGGAACAAAATGAAATAAGAAAAAGAGCTGTAACAGAAAATATATTCTGTAACAAAACCCAATTTTTTCTCAGCTTTCATGATTATAAATTTAGTAGTTCATAGGGAAGACCTGAGTTTAATTGAAATCTCAGCTGATTTTGACTTTTTAATTTACCATACTAAAACAGATCTCTTTCTGCAAATTATAAAAGAATATTTATATAACGATGCTAGCCATCTTTGAATTATATAAATTCAAGACAGAAAACTGCTGCAAAATGACTGATGAAATTATTTTCTCATGATTAAATATTTTTTATCTTAAAACCAATCTGGAAATTAAAATATTGAGAAATCTAATTTTATATTCATCATCTATACAAAATACTTAATATGATGAAATATTAGATCAGCATTAAATATGATCAGAAGTTCAAGATTTTATTACTCATGTAATAATAATTTACTGTTATTATTGTTAAACTAAATCACTTCAAAAAATAACTTTTTGAGCAACTACCAGGTATGCAATATTGAAGGATACAAAAATATGAATGCCTATGATAATAATTGTGAACAATTAAAAATATAAAATAACAAAAATGACATTTGTAACTGAAATCTTCTCCAACAAGTTCCCATTTGAGCCTGTTATTTGGTTGCAAGTGCTAATACTTCATTTCTTACTCTGTTTCACTCTAGGAATCACCACTGTTTTAACCATGACCACTTTAAGCATCAGTGCCCGGCATTCCTTGCCAAAAGTGTCTTATGCAACCGCCATGGATTGGTTCATAGCTGTTTGCTTTGCTTTCGTCTTCTCTGCTCTTATTGAGTTTGCTGCTGTCAACTACTTTACCAATCTTCAGACACAAAAGGCCAAAAGGAAAGCGCAGATTGCAGCCTCACCCCCAGTGACAATAGCAAAAGCGACTGAACCCCTGGAAGCTGAGATTGCTATGGTAATTGCTTACTTTTCTAATGTTACCCACACTATATAGGAAAAGGCAGCCTGAACAGTTATTGCAAACAACTAGATAATCCAAAAGTAATGTTATGTAACTTTGGTTCCAAGGCCAGCTTCTCCAACTTCACAGGAAAAAGCCAAGCAACAATCCTTCATTTATCTTTGCTCTAAACTTTTGATATTCCTCTTTCATCATCCTCACTAGTACTGGCAGATTCCAAGTTCTCAGAGGAGATGAGAAAATTCTCAGCCTTTAGATGTTTCCTTTGAACAGGTTCCCATATACGGACCAGGGAGAATAAGGTTAAAAAGGAAGAAAAAACGTTCCTAATGAGGCTCCAGAGTCTGAAGGAAACAAACAGGGACTCCTATGGACAATTTTTGTTAGAAATCCGCTTGCTGCTTTAATTCAGAAGGGAAAGATGTATATATCAGATTCTGTGAATGCTGAATCATAAGCCAAGTTTTTGATTCACATGAAAAAATTCTCATGTTCACATTCATGTTATATATATATAATATGCATATTTTATGTATATTAATTTTTGCGAAGACTTAATCAGTGAAAAATACCTATAAAGTTAAGTTTAGATTTGTGGTGACTAAATGCTGGTCCCAAAGTATTTTTTAATAAAAAATAAATGATAGCATTAACAATTCAAGGGTCATAAATGTGCCCTCAAATTTCAATTATGTATATGAATAAATTCTCACAATTAAGTTGCATGTACTTCTTTTAAAAAAGATTGCAGAACTGATTGACAGGAATACATTTTTACTTCAATACAAACTCCAAACTGTAGCTCTTGAAAAAAGGAAAATTTTGCTCTGCAAAATCAAGTAATGCAGGCACTTTGAATTGGAAATTTCTTTATAACTGATCAATTTTCACGAATATTTCCAAATCACAAAACCAGTTAATCCTTACTTAAATTTTACGATAAAATTATAACACTATATGTATTTTATTTTCCAAATACTGAGCTATTTACTGGCTTTAAAAGATCATTTTTAGTGAAACTTTTCTCTTTGATCAACTGAGAAACTTGTTTGAGAATTTGCATTTTCTCCAAATTATAAGACCAGTCCATGATAAGTGGCAATTCATCATTTAAAGATTTTTTCCTTAAATTAGACCTCATTATTGAGAAGGCAATAGCACCGCACTCCAGTACTCTTGCCTGGAAAACCCCATGGACGGAGGAGCCTGGTGGGCTGCAGTCCATGGGGTCGCTAAGAGTCGGACACAAATGAGTGACTTCACTTTCACTTTTCACTTTCATGCACTGGAGAAGGAAATGGCAACCCACTCCAGTGTTCTTGCCTGGAGAATCCCAGGGACAGGGAAGCCTGGTGGGCTGCTGTCTCTGGGGTTGCACAGAGTCGGATGACTGAAGCGACTTAGTAGCAGCAGCAGCAGCAGACCTCATCAAAAAACAAGTCTCCCATCCAGTAACCCAGTCAAATTACACTTGAAAATAAAAAACAGAGGCTCAGGGAAGGGAAACATTAATCACTCAGAAAACCTAAGAATTGATTCCAGAAATCCTAATATTTACAGCTATACAGAGGCTGACGCCCAAACCTCCCCAGCACTTTGTCAGAGACTGGACTATGAAAGAGTACATACCACTGGGTAAAACCTTTTCTGAATGTAGATAAGGTGATTTCCAAATTTCTTTCTTTCATTTAATGATGTTTGGGTGGCACTGGTGGTAAAGAAACCACCTGCCAATACAGGAGACATCAGAGATGTGAGTTTGATCCCTGGGCTGGGAAGATCCCCTGGAGGAGGAACTGGCATCTCATTCCAGTATTCTTTCTTGGAAAATCTTATGGACAGAGGAGCCTGGCAGGCTACAGTCCATCAAGTTGCAAAGAGTTGGACATGACTGAGCACACACATGTCCCCACACATGTGTTTTCAAAGGTCACAAAAATATAAATTTGTAACAAAAATACGTTAGTCTGAAGACCTAGTTCAAATGAGTTGAAAATTATATTTTTCACAAAAGATAAAATCCAAGTATTTTTGAGAATTATTTTGTTTGTAAAAACATGTGATTATGTTACAACCTATATGTACTTATGTAGACACATAACTATTATATTGCCCAAAGGTCATATATTAACATATATCTAGAAAGATAGAAGAACTAATATTTATCAAAATACCATTTAATAAGAGGAGAAATTCATGAGAAAAGGGATAAGAAAAGTGATTTTGAATATAGTCATTGATCTGATATTGAGACAAAAGGAAAGACCAACTTCTTTACTTCAACTCTTTTAAAATATGGATTACTGAGAAGGATATGATTTCAAATCCTTAGAGAAAGCATAGAGTTATTGTTCCCTAAGTCTATTATTTTAAAGGTATAATTTATTAATAAGATGGAATTTAAGATCTCAGGTCTTCATATAGACTATTTTCTAATAGTTCTAAAATAGAAACATATGACTAGGCTGTCCTTTGGTAACCTGTATAAAAGAATTGGATTCAAATCATCTCAAAGTACTTTTTTCCTTGCAAGTTGACTTTTTTTCCTATGAAAAATTATATTTCTAAACCTGGCTCCACTTCAAATACTTCAAGGCAATGAAAAGCAGACTTTTGTTTCTCAAAGGCTATGTCAAAATATAAAAATAAAAACAAAAGTAACCAAACCTAACAATATAAACCTTGTAGATATCAAGAAATAAATATAGATGATTACATAGAACATGTACATTTTATTTATTTATGTCAAAACTTGGCAATTGCCTTTTATAATATAGAGGAACAAACATAAATTACATATTTGGAATTTATACAGTACAATGGTATATTATGATTACAAGGTCATTTTTTCTTTCAAATACCATGACATTTAAAAATGCCTATTCAGTTGTAATCAAAATAACATTATTTGGGTAAGTTAGACATTGAAATAGCAAACCAGTATGGTAAAGTTGAAATGAGATTAAGTGCTTGGACATTTCATATGATTCTAAATTGTATGTTTTAAAGTGCACATTGCTTTTCACAGGAAACTGGTTACAATGAATGTGAAAACTTTATCACTTTGAATTTGGCCTGGAAATTTATAATAATGATAAAGAAATTCAGACATTTAAAATCTAGTACTCATACCTGAAGAGACTAAATCTAAATCTTCAGAAGTATTCTACAGATTAATAATCTTTCTGTTTTTAAGGCATTTGGAAGTGGAGACTTTATATATTTAGATTTTGAGAAGAAATTGTCCAGTGCTTCTTTCTCGCTTATATGGTATCTTTCCATATTGTTTTTACATTGTATGCTATTTTGGCATTGGAAAGTACTCCTGTATTTATGTTTCAGAACTTATTATTTGTCTAGGGTGTACTTATTTTGTACATTAGATTAGGTTTAGACTCTGATCTCTTTTGGACTGTTTTCCTAGTATTCTTTTTATTTTAAACATCTAAGTCCTCACCACCAATTTCTTAAGAATGAATCCTCTGCCCCACTACTCAACACATCCAATGCAACTTCTCTTTTTCATGGATGGTGTGATGTTTTTTCACAAATTATCTATAACATTGACCAAAATTTAATTAGTTGAGAGAATAACTGTGTTTATACTGATTACATGGTTTATTTTTCCTGTCACCAATTTATTGAGTACCTATGTGTTCAAATTATTCATACCATAAGCATTTGTTAAGTGCCTTTATATGCAGACCCTTTGCAGAACATTGAGAATTCATTAGTAAGCAACATCGACAGAGCCTCTCCTGTCATGAAACTGCCCATCAAGCAGGAAGAGGGGGAAGTCAAGGGGCCATGACCACGCCCTGTGGTAAAGGTTGTGGTTACAGAGGTATAGTAGGCTGAAGGAAGGCCATGCAAGAGTATCTCGCTCAGTCTGGAGGGGGTGATTCTGGAGGAAGCAGTGTCTATGTTGAGAACAGAAGGTTGAGCCTAGCCCTGATCTAGAGATACTAAGTCAGTTATCAGCAACTTGGGCACAGAGAGGGAAGTAAGACACATTGTCCTTTCTGTACTCTTTTCAAGGTTGAAATATCTGCTGGGCCATAACCATGTTGCCCTTCACCTGTATAGAGAAATATGAAGCATAGATTTACCTCCCCTGTTCCTAATATTGCTGAGATTTCTTTGAGTACTATCATTACTCCAAAGAATTAGCAGTTTAATTAAGACCATCAGAGACTCTGAGCACCAGAAAGACCATGACACCCCTTCCCCATGGTAGCACCATCATATGACTTATAGAGAGCGTGGGGTGGATCAGATGAGAAGTGTAGGCAATTACCTCTTTCCCTAAACCTTCCATCAAATCCCCATCCAGTATTCCTTTAAGGACCCTCTAAACATTTCAGTGTGGTTTTCAGACATGTCTCTAGCACCACTGACCCACCAGATTGCTACCAATAGGCTGCTTCTCTGTAGATATTTTGGAATTGTCTCTGCTCCCAATTCTATCAGCTATAAATGTAAGAACATTTGACAGAGTTCATTTTCTCCATAATTATTAGTACTATCATTTTAAAAATTGTCAAATACTAAATGTTTTAAAAAATAATTTCTCTTGTTTTTGGTGCCCCAGTTAAAAGTAGATGCTTTGTTTGCCCTAAAGTAATGCAGTCCTGGTTGGAATATCTCTCCTAGGAGGTAACCCATTGCTCCCTCCTCTTTAACATATTAGACTCACTGAATATTGTATAAAAATTGCTCTTAGTACTTCCCAAATGCCTTATTCCTATACCAAATAATTGACTGTCACAATGTCCAGTTTGACTCCAAGTACCTTTGCAATATGGTGTTACTTAAAACAAAGCAGTGCTCTAAAAATACCAAAAGCAGGATGGCACTGAGCAGCAGGGGAGCCCTGGAAAAATTCAAAACCACAGGTGTTCCACTCAAAGCAGTGACAGCCCCAAGCTGAGCCCTCATCTGGACTCTGACAAAAGCCTATTTTACCATCAGCTGAAGCTGCTGAGTTTACAATAGGGCAGGCAGAATCTGATGCAAACCTGTAGCTTGAATGGCTTGCAAAATTGGCTTTCTTTTCATTTCAGAAACTCAATGTGATTCTCCTAAATTTTAGATGTTCAGTCTCTATACTGCTGATTTCTCATTATCCAGGAACTGATTATCCAGCGTGTGGGTTATTCAGCTCTCTGGCATTTCCTTGAGACCCTTGTATCTGTTGCCTGCTAGAAACCTCCCAAGTAGTGTTAGTGGTAAAGAACCTGCCTGCCAATGCAGGAGACATAAGAGACGTGGGTTCAATCCCTGAATCAGGAAGATCTCCTGAAGGAGGGTACAGCAACCCACCCCAGTGTTCTTGCCTGGAGATTCCCATGGACAGAGAAGCCTGGTGGGCTACAGTTCATAAGGTCATAAAGAGTCAGACACGACTGAAGTGACTTACACAAAAATCCCCAGCCATCGCTGTACAATGAGACAGTGTAATTCTAAACCAGTGATGTTCAATGGTGGATGTCCCCAGAGGACACATGTCATGATACAAGGACATTTTTGGTTGTCAAAACTCTGAGGATGTGGGTGCTACAGGTATCTTATGGATAGAGAACAAGGATGCTACTCAACATCCCATGATGTACGGGACAATCCCCACAACAAAGAAGTATCAACATGTCAGTAACTTTGTGGCTGAGAAACAACTGTGTCCTTAACCCTAAAGCTGATGGGAAGGAAAAACAGCATATATTAAGATTATGCTCTTAGCAGTGGTCCCAAACATTTTTGGCACCAGGAACCGATTTCATGAAAGATAATTTTCCCATGAACCAGGCTTGGGGGATGGTTTGGGGAAGATTCAAGTGCATTACATTCAATGTGCACTTTATTTCTAATCTACTGCTGCCTCTCATCTGACAGGGGTCCTCAAGCTCTCTGTGGCCCAGAGCTTCATCAGCTCATCTCTAAAACAAAATATTATTACATTAGAGCTTCTTTCTAGGAATAAGCAAAATAATGCCGGCAGAGTGCCAGATAGTGCTTGTAAATGGTAAGTGTTTAGATATGCTACCTTTGTGTACACATGTGTGCAAAGTTACTTCAGTTTGTCCAACTCTTTGTGACCCTTTGGACTGTAGCCCACCCGGATCCTCTGTCCATGAGGATTCTCCAGGCAAGAATATTGGAGTGAGTTGCTATGCCCTCCTCCAGGGGATCTTCCTGACCCAGGGATCAAAACCACATCTCTTTCATCTCCTACATTGGCAGGCAAGTTCTTTACCGCTAGTGCCACCTGGGAAGCATGATATTTATAATATAATGTAATATAAACAATATGCTAAAGTATAATGTAAAATAATCATGAAATATTTTGTTCCCTTCTCTTTGGCTGAAAACTCTTGTAAGTCTCAGAAAATGTTTAGATTTTCATTCATTTATTGATTTAGCATATGCTTATGAAGGATTCACTGTGTTCTATGCACTGGCTAGGCAGTTTGGAGTACTTACAAATGAAAACAATATGCCCTCTACCATTAAGGAGATTTCAAGTCAGGAAGGGGGATAAAGCACAACAGAAGTAACGTTTACAGGGAAGATATGATAGCAAGAGGAGTTGTAACAGCTAAGTAGGCAGGAAGTATTTAACGAAGAGACATTTTCTTTCTCAAGTTCTTAGAGAAAGGGAAAAAATCCTTACAGATGAAATAATTGCTGTCTCTAACTTTAAAGATGGAAACTTTAAGCTTAGGGAGACTCTATGACTCCTTTGCTGTGTCTAAGTCATACAGCAAATAAGCAGTAAATGTGGAATTGCAGACTAGGGCTTTCTGACTCTGTTGCCCTCTAAACTCCTAAGCAACCCTCCATAGAGACTGCCTGGGGAAGCAGATGAGGAAAAGAAGGATCCTACCATAGGAGATGTTTAATTCCAAGCTAATGCTACTATGCATTAATTTTTCATGCATTAGGGCTTGAACGATCTTGCTTAACTATGAGCAAGGGCTCTTTGGCAATCCTCATTCAGTCATTTGTGACACTGTGACATGCCAAGAGACTGACAAATAACTTCTCCCCACATCTCCAAAAGAGACAGGGAGATTAAACAATACATTATATTTTTATGCTAGATTAAAATTTACACTTTTCCATCTCAGTGAACTTGTTCATGTGTGCCCTCTTTCTCCCTTAAAAAGAAAGAAACATAGGTGACAAACAGACAATGCATGCTATTAAAAATCAAGGCAGGTTTAAAAAGAAGATCTGCTCTAAAGCCTTGCCCTCTTTCTTCTCCATTAAGATACTCAGAAAATTTATTAAAGTAAAATATTTTAATGTTCTGTATATCTGGAAGGAGGAGAACTCTTTTTAAAGGATTAAACCTTTTGCTCTTTCAGGTAGAGAACATTTCGATAACATATATAGTAGCTGAATATTCAAATTAGAAAGCTTTGGCTGACAATGCTATGTCTATCTTCTAAAACGGGCAGCACGTACTGAGACTGAAATACCACTACACTGGTCCTATCCACACACTATGGGTGACCCTAGGCACAGCTGTCCTCAGTTGTCACATTGTTTTCAGTTAACAATTTATTTATAAAACAGACTAATACACAAGACAGCTGTGTACAATGCCAGATATTATACCTGTATATCAATATCTAGATTGAAAATGGTATATTACAGATGTAGGTACAGAAAAGAAAGAATCATCAATGAGGGCATGAGAAATGAAAGGAGGCTCCAGTGAGAACATGAGGCTTCAAACTGACTTTGAGGCATGAACAGAATTTATGAATGGAGAGCGACAATGGTTTATAAAGCAAAGCAGCAAAGAAGGTTGTCACATATTTTTAATAGAAAATGTCACTTATTTCCTATTCAAGATCAGTAGCCTGGGTAATCTATTTGAAACTCTATTCTACCTCCAACAGCTTTATTTATTTCTGTCCACAGTGCATAGCCCAATATCTGGTCAACAGATAACAAGTAAAGATATTCTTTGCTTGAAATTCACCATGGTCAAGTCAAATCAGACTTTAGAGTGATTTATTCTTGCTTTTGGTAAAGAAGCAGGGTTTACTATGGCCCCCAAAAGCACAGTGGGCTTGAATTCTCTATGATGACTAGTACTACTTAGACGTTCAGCAACATTCACAACAAATCAAAAGCAAAATTCAGGAGTAGAGAGAGAAGAGGTTCTTGGCGTTGTTGTTTTCTCAGAGTCCAAGTGTCACCGCGTCGGAGGGCCATTTCGGTCCTGTGGTTCCACCAGCATCAGGGAGGCGGCCACCTCATGCTGTTGCCATGGGGCTGCTGTCTAAAGCCATGGGAGTCTGTCCATGTGAATAACACACCCTGCCAGGCAGCAAAGTGGCAATTTCACTGGCAGGGAGGAAACAAGGCAGTTTTACAAGAGTAGAGATAATGTACAGCATGCATGTGAAGGCAGGGGCTCAGCAAGGACAACCCAGCCACAAGGAGAGTGATTATTACAGGCTGTAGACAAGAAAAAGTAAGAATCAGAGGAAGCCCCGCCTAGTCCCCACCATTTTGAAAGATGTCTAAAGCAAACAGAATTAGAGTCTCTGAAGCAGGCTCAATACTTTAAAGAAGAGAAGATGCTGAGACATAGCAAGCACTGAGATTAACCAGGGTGGTTTATTACTGGCTGTGAAAGTGTGGGTGAAGCAGTTCCCACATCTAGATCTCAGGCTCTCATCTGTTACTTAATGCACTGAATATCCCTTTCAAGACTAGAGTTGGTTGTCCTCTGATTTCAGTGGAACAGAAAAGCTAATGATAGGAAAGAACATGTAATAATTCTGAGGTTAGTAAATGTATCATTTTTGGTAACTTAAGATGGAAGGACATAGTACAGAAGTTCTGAATAGGAAGCAGAAAGCTTATAATACAGAACTCTGGACCAAGAGCCAGTCATATTTCAAGGGAAGAACAGTAAGGGTATTTCAACTTTGTGCCTGGTTTTTGATGTATATGAGCACTTAAATTTTTTTTTGCTATTGTTCATACCTCAGTTGGTTCAAATTTATGAATGTGTGAAGGTTAGGCTATAGGCCGGGAACATGTCTAGAAGAATGCTATCATTTAATTGAGCTGTTATTTTATGGTATTAACTAATTGCCCACATACTCCAAATGAAATTCCCTGTCATCGTGACGTTCCCTCTCATGGCCTATACACACTGCCATACAGGTTTATGCATAACTGGGCAGTGGGTGGATAAACCTTTCTAACCTGGCTTATCTCTTCCTAATAGGACAATATTCAACACAGTTCCTGGAACATGGTTCATGCTTGGCATCAATTGCTGATGTATTAAATTATAGGATATTAAGTGAAATTCGCTCCGTCATGTATGACTCTTTGAGATTCCATGGACTATTTAGTCCACAGACTATAATTCTCCAGGCAAGAATATTGGAGTGGGTAACCTATCCCTTCTCCAGGGCATCTTCCTCACCCAGGAATCCAACCAGGGTCTGCTGAATTGCAGGCAGGTTCTTTATCAACTGAGGTACCAGTGGCTGTTAGTAAATCAATATTTTTAGAATTTGTTTTACCACCTTCTTGGGAAAGTAGCACTATTAAATATTATTAAGAATTTGATGGTGCTGCACTGGTGATCCAGTAGTTGGGACTTTGCCTTCCAATTCATTGCAAAGGTGAAGGGGGTGCAGGTTCAATTCCTAATCAGGAAGCTAAGCTCCCACATGCCTCATGGACAAAGAAACTAAACATAAAACAGAGGCAGTATTGTAACAAACTCAATAGAGACTTTAAAAATGGTCCACTTCAAAAAGAAAAAAGAATTTTCTGGTACTTTAACTTATATGATAGAAAGAAAGAGAAAGAAAGTGAAGTTTCTCAGTTGTGTCTGACTCTTTGTGACCCCATGGACTGTAGCCTTCCAGGCTCCTCCATCCATGGGATTTTCCAGGCAAGAGTACTGGAGTGGGTTGCCATTTCTTTCTCCAAGGGATCTTCCTGACACAGGGATTGAACCCCAGTCTCCCACATTGCAGGCAGACTCTTTACCATCTTTGCCATAAGGGAAGCTCAATTTATATAATAAGAGTCAGCAAACATCTATCAATGATGATAAAACGAATGAGTGATGTCTGTTCCTTTACCTAAGCAGAATATATATGTATATTTTCCTCTACAGCATCCTGATTCCAAGTACCATCTGAAGAAAAGAATCACATCTCTGACGTTGCCAATAGTTCCATCCCCTGAGGCCAGCAAAGTCCTCACAAGAGCTCCCATCTTACAGTCAACACCTGTAACCCCCCCACCCCTCTCTCCAACCTTTGGAGGTACCAGTAAAATAGACCAGTATTCTCGGATTCTCTTCCCAGTTGCATTTGCAGGATTCAACCTTGTATACTGGATAGTTTATCTTTCCAAAGATACAATGGAAGTGAGCAACAGTGTGGAATAGCTTGCAGCCATAATAACCTGTATTCTGTAAGTTCTCATTTTCTGAATTTTTAAAAATAGCAATGAGACTTGTATAGATGCTTTTCTGAACATGAAATCAAAATTGAAATCTCTAACATATAACTTTGAGTAAGCCTGTATGGGCAGAAAGGCAATAATGTTACTCCACAATTGGAAGGTAAAGGTTGCTGAAGAATATGACTTTTCTGTACATTAGAGAAAATTTTATAAAAGGATATAATGGATTCAGGATGAATTTGCCAATCTTTGTCCCTCATTGTTCAATATTTTAATTGTCACTGTGAATGACATTTGCCACAAAGCAGATAAAATAAGAAATGCTGACACTTCTAAAGGTTGCCTTAAAATGTATTTATTTTGGCTTAGTTCTGAAGAGAACAAAATATAATAGTCTAAATATTTATCAGTAGGTTAATGCCAGCATGTTGGAGGCCTTTATGCTAGTAAAATGGCTTTCAGGGGCATTGTAAAGCCTGCATTGAGCTTAGCCATTTGTTTTCAACCTTGCAGTGCTATTTTACATCAATAAAGTATGTTGGTTTTATACATATGAATTATACACAGATCATAAACTATATATGCATTGTATATAGCTTCAGTTGAACTATAGTACAGTGTTGTTTTATCTCATTAAGCTCTTCTTTTAAAATAATATGTTCAACATAATTCCATGAAGTGGTAGAAGGCTTGTATATTATGACTGTTCTTATATCTCATATTGTTTATCTTTCTAAGTGTATCACTAAACAAAACAATAATAAACATGGTTCTCTGGATCTGTTTAATAAAGCTCAGAAGATTTTCCTCAAGTATGGGGAAATGAAGTGGTTAACTCCCCAGTGTTCCCTCGGGTTTCTGAGAAGTAGAAAATATAAGTAGCAGACTTGGTCATCCAGTTCTAAAAAAAAAATGTGAGTTTGTATTCCAGTAGTCAATCCTTCATCTCCTTTCTGCTCACTCAACATGCTTTCTATTATAAGATAAATATGGTCTGAATGGTGACTATAGTTGATAACACTGTATTGTATAATTGAAATTTTCTAAGAGAGAAGAAATTAAATGTTTTCATCAAAAAAAGTAAATACATGAGGTGATGGATATGTTAATTAACTTGAAAGAGGAAACCATTTCACAATGTATACATATATAAATCATCCCATTGTACACTTTAAATATCTTGCAACTTTATTTATCAGTTGTATCTCAATAAAGGTGAAAAAAATGAATGAGACTATTTTTATCCCTTTCTACTATTCCAGCTCCTCCTGACGCTAACTCTACCCATATTTCTCCCACACAGAATGGTGTTAGGGAAACAGGAACTAGAAGCAGGAGAAAGCATGTGGTACGCTTTGTGCAGATCAATAACCATAGCTGGGTCTTAAAAATCACTGAGATCAGCCAGGCTCTGAACCCATAAAGAAATATTCAGAAACTACTACTCTTGCCTTTATCCAGGAAAATACCAAAAAAAAAAAAATTCTATGGTCAAACATTTCCATCTAACTTCCCTATTAATTAGATCCATGACCAAATCTCTTAGACTCTGGGAGACATAGTTCTATAGGATGAGGGGGATGGAATAGACATCCTCTGAATTTCCTTCCATTTTGAACAGCTTATATTCATTTCATTATTAATTTTTTATTATCTAAATTAGGTCATTATACAAGGCCTTTTCCTATTTTTGAGAATACATGAAATAATTAAGTGCAAGTTAGTGTTAATCACATTATATACTATGTTATATTTAATTTCTTCACAAACTTGTGAAATATATACTATTGTTAGCTCCATTTAAAGATAAGAAACCCAGAGGCAGTGAAGACGAATGGTTTTGTTCAGAATCAAGTTGCACTCAAGTGCTAGAGCTGAGAGTCATACCTAAGCAGTTGAATCCATAGTGTGTTCACTTAACCATACAATGTGAGTCTGTCTTATAATCCCCTGCAAAATTCTCTCACTTTGTCTTTCATTTCCTGAAATAATTTTCCTGGTGTTCTAACATCCTTCCTGCCCTGCCTCAGTATTTACTCTACATTTCACTGCAAAGCACATTACTATCAGTCAACATCTATGCTTAGAGCTGAAAAAGATAAATAAAACCCATTAAAACTATTATATATTATAGGCATTAGATTTCTCCTCAATGAAAATATCTTGAAAAAAAATTTTGCAAACCTTTTGAACTGCTAAGAATTTCTCAGTATATGTCATAGAGTGGTAAGAGAGGTTAACTGAAAAGAGAAGAGTTTCCTGAGTTAAATTTGAGGGGAGATATTGAATCAAAGCAAAATAGATTTCTTTTCTGCTGGGCTTCTCAGAGCCTTGATTATACTTATGTGCATTGTGATTCTCTCACAGGTTGCTATAGTAGTTAACATTTCACGAGTCCATGTGGCCATAAGTATTATTTTGCAAGAAGGAAATGCTTGACTAGCATTTCTCAGAAAACAAGTTGTGAAAGACCACCTTGGTATTATTTATACTGCTCCTTCTGTAACCACAACCCTTACACCTCCTAGTTAAATAGACAAGGGATTGAGTGTTTGAATGGGAAGATGACTTATCCTACTTCATACAACTCTTAGAGATCAAATTAAGACTGCATAAAATAAAAACCAGACAAGATATTTCAATAGGGAGACTTTAATACAGAAATAACTGTTAAATGAGTAACAGAGATAGTAACTAAAGGAGTCAGACACCAAAGGGAGGAAGATAGTGTTAGTTTAGTTCAGTTCAGTTCAGTAGCTCATTCGTGTCCGACTCTGTGACTTCATGAACCTCAGCATGCCAGGCCTCCCTGTCCATTACCAACTGCCAGAATTTACTCAAACTCATGTACATTGAGTCAGTGATGCCATCCAGCCATCTGTCTTCCCCTTCTCCTCCTGCCCTCAATCTTTCCCAGGATCAGGGTCTTTTCCAATGAGTCAGCTCTTCGCATCAGGTGGCCAAAGTACTGGAGTTTCACCTTCAACATCAGTGCTTCCAATGAACACCCAGGACTTATCTCCCTTAGGATGGACTGGTTGGATCTCCTTGCAGTCCAAGGGACTCTCAAGAGTCTTCTCCAATACCACAGTTCAAAAGCATCAATTCTTCAGTGCTCAGCTTTTTTTTTTATAATCCATCCCACATTTCATATCACAACTTAACAAGATAGTGTTAAAAGAACCTAAAAATTCACACAAAAGGCCTTTTAGAGCTATACTAAATCATCTTTGCAGAGAACATCTCCTGAATGGGGATGGTAGTTCAGCAGCTCAAACCCAACTATGTGATTATCATGGGTAATGAGGGAAGAGGTTCCTCAGAGTGAGGTCTCAGACCTCTGAAGTCTTCTTGTGCTGTGCTGCTATTAATACCATCTCAGGAGCTTGTGATAGGACACTGACACATTTGAGAGCAGAGTCACAGAGAGGATGGACTGCTTGATTGAAGCTGCTACCTTTAGGAGAGCAAAACGGAGCTGGTTCTCAGAGAACCCAAACTGGAGACTGGAAAATCAACTGCTGTCTCAAGGTGAAGGGTGACATTAAAAGGCAATGTAAGGTTGTAACAGGGAGAATATTCCTTTCCCCTTTCATCTGCTTTCTAGTCTCTCCTGAGTTCCTCCTGCTGGATGAAACTGATAGAAATCCTAGTGGCAGAGGAAAAATGAAAACTAAGCACTTTAGCTGAAGCATCACAAACTTTTTAGAGTATAGAAGGCTGGATTTTGAACTGACAGAAAAGTGCTTAATAACTGAAATAATTCACTCCTTGGGTTATTTGGTACCATATACACTTTTGTGAGCTTCCCTGGTGGCTCAGACGGTAAAGCATCTTCCTACAACATGAGAGACATGGGTCCAATCCCTGGGTCAGGAAGATCTCCTGGAGAAGGAAATGGCAACCCACTCCAGTATTCTTGCCTGGAAAGTCCCATGGATGGAGGAACCTGGTCCTCCATGGGGTTGCAGAGTCAGAAATGACTGAGTGACTTCACCTTTCACACACTTTTGTACATATTCATACAACTTCACAATAAGATGCAATGACTCTTTATATAAACAAAAAATGCTCTCTTCATTTGTCCAAAAAGTAGATATGTAAACTCCAAACATCTATCATGTTCATTTCTAAGTAACAATCACAGCATCCGTTTATGATCATGTTTAATTTTCTATTACAACTGCAGTCCTACCTGAATATTCTGTTTCCTAAAGACTCAATTGTAAATCTATCTATGATGAAACCACCTTTATACAAAATATTAAGAGGATAGGATAGAGGAGGTCAAAAGCAAGCATATAATATATACAAATGTTAATATGTCTAAATGTCTATGTGGTCTTTACATATAGACAGAGATATATCTATCTTTCTCCAAATAATATCAGGCAAGAGACAAGCTATGTATAGCTCCTGGAGTCCCTATTTCTGTAATTAATTATTCATGACTGGAATTGATATAAATAACTTCTTTTTTATTTATTGATACTATCCTTTTCTGTCATTGGCATCCCAGATGGTTGATCTGGAGTTCTTTATCTCACAGAATTACTGAAGGGTCTTAATCTCAGAGCAGGACAGTTTTCTCACATCCAAGCAGACAGATTGCTTCCACTACTAAGAACTCTTAGAGAGCCTTGGAGTTCTAAGATTCTCAGCATTGTTCAAGTCCACTCACATGTCACCATGAGTAGATGAATATTTTAATTATACTGATTTCAGAATTACAATGTAAGTCAAAATCTTACACTTACTATGTCTATGAGGAAAACGTGAGGATATTAACAGGGAAAGTGAGGCTGAAATCTGCATGGCGACATCTTAGGGGAATATTCTCAAGGGCTGGGGCTCGGACCTTTAAGAAGGGGTCAATGCCTGGGGTGTGATGAGGCTGTTCCTGGGCATATAGTAAGGACCACGTTGAGGTCTGCCAAGGTAGAGGGCCAGTATAAGGACACTCTTTTTATGCAAGAGACTTGGACAGAATGAGAAGGTTCCTTCTTACTTTTCCCTTTGTCTTCACACCTCCCTGTAGTGCCTCCTATTCTCAGAATTCAGTGGGAAGCATCTTAAAAGGAGAAATGAAATTTGTGCAATTTAATGCCAGTGTTCGCAAGTACAGAAGGGTGGATTTGCAACTAAGAGCTTAAACATAACTAACAGCTTAAACACAAACAGAGTCTGAGATGTAAACTATTTTGGTGCCCAGTGTAACTTGAAAATTCTTCTTTAATAGTTGAACTCCAAAAGCCATGAGCTGGTGGGAGAACCATATAGGAACAAGGAGACATATTAGAAACACTTACTAGTAAAAACTCACTTCCATATGTTAACATCAAATGGATTTTTATATGTAAATTTCTCAGAACAGTAACTGGCATATTTAAAGCACCATAATAAGTGATTGTTTATAGCAGTAATAGTATCATCATCATCATAGTATCTTACTGTGTGCTAGTATTAAAAATTGATATACAATTAATAAAATTAAGGTTAACATATTTTATGTCAGGTTATGAAATGTATAATCATGAACTTCCTGATAACAGATATTAGCAGGTACAAAAATATCTGGTTGCAGTGCCATTCTCCATACCTGAGATCGGTGTGTGCTATCGGTGTGTGCTATTACACCAAAACCAAACAAACTAGCAAAAAAAAAAAAGAGTCACAAATAACTGTTGAAAAGTTTGAGTGATGCCTCAAAGGGTAGATTTTCTAAGAGCTTCCTGTAAAGTTTGGCTATTTGATTATGTGTTATGGTTTAATGATGTTCTCAACCCATGATTTTGGCAGTCTAATACTTTCTGTCCCAGAAAGATCGGTAATAATGATTGTCTTAAATCCTCCAGAACCTGAACGACACTCATTTTTCTGATAGCATGTGTTAGTGAGCATGTGGGTAAAGACTGAGGGGAAACTGGAGACTAGCACTCTGATAACATACCATTCTTTGGAAGGGGAATTCTTACAGACTAGATGACTTATGTAGAGTTAGGCAAAACCAACACGATAATGTAAAGAAAAAAAGTAATTAATTTTTTAAAAATAAAATAAAATATAGAATACTGAGAACACCATTAAAATCTGATTTTAATAAACTAAAAAAAAGAAAGACTCTACAAATAAACTTTTCTTATATTTCTTAAATTAATTTGCTGTTCCTCAATTAATACAAATTGTACTGACAGACTACCTTCCCTATTTAAATTTTACATTTCTGTTCTAATTCAGCACAGTAATGTCTTTAAATTTAGTTGTCATTCTTGGAATATTTTTTGTTGGTGGCAATGTTGGGTCATGAATTCATTGTCAATGTCTAATGTTCACATATATCCAAATGTTAATGCAATAATGCCTCATATTTATTGGTAGGTCACTTTCTGGGATTTCAGTTCTTCAGAAAACTAATCACCTGATGCTCAGCCCAGAATTCTTCTGAACTCCCACCATCATCCACAACTGTGAAATAGTCAGAATAAATAAACCAAAATAAAGGTACTGAAAGCCACATATTTTACTCACAGCAGAGTCACTCCACCCTCACTCAAAGCCTACACATTTACATTTTAAACCTAGCTCCACTAGTGAATTTGTTTCTTAGCCCAGTGTGGATGAGAGAAGTAACATGTAGAGAAATGGAGTGGAGGGAGGAGCATTTGGATCAGATAAATCAAAAGTAGAAATGACAGCAGAAGGAAAGCGGTTAAAGAGAAGAATATATAAACCAGCTTTAAAATTGTGGACTCGTTGTGCATTGGGGCACACAGCCCTCCACTATAAAGTAAAGCAGCGCAGTCTCAATACCCTGGTATAAGTGCACTGGAGCACATTCCTGCATTAGAAGAGGTGAAACCATGAACCTATCAGTTGCTTCTCTGGGCCTTTATTCCTACATCATTATAAATGGGGGTTTAGTTAGATGATTTTCAAAATCCTTTAACAACCTAAATGTTTGTTTTATAACAATTTTGTTTCCCATGACCTCCATTTAAAATATCCGAAGAGTATGTGATACCTTTTAAAATATTTCTTACAAACACAGTTAAAGGAAGTAAGTGTGGCTTGGTTTTAATTGTAGTATATACTTGTTATTTAGCAGAAGTGAAACATTTTTATAAGTAGGTATAAATATTTTTATATAAGCTCGACAACCATTCAGTAAAGTCAATTCTATTTATGCACATTGAATAATTGAGAAAACTTAGGTTCACACAGATGGCATTAATTGCACAGTATCTCATGATCATTCAGGATTCAATGTCCATTTTTATCATTTGCAAAACTTTATGTTCCTTCCCAATATTCACATATAAGTTCCAAGTACTTAGAACAGTGCTTCTGTTTATTCCTGAGTCACAGACCACTAGCAAGTTTTTGATTCACAAGGGTAAACAAATAATTTGTGCTAATCCAATTATATCTCATTGATAAACAGCATGGCCCCTGGCTGCATGCAGCCATTGATCCCATGCTGTAACAAGCGACATCAAGAACATTCAATTGACTAAATATGATTCTCATTGCTGTGTCCCCATATGATTTGAACACTAAGAGACTGATGATACACAGAGAGATTTTTCTTTTTGACTATAACTAGATAGCCATTTATCTATTTTAAAAATCTGTCATTTCTGTGTATGTGAGGCAAATCAGTATGCATAAATATCTTCCTTGTAACAATTTGATCAGAAGTCATTGTGCCTTTTCTCTAACAATGGAAATAATATGCACGAGGCAATGGCTCACAGGTGAGAACATGGGGTTGTGAAGGCTCTCCCACCTTAGGCATACTTCAACTCTCTCAACCTTGATGTAGGGCTGCACCCTGCAGGTTACCATTTATTGGGGGAATTGGCCTCAGCTTGTCTAATCCCTTACTAGGGTGAGTAGCAGAGAGTCATATCTCTCTTTTTTTTTATTTTTTTATTTTTTATTGTTTTTGCCATACATTGTCATGATATCACCATGGGTTTACATATGCTTCCCCTCCGGAACCCCCCTCCCTCCTCCCTCCCCCCTGGGAAATCTCGCTGCACCAGCCCCAAGCATCAATCCTCCGCTGGCGATTGATTAGGCACATGACAATTAACATGCTTCAATGCCCTTCTCCCATATCATCCCACCCTTACCCTCATCCACAAAGTCCACGAGTCTATTCTATACATCTGCGTTCCTTTTGCTGTCTCGCATGTTGGGTTCTCGTTACCGTCTTTCTAAATTCCATATATATGCGTTAATATACTGTATTGTTGTTTTTGCTTCTGGCTTACTTCACTCTGGATAATGGGCTCCAGTTTCGTCCATCTGAGTAGAATTGCTTCAAATGAATTTTTTTTAATGCTGAGTAATATTCCATTGTGTATATGTACCACAGCTTTTTTATCCATTCGTCAGTTGATGGGCATCTAGGTTGCTTCCATGTCCTGGCTATTGTAAACAATGCAGCGATGAACATTGGGGTACACGTGGCTCTTTCAATTCTGGTTTTCTCAGTGTATATGCCCCCTTCGATATGCTGTCCTGGTGGAGACATTCTGATATAAATCACTAAGTAAGGCAGGGACAAGTCTGTAGGAAGGTCAGTCATGTGAATGGGGGTTTAGGAGAAGCGAGCACTGGTCAAACAGTAATAATCCAGATAAGGCCTTAAAAATTATAACCATATTCACCAGTTTACTCTAAAAAAAATTTTTTTAAAAAACATTTTATGAAGCCATTAGGTTTTCCACTAGGATTCTTTAATTTCTTACTCAGTTCAATGTCACAGTATAAAATTTATTACACTTAAACTTGCCAAAAGTTGCTTTCTATGTATCTTCTTGAAGATGAAGCACTTTTGCAAAAGCATCAGGTACAACAACTGTTTATAATTAACAAAGACTTTTAAAAAGTCACGGTTAAACACTTAAACACAAAACTTGGTTACAATAACAAGAATTATGACTGATTATAATTTTAACTATTAAAATCCTAATCTCTGGTAAAAACCAAGCAACAAGTAATTATAAGCATTTGTCATACCAGCACTTCCTGATTGGAAATCTTATGCTTTAGTCTTTCTCTCTAGACAAGGCAAAGGGAGGTAAACTTAGACCCACCCAGGAATTAATGTTCCAATATTTTACCCTATTTGAAATGCCCTAGACAGTCAATGAACTCTCTTCATTTAACTCAGTTTGCTTGCAAGTTGCCAAAAGCTGGAAAGACTATTTTAGATAGATATTCCCTAAACAGTGTTATTCCCATTGAGTTTACCTACAATCTCTTATCTCATTTACATCTCAAAGGCATGAAAAAAGAAATACCAGTTCCTTCTAAATAGCAGGCTAACTTCCTCTGAGGGCATGAGCAAAACCCAGTTTTAGAATGTCAGGGTTTTTTTTTTTTTTTTTTTTTCAGTTTCCAAATTGCCAATACAGTTTAAACAAATAACAGTAACAGGCAATAATATAAGTCGTTCACTCACATTCACATATCTCACTTCCAGAGAAACCAGAATCAGCATTCAAGCTAACCTTCACCTGGGTTGTAAGCTCAGCCCCTTATGGCCTTTCTCAATACAAAAAGCAACAGACAGCCCACAACTGCGGCCACTTCTTTTTTTCCCCACTGGAAAGACAGAGAATATTTTCCCAACAGCCTTAGGGTTGTCTCAGTTCTTCATATTCCCTTGGTGTCTCCTATTTATCCAGGGTAGTCAACAGAGGGCCCCATATATGAGTATGGCCACACAAGGATCGCCCTGTAACTTTAGGGCCCCACGTATTGGAAGCTTCAAAACTTTCAATCCACTGTCCTTATTTCCTGACATCACAGTGCCAGAGAGAGTCTCCTCCATCTCCTGGCTTTTCTGCTAATGGTTGGGCTGCACCACACAGGCCTGCAAGACCTGCCCAGCTTCCAGATGGTGTCTGGCCCAGAGTCAGCGACAGAAACATCAGTTGTTTAATGGATAGGGGAACTTACTGTTTTGAAGCAAGGTCCTAAAGTGACACCACACCACATGTAGCAAACGTGGGTAGGTCTTGGCATCAGTCTTTCGTCCCAGGGGGAGGGGGAGGTTAGACATTACAGGGGTAATTGATATCAGGTGGACTCATCTGTTACCAGGGAGACCAGGAGAGGTGTAGGCCCTTCACCAATCCCTTTGGTGAGATGTTCTGATCTAAAAGCTAGAATAATCTCTGGCTGGGATGGGGACAAACATGTAGGCAGGTAGGTCATGTGAGTAGGGTGGAGGTGAAGCAGGGACTGGTTAAGCAGGGAATGTAAGAGAAAAAGAGAACAGCCATCTTCAGTCCACCTGATCATACACTTAGTCCTCTCATCTAAAACTGGTGATAATAATAGTTCTTGGTTTAAAAGGTTGTTAAGAAGATTATGTATGTAAAACAGCATCTGTAAAAAACAGGTGAGGTACTATTAGCTGCCTCAGAACCATGACTTAACAAGCTTACTGATAGTTGGAAACACCTGAAGGCTATATTGAGGCTCTATTTCAATTCCCCAGTTCCTAGTGCAGTGCATGCCTGCTCAGATGATAGGCTGTATCCGACTCTTCACAATCCCATGCACTGTATGAAGCTCGCTAGGCTTCTCTGTCCATGGAACTTTCCAGTCAAGAATACTGGAGTAGGTTGCTATTTCCTACTCCAAAGGATCTTCCAGACCCAGAGATCTGTATCTTCCAGACCATACTTCTAATGGTCTCCTGCATTGGCAGGTGGGTTCTTTACTAGGACCACCCAGGAAGCCCCTCTTAGTGCAGTATTATATCATTTAGAGACTCCATAAATTTTTGAATGCATGTCATGTTGTAATTTTTTTTCATGTCTCAGTTCAGTTCAGTTGTGCAATGGTGTCCAACTCTGTGACCCCATGGACTGCAGCATGCCAGGGTCTCCCTGTTCATCACCAACTTTAGTTCACCCAAATTCATGTCCATTGAGTCGGTGATGCCATCCAACCATCTCATCCTCTGTCGTCCCCTTCTCCTCTTGCCCTCAATCTTCCTCAGCATCAGGGTCTTTTCAAATGAGTCGTATCAGGTGGCCAAAGTATTGGAGTTTCAGCTTCAGCATCAGTCCTTTCAGTGAATATTCAGGGCTGATTTCCTTTAGGATTAACTAGCTTGATCTCCTTGCAGTACAGGGACTCCTGAGAGTCTTCTCCCATACAACACTTCAAAAGCATCAGTTCTTCAGTGCTCAGCTTTCTTTATAGCCCAACTCTCACATCCATACATGACTACTGGAAAAACCATAGCTTTGACTAGATGGACTTTTGTTGGAAAAGGTCTCTGCTTTTTAATAAGCTACCTAGATGGGTCATAGCTTTTCTTCCAAGGAGCAAGCATCTTTTAATTTCATGGCTACAGTCACCATCATGAGAACTGATCTTTTCCAGTCCTGTGGCCACCACTGAGTTTTCCATATTTGCTGGAAAACTGAGTGCAGCACTTTCACACCATCATCTTTTAGGATTTGAAAAAGCTCAACTGGAATTCCATCATCTCCATTAGTTTTGTTCATAGTGATGCTTCCTAAGGCCCACTTGACTTTACATTCCAGGATGTCTGGCTCTAGGTGAGTGATCACACCATTGTGATTATCTGGGTCATGAAGATCATTTTTTATAGTTGTTCTGTGTATTCTTTCCACCTCTTCTTAATATCTTCTGCTTCTGTTAGGTCCATACCATTTCTGCCCTTTATTGAGCCCATCTTTGCATGAAATTTTCCCTTGGTATCTCTGATTTTCTTGAAGAGATCTCTAGTCTTTCCCATTCTTTTGTCTTCCTCTATTTCTTTGCATTGATCACCGAGAAAGGCTTTCTTCTCTCTCCTTGCTATTCTTTGGAACTCTGCATTCAAATGGGTACATCTTTCCTTTTTTGCTTTGCCTTTCACTTCTTGTCTTTTCTCAGCTGTTTGTAAGGCCTTCTCAGACAACCATTTTGCCTTTTTGCATTTCTTGAGGATGGTCTTGGTCACTGTCTCCTACATAATGTCCCAAAACTCCATCCATAGTTCTTCAGGCACCCTATCAGATCTAATCCCTTGAGTCTATTTGTCACTTCCATCATATAGTCCTAAGGGATTTGAATTAGGTCATACCTGAATGGTCTAGTGGTTTTCCCTACTTTCTTTGAGTCTGAATTTGGCAATAAGGAGTTCATAATCTGAGCCACAGTCAGCTCCCACAGGTCTTGTTTTTGCTGACTGTATAGAGTTTCTCCATCTTTGGCTGCAAAGAATATAATCAATCTGATTTTGGTTTTTACCACTTGGTGATGTCCATGCGTAGAGTCTTCTCTTGTGTTGTTGGAAGAGGGTGTTTGCTATGACCAGTGGGTTCTCTTGGCAAAACTCTGTTAACATTTTCCCTGCTTCATTCTGTACTCCAAGGCCAATTTTGCTCATTATTCCAGGTATTTCTTGACTTCCTACTTTTGCATTCCAGTCCCCTATAAGGAAAAGGACATCTTTTTTGGGTGTTAGCTCTAGAAGTTCTTGTAGGTCTTCATAGATCCATTCAACCTCAGCTTCTTCAGCATTATTGGTCAGGGCGTAGACTTGGATTACTGAGATATTGAATGGTTTGCCTTAGAAATGAACAGAGATCATTCTGTCATTTTTGAGATTGTATCCAAGTACTGCATTTTGGACTCTTTTGTTGACTATGATGGCTACTCCATTTCTTTTAAGGGATTCTTGCCCACAGTAGTAGATATAATGGTCATCTGAGTTAAATTCATCCATTCCAGTCCATTTTAACTCGCTGCACATAACCTTGTGTGCACCAGGACCCAGGAGAAAGGAGCAATGACCCCACAAGAGGCTGACCCAGACTTGCCAGTGAGTGTCCAGGCATCTATGCTGGAGGTATGGGTCAGCAGTGGCCTGTTGCAGGGTTGGGGACACAGTGTAGCAGTGCTTGCATGGGACTTTTTGAGATCTACATTATCTTCATTATCTGCACCATAGTCTGGTCTCAGGTCAAACAACAGGGAGGGAACACAGAAAATTGGATTAAAGATTTACTGAGCATGGCCCCACCCATCAGAACAAGACCACCTTTCTCCCTCAGTCAGTCTCTCCCATCAGGAAGCTTCCATAAGCCTCTTATCCTCTCCATCAGGTGACAGACAGACTGAAATCAACAGTCACAAAAAACTAACCAGTCTAATCACATGGACCACAGCTGTATGTAACTCAATGAAACTATGAGTCGTGCCATGTAGGGCCGCCCAAGATGGATGGGTCATGGTGGACAGTTCTGACAAAACGTGGTCCACTGGAGAAGGGAATGGCAAACCACTTCAGTATTCTCACCTTGAGAACCCCAGGAACAGTATGAAAGGCAAAAAGATAGGACATTGAAAAATGAACTTCCCAGGTCAGTAGGTGCCCAATACGCTATTGGAGTTCAGTGGAGAAATAACTCCAGAAAGAAAGAAGAGACAGAACCAAAGCAAAACAACATCCAGTTGTGGCTGTGACTGGTGACGGAAGCAAGGTCCAATGCTGTAAAGAGCAATATTGCACAGGAACCTGGAATGTTAGGTCCATGAATCAATTTTCATCTCTAATGGGCCAAAATTAGCTCTGCCTACCTGAAAGGATTCCTATGGGTCATGGAGTATGCTAAGTAGTTTATTTTTATAAAATCTCCTAAGGTAGGCATTAAGAATTTTTTTCTCCACATTCTACAGAGAAGGAAAGAGCTCCCATAACTTGTGTAGTTAGCAAAGAAAAGCAGAGTCAGAATTTGAATCCAGATGTGTCTTGTGTCTGAACCAGGATGCTTTCTATTTGTCTCTCATGAGCCAGGTTATGAGAAAGGTCTTATGCCCTTATAATGTACTTGCATATGTTATCCAGTTTGTTGCAGTGGTCTCTTAAGCGAGCAGTTCTCCTCTGTGAACTATGGACTCTCTTCACCTGCTACAAGTATGTCTTAGAGATTGAGAATCGATATTTAGGATAAATGAGGGTGGAGTGTTCTTGCCACTGTCCCACAGATATGTCAAGTGAGTCAATTATCTGGTCTGTGCATTATTCATATCTTTTTGTCTTTCTAGTAATTCTCCAACTTTTGGCTCTTTTCTCACTGTTACTAGCAAAAGCATATTTAAGTCAGGCCATTGTGAAATTAATTAGCAGGTCATCTTAAAGTCACATGGAGAAAGAAACACTAATATTTGTGTACACTTATCTATGAATTTGGGTTTCCCAAGTGGTGCTAGTGGTAAGGAATCTGCCTGCCAATGTAGGAGACACAGCAGACTTGGATTTGATCCTTAGGTTGGGCAGATCTCCTAGAGGAGGACATGGCAACCACTGCAGTATTCTTACTTGGAGAATCCCAGGGACAGAGGAGCCTGGTGGGATACAGTTCATAGGGTTGCAAAGAGTCAGATACAACTAAAGCAACTTGGCACGTGTGCATCTATGAATTTAGTATCATTAGTTACACTTCCAACCTTCAATGTACTCATATATAAAATAAGAATACCAAAATTCCTTCACTACATTCATGAAAATTAAAATTGAAATGTACAGATCTCACTACAGTATGTGGTATGCTCAAAAATAAATAAGCCACAGCATATTTTGAATAGCAATTGGGATGAAGGTTAAGTATTTTAAACCAAAACAACCATAGAATAATCAACATTGAGGAAAATTCATATCAAGTGCGGCCCTCTGGTTTAGAAGTAGGACTATATAGAACACAGACAAATTTAACAAGTATGGCGATCACAAACTACATATGCCAAAGTCTCTATTCTACATAGATTATCTCTAACTCAATACATATTATAATATATATGTATTTCTGTATTTTCTAGTTTTTTATTTCCCATTATTATCCTGAAATATAAACTTCATTCATTCATAATGAGCACTTATCACATGCCCAAGCTCTGCTGAAAGTTTTTTAAAAAGTGATACATACACTATACCCTCAAGAAACTAGGTCTAGTGAAACGAGAAACAACAGACAACTAGAATCTAGGGAAAGAAGTGCTAATAGAGATATTTATAACACAATATGGCAGTAATGAAGAAGATATGGGTGAGTGAGTGCTATGCTCTGCTAGGGGCATTAAGTAACATAGGAAGCGCAGAGTGGTCTTTGCCAAACCGGCTCACACCCCAAACTTGCTGATTTTATTTCTCAGTAGAAACCACTACAATGGAAGCTAAAAGATATAGAGGCAAAATAGAAATGTTCATAGGTCGATGCTTAAGCATACTTTATCCATGGCCTCACCAGGAGGAGAGTGAGAGAAGGGCATTGAAAATTGAATCAAAGAGAATTCTTTCTAATAGACAAAAATAATTCATTTGGCAGCTCTTTGGACAAAGAAGCACATCATTTCACCTCTTTTGTCACCCTCTGTTCCTCCGTACATATTTTCAATATATCAAGTGCCCTGAATATATTGCCTTGCTTAACACTAACAGGTCAGTGAATTGGAAATTAATGACCCATTTACAAAAGTTTAAAAAAATAAGTTTGAGGTTTTGGCCAAGTCCATGGAGCCGCTTAGTGGTAGTCAGTTATCAAATTTCTTCTCCTGCACAGCTTCAATACATTGGAAAAGGAGAGAACTGGACCACATTACTACTATTGTAATGTCCAATTCTGTAAATGCTGAATACTTCTAAAGAAAGTTCCTGAATTTATTTCTATTTTACCTATGATTCACTTGTTCAATAAAAAGCAAAAAGAAAGTGAGACCTAGTTAGATGTATGCCTTTTGCATGTATTATCATGCATAGAAATGTAACTTTTTATCTACAGTTGTAGAGATTTGAGAAACTGTCAGAATCACTGAGATTTGAAACAGCTAGTCATTGTTTTTACTGGCATTTTCCGTGTCAATGGGTAAATACTGTTATTGGACATACTATCAGTAACATTATTTTGAACTTGTATAATTCATCTAAGTAATTTAAATATTGGTAAAACAACTAAATTATCAGTCTTTCATAATGAAGAACAAAAAATTTTAAAATTTGGGCAAGAACACAGTAAATTAATGGAGGAGCAGATAAGTTTATGAAGGCTAGTGAGTTCAGTTGATCGTTAAATTCTTATTTGTAAAATCAGGAAGAACTACAAACTCACAAAGTTATTCTACATGATTACTTTTCTGTATTGTCAAATCCATAAAATAAATCTGTAAGAATATATTTTTGGCCACATGAAAAGAACATATGTGTTATTGGAGTACTTCATCATCCTCTAAGTAAAGAGGTAATTAGTGTTAAAAACCTGGGGAAGGCAATTCTTAAAGTGAAAAGGGGCATCTTTATTCATCTGCTTAAGTCCCTCAAGAAGATATTGTGATGATTAATTGGATCATGACCAGAGAGTAGTTTTTCAAAAAAATACCTCAGTACTCAAAATTATTAGCCTGGTTTCACAACAGTTATCTCCAATATCTACCCTTTCTTGATTTAAATTTCAATTTTATTGGAAAATTGAAAGCATAAAAATCACTCAATGACAGAGGCACATTCTCTTTTAAGAGTTTATGCAAAGGATAAAAAGAGGCAGACTTTAGTTAATACTTTGTGCAACTTGATGCCTCAGAACTACCCTGTAAGAAATCAAATTTCTGCTGTTTGGCAGCTGCATCTCAAAGGATTCAGTGAAGTTTTAGACACATTATGGAATGATAGTGCAGGAGGGAAGGGCAGAGAGCAATTAGTCTGACATCTCTATTTTATATTAAAAAAAATTGAAAGCAAGAATAGTAAAGTGATTTGCCCCAAGTAATGCTATTGCTTAATATATCCCAGACTTGAATACAATCACTCTCTATTCTATTGCTCAATGTTTCTCTCTTCTGTCTGTGGGCATTTCGGGTATGGATATGCATAGAAGTATCAAGCTATGTCTCCTTTACTATACATATAAGGAGAACTTTTTTCTGGAACAGGTACTGTTTCCAACATCCAAAAACAAATACCATTTAGATTAGTGGTGAGATATGTGTGACAGCTCACTAACTTGAGTGCTTATCTACAACATGGAGATTGCTCAGCTGATAGTTCCTGATCAGAACACGTTCATAATTAGAATTACAGTAAGAGGTTGCCAATCGTGAATCTACCTTCACCAATGTAAAAACCACTCCAGACTCTGGTAGAAAAATAGAGAATATAGTTCCTTGGGAAAAGGGAAAGTCATCAGGTTATAACTAATGCAGTTAATTCACTGCTTGGAGCTCAGAACAACAGTGATATCAATTATTTCTTCTTTAAATAATGCAAGAAATTAAAGTCCATATTTCATATTTACAATGATGTCACCTTTAGAAGATAAATGTTTAAACTGCTTTTATGAGGATCGAAAATGTATCTCCATTTAATTAGCAATTTTTTTCCTTTTTGTTTTGTGTAAATCCTAGATTCCTGTGAAACATTGTAATTGTGTCTATCTAATCACCTTTTAAAATCAATCAAGTATTTATCTATGAAGTCTATTTATCAGAAAGTTAAGCCCATAAAGGTCAAATAATTTAAAAAGGGCTAATTTTAAAGACTAACATTTTAAACTAACGAAGAAAGCAAACAAACCTAAATAATGCTGTGTAGACTATCGCTTTCAAGCAATCATGGCTATAAGCTCATATCTATCCAATTCAAATTATTTGCCTCTGTAGGAAAAGGAATGAACAATAAAATGACTTTTCCTACAAGTTTCGTTAAAAGCTCCTTTTAATTTCTTTTACTCTTCTTCCTTTTTGAAAATCGATGCTATTCTCAGATTATTTGGAAGGAGGTTTGCAATTTAACATCAATAATTTCCAATAGTGGTTTATTTATGTTTGCATGGTTCAACAGATTCACAGATTATCCTTTAGTATATTTGTGTGGTTCTGTGCATATTCTTTAGTTTCACTTAAAATGCTTTTTGCATCTTGTAGGTGTAATCTGTATGCCAAAAAACTGCATGTATTTGATATATACAATTTGGTGAGTTTGGATATATGCATGCAACAGTGATATCATCACCATATTACCATGTGTTTAGATGCTCGGTCATGTCCTACTCTTTGAGACCCTATGGGCTACAGCTCACCAGGCTTCTCTGTCCTTGAGGATTCTCCAGGCAAGAATACTGGAGTGGGTTGCCATGCTCTACTGCAGGGGATCTTCCCAACCCAGGGATTGAACCCAGGTCTCCTGCACTGTAGGCAAATTCTTTACCGACTGAGCCCCCAGCCCATCATCACTATAGTCAACTTTATAAACATATCCATTGCCTCCAAAAGTTTCCTAGTGTCCATCTTCTTTATTTATTCTTTGTTGGATAAGAACATTTAACATGAGACCTACCCTCCTAACAATTCCTAAGTGCACAGTACCAAACTGTCAACTCTGGGCACCGTTGTGCAGCAGATCTCTAGAACTTATTTGTCTTTTATAACTGTAACTTTATACCCATTGAACACCTTATTTCCCTCTCCTCCCATTTCCTGGCAACCACTATTCTATTATCTGCTTTTGTAAGTTTGAATATTTCTTTTAACTCGTATATACAGAATTATGCAGCTATTTGCCCTTCTGTGACTGACCTTTCACACTTATTGCACCATATCTTCCAAGTCCATACATGTTGTCCTTGAGACCAAATAATATTATAGTGTATGTACATATCACATTCTTTATCTATTCATTTATTACTAGACACTTATGTTGCAAAGTTGTAGAACACAAAATCAGCATACCAAAAGTCAGGTGTATTTCTATAAACTAACCATGATATATCTGAAAAGGAAATTAAGAAAATTATTCCACTTACAACAGTATAAAAAGGAACAAAATACTTAGAAATAAACTTAACCCAAGAGGTGAAAGATCTATATACTGAAAACTACAATATATTGATGAAATAAATTAAAGAAAGACAAATGGAAAGACATCCACGCCCATGAATAAAATAATACTGTTCAATTCAGTCTCTCAGTCGTGTCTGACTCTTTGCAACCCCATGGACTGCAGTATGCCAGGCTTCCTTGTCCATCACCAACTCCTGGAGTTTACTCAAACTCATGAGTAACTCATTGAGTTGGTGATGCCATCCAACCATCTCATACTCTGTTGACCCCTTCTCCTCTTACCTTCAATCCTTCCGAGCATCAGGGTCTTTTCAAATGAGTCGATTCTTTGAAGGAGGTGGCCAAAGTATTGGAGTTTCAGCTTCAGCATCAGTCCTTCTAATGAATATTCAGGACTGATTTCCTTTATGATGGACTGATTGGATCTCCTTGCTGTTCAAGGGACTCCCAAGAGTCTTCTCCAACACCACAGTTCAAAACCATAAGTTCTTCAGGGGTCAGCTTTTTTTATATTCCAACTCTCACTCCATATGTGACTACTGGAAAAACCAAAGCTTTGACTAGATGGACCTTTGTTGGCAAAGTAATGTCTCTGCTTTTTAATATGCTGCCTAGGTTGATCATAGCTTTTCTTTTAAGGAGCAAGAATCTTTTAATTTCATGGCTGCAGTCACCATCTGCAGTGATTTTGGAGCCCCCAAAAATAAAGTCTGTCACTGTTTCCATTGTTTCCCCATTTATTTGCCATGAAGTGATGGGACCAGATGCCATGATCTTAGTTTTCTGAATGTTGAGTTTTAAGCCAACTTTCTCACTCTCCTCTTTCACTTTCACTAAGAAGCTCTTTAGTTCTTTGCTTTCTGCCATAAGTGTGGTATCTGTTAAAATGTTCATATTTAAACAAACATAAAAATCTCTTTTTGATATATCTCAATGTATATGTACCAGATGTTAATTAAGTGTAAGAAAAAATGGGAAATTTTCCTAATTTTAATCATGAAAGTGAAATAACATAGACCTCTACTTGTGGGTTTATTCGTTCCATGAAATTTCACTCTCCTCATCATTTTATTGATAATATTTTATTGCTGTCCTCATGTTTTAAACATTTCAAAGCACTTGAAATTGATTTTTTGAGTTGATCCTCTTAGAACCTCAGTGAAATTCACAGTACTATTATTCTCATTTTATGGATAAGAAAATCAAGGGCACAAGTGGTCAAGTGATTTTCCGAAGTTTCCATAGGGAGTCAGTAGGGCTTTGTGTAGAACTGAACTCTGTGTCTCTCAGAGTTTGGTTAACTTTATAGCATTCTAATTGATGACATTATAACTGAATAGCAAATATATAAAATATGATAATATGTCTCAAACTATAATAACTTATGGCAATAATTCACAGATCTTATTTTTAGATGTACATGGGGAGGGAGTATTACTTTTTAAGGTCAAATAAGATCTAGTCTGGGAATGGGTTTTATCTGAATAGGAGGAAAATCTTCATTCAAATCTCCATTTTACTGACAATGACATGAACGTGCTAGAAAGCTAAAACTTCAGAGATTCCCCTTTATACAAGTATTTTTCTTATGTCCCAAATACTGGAAACATTGTAAGGTTTCTTTGAAGAAAGAAAAGGGAACACATTATCTCAGCCTTCCTTTACATTTTATAAACTCTTATGGAGTATTTCTTCATAGATAAACTTATAAAGTGTAGATAGTTTCTCTATGTCTTCTGTAAACCTAAAGAGAGGTAATAATTTATATGAAACTCCATTTATGGCAGTATGAGACAGATTTAGAGCTATTGTTCAAAGCTTTTTTGATGTGTTTCTTGGGCCATAGTATAAAACTGGTGAGGGAAGATAAAACCTCTAAAAGAGTTTATACCGCTTTTATTTATGTGTGTATTTTCGAGATTATACACCGTGAGGTTGGAGAAAATCTTAAAATTGCCGCAAATACTGAAAGAAATGACAAAGTAGTTTAAAGTGTAGTTTAAAACAAGGGAAATTTGAGAAAAAATCTGTTAGGTTATCTATATACATGATGTTCCAATCTTTCTTTTCTATTTATCTTGCAGGCATATTCAAGTTTGTTATTTTATTTTCTTGAGAGGAATTATATGGATATAGCTTGTATATTCAAGGACTTGATAGAATTATTCTCATCATATAGTATCACTAATACTGCTTATTCAACTGCTATCTACTATTTCAAAATAATGACTTAAATTAACCCAGTCTTTTTTTTTTTTTCTTAAGGATGCAATCTTTTTTTTTTTTTTTTTTTTTTTTTTT
>ML660765.1:34179900-34280599 GCA_007570785.1 Antilocapra americana | reverse complement strand
TGTACTAGTTTGCATTCCCACCAACAGTGTAAGAGGGTTCCCTTTTCTCCACATCCTCTCCAGCATTTATTGCTTGTAGACTTTTGGATTGCAGCCATTCTGACTGGTGTAAAGTGGTACCTCATTGTGGTTTTGATTTGCATTTCTCTGATAATGAGTGATGTTGAGCATCTTTTCATGTGTTTGTTAGCCATTTTTATATCTTCTTTGGAGAAATGTCTGTTAAGTTCTTTGGCCCACTTTTTAATTGGTTAACCCAGTCTTTAGTCTCGTAGATAATGAGATTCCTAGAGAAATATTTCACAGCGGGTAGAATTTTTCCTAGAAGAGCTGAAGGAGAAAACCTTTCCACATTTCATATTTGAATTGACCTTAATAATTGACTGACCATTTTATTGACCAAAATCTCTAAGTAAATGCAGAAGGGTAGTAAAAAAAACAAACACCCAGAATTTCTCTCATTCATCCCTCTTAAAGGCAGCTTTATTAACATTCAGGTAATGGCATTCGGTAAGTATAATATAATGAGCATGCTTTTCTTGATGGCTTGGAAAACAAAAATGAAAGCTTTATAATCACTAAGATGTTAGCCTGAAAATAGCTGAATTTAATTTATAGCTAAAATGTTGATTTTACCTTCATCATGTTTCTAGTAGTTTCTAGTAGTCTCTTTCTTTTTATTATTAATACCAAAGAATGGTATGTTTATCTATAAATATATCAGGATACATATACACACACACACACAAATTACAGTATGTAATCCTACCATGGAGATAATGTGAACATTTAATTTCCATCTTTAAAGATATAATAAAATTGTAATTCTGGACACAAAGTTGTTTTTTCTGCAGATAACCTTAGTTTTTATCATTTGCTTAAATATGACTATCCATAACTATTAAGAACCACATTTCTCAGTAACAGATTAAGTTATGTGTAAAAAGGAAAAAAATGAAATCAAATTGCTCAGTCACAATATTCCACACATCTTTAAAAATATTGGTCAGACTTGTAGATGTTTGCTGTATGCATCCCTTACGTATGATCATTGAAGTTAAAAACATATGAAACTCAATGCCTGTATCTTAATAATATAATTAAACATAAAAAAATTAACTCCCCATTTTTACTTGTGTATAGATTTACCTATTGCAACCCCAGCAACTATTGCTTATACAATTCTAGTAAGACATTGTTCTTTTTCCAAACATTCTTTTCAAACAAAGGAGGGATAAACATATTTTTAAAAAAAGACTTCGGGGAGGCACAATAATCTGGGCAGGACAGAAAGAGACATTATTTTTTTAAAGATCAACATTTAATTTGTCCTAAAAAAAACTAGAGATATCTTAGCCTTCATCCTTTTGAGAAGTGCCAATTCTGAAAGACAGTAACTTTTGTTACTGTGTAACTACTTCAATTTTTTAAAAAAACTTTCCTGTATCTCTGATATGAAATGTTACACATTTAACATTTTTGAAATTAGGATATATGCAATGGAGAAATATAGCATATTGGATTTGCTTTCAAAGCCAGGATGTAAGGTAAGAATTATATGCTACCAAAAATAGGCTTTAATTCTTGAAAATGCCCATGGGAAATACAATAGATAGCATGTTCAATTATGTTCAATACATACTAAAAAGAGTCATGTGGTGAAAAATACACGTCTGTAAATACTAGAAGCCCAGGTCACAAGATACATTTTGGGTAATAAGGAAATGAATGAGGAAATGGGAAATTCACTTCTGTCATTTCAAGATCACTCCAGCCCATATACTCAAGTGAGAAATGGCCATTAAGATCGTTTATCCTTTTTTAATTATCTGTTTTTCTCCCTCTCTCCTCTGTCTCTCCCACCCTCTCTACCCTTACTCTCTCTCTCCTATCTCTCTTCACATCCCTACCCCTTCTTTCTCTTTTCCTCTCTCAGCAGGAAAAAAACAAAGACTTGAATTTGTGTGATTAAAATACAATCACTGAAAAATCTGAAGGTATACTGATAAGGAGTTAAGACAGTGGAACATTTTCAACATAGCCTTCCTGCATGAAATCTCTGTTGGGATTACAACTATCAATAGTAATCAAGTATTTAGTAAATTACAGTTCATGGTGTTACCAAGAGTTGGACACAACTGAAGCTACTTAGAAAGGACCATGCATGCAAGTTTTTACCATGCACGCATGTGAATTTTTACCAGGTGCATAATTGCATTTTGGAAACTAGAAAGCTATCTGCGGATGAGCATCTTTGCAGTCTCCCTCTGCCTTGCTCCAGTGGGTGGGTGCTCAGAACTGAAAATAAATGCTCAAAAAGGTTATAATCCAATATAAAGGTTCATTATGTCATTTGATATTCTGTTAATTAAGACTAAGATGACATGCTGGCCATAGATCATGGTTGACTTGTATTTTCCTGACTGTCAACCAACCCCTCAAACACTTTTTTTTTTTGAGTTTGTATATATATTTTTTCTTTTTTTCCACAAATTGTATATATACTTCTATTAAATCACATTATCCTTTTCCTCCAATTCAAGGAATTACCTGCTTGTAGTGGGGAGGTAAAGAGAACGGAAAAGTATTATTCCTGTATATTCAAAATTATCATCCAAGAAAAAGAGTTTTAATTTTATGTGTATAGTTCCCCAAGAATCATTAAATTAGTGGCCAGTAGATAATCCATGATAAAGGGATGTCCTCTTAATAGCTTGTCTATATACAGCTGTATATATCCATCAATCTATAAGCAGAAATCCAGCATACCATACACAAAGTACTATGCAAGATATAGTGATCAATAACATTTGTGGCTTTGCTCTTAAGCACAGAGCAGGATCTCTATTACATAAAAGTCTTTTCCCTGGTGGCTCAGTGGTAAAGAATCTGCCTACCAAGCAAGTGATGTAGGTTCAATCCCTGGCTTGGGAAGATTCCCTGGAGAAGGAAATGACAACCCACTCCAGTATTTTTGCCTCGGAAATCCCATGGACAGGGGAGCCTGGCAGGCTGTAGTCCACGGAGTCACAAAGGAGTCAGCCATGACTTAGTGACTAAACAATATATTTCCTAGTCTGAATTATGAACTCTGCAGAATTCTTATCACTGCTATAGTCACAAGTATCCACAATCACTAGAATGTAATTTTCCTCAATATATTCACTGATTTAATAAATGTGTGTAAGTGTAGTTGTGTGTGAATGATACTTGCAGCAACTACTAAAGTTAAAACAATCCAGAAATGTACTTATGCTTTACAGACATAAATGAGAACTGACAGTTCTATTCCTGAACTTAAAATACATAATATCACCTGTTGTGCTTCATTATGTATTCTGGATTTCTCTGTGAAATCTCTGCATAGGAAATTATGCGCAGACAGGATAAAGCTCATTAACAAATCTACTTGGTTTGTCAGGGCAAAATTTATCCTTTGTGTAGTTATAAACTTCTGCACTGATGAAGTGAAAGTGAAAATGATAGTCCCTCAGTTATGTCCTTACTCTTGTGACTCCATGGAGTGTAGCCCACCAAGCTCCTCTGTCCATGGGATTCTCCAGGCAAGAATACTGGAGTTAGTTGCCATTTCCTTCTCCAGAGGATCTTCCTGACCCAGGGACCAAACCCTGGTCTCCTGCATCACAGGCGGATTCTTTACCATCTGAGACCCTAGGGAAACCCTATACTGGTAACAAAAGCTTAATGATATCTTCTATAGGATCATATTTTCTCATTTCAGTGGAATAAAAAGGAACGTGTTTTAACCCTCGTTGGGATGATTTATACACAGATTGTATATACATGAGGAAAGAAAACTTTGTGCTGTATCAGAAGAATTTTAAAGATGTAGGGGCAAGGGTTAGCAAGTGCTTACGGCAACTTGGTTTTATTTTTTAAAAAAAAATTAATACAGACTATCAATACTACATTAAAATATTTATGTACTACAATGCAAATTATTGTAATTTGCCATGTAAATGAAGTTCTGTAAGGAGAGTGTAACTATTAGCCCCTTACAGGTTAATCCATCTTATTCCATAAACTTCAGATTGAACTTCTAACTTTTGATGGCTATCTTATAAATTTTTCTTCGTGTTAATAAAAAAACAACTTGATTAAAAGAATGTGGTTGCCTCAAGGTAAAATTATTCCTACTATTATAAAAAATCAATAGTACTTCATGTTCTGAAATCAATATGTGTGATTATTGTATAAATAATATCTTTGTAAGAAAAATCAAATTTTTACCTTGAGACAAAGATAATTCCTTCTCAGTTCCTCAAAATGCATATGTACATTAGTCAGTCACTTGAATTGCTCAGTCGTGTCTGACTTTTTGTGACCCCGTGAACCGCAGCACACTAGGCCTCCGTGTCAATCACCAACTCCCAGAGTTTACTCAAATTCTTGTCCATTGAGTCGGTGATGCCATCCAACCATCTCATCCTCTATCAACCCCTTCTCCTCCTGCCTTCAATCTTTCCCAGTATCAGGGTCTTTTCAAATGAGTCAGCACTTTGCATCAGGTGGCTGAAATATTGGAGTTTCAGCTTCAACATCAGTCCTTCCAATGAACACTCAGGACTGATTTCCTTTAGGATAGACTGGTTGGATCTCCTTGCAGTCCAAAGGACTCTCAAGAATCTTCTCCAACTCCACAATTTAAAAGCATCGATTCTTCTGCACTCAGCTTTCTTTACAGTCCAACTTTCACATCCATACATGACTACTGGAAAAACCATAGCCTTGACTAGATGGAACTTTGTTGGCAAAATAATGTCTCTGCTTTTTAATATGCTGTCTAGGTTAGTCATAATTTTCCTTCCAAGGAGTAAGCGTCTTTTAATTTCATGGCTGCAATCACCATCTGCAGTGATCTTGGAGCCCCGAAAATAAAGTCAGCCACTGTTTCTGCTGTTTCCCCATCTATTTGCCATGAAGTGACAGGACTGGATGCCATGATCTTAGTTTTCTGAATGTTGAGTTTTAAGCCAACTTTTTCACTCTCCTCTTTCACTTTCATCAGGAGACTCTTTAGTTCTTCTTCACTTTCTGCCATAAAGGTGGTGTTATCTGCATATCTGAGGTTATTGATTTCTCCTGGCAATCTTGATTCCAGCTTGTGCTTGTTTCTCATGATATACTCTGCATATAAGTTAAATAAGCAGAGTGACAATATACAGCCTTGATGTACTCCTTTTCCTATTTGGAACCAGTCTGTTGTTCCACTTCCAGTTCTAATTGTTGCTTCCTGATCTGTATACCGGTTTCTCAAGAGACAGGTGAGGTGGTCTGGTATTCCCATCTCTTTCAGAATTTTCCACAGTTTATTGTGATCCACACAGTCAAAGGCTTTGGCTTAGTCAATAAAGCAGAAATAGATGTTTTTCTGGAACTCTCTTGCTTTTTCGATGATCCAGTGAATGTTGGCAATTTGATCTCTGGTTCCTCTGCTTTTTCTAAAACCAGCTTGAATATCTGCAAGTTCACGGTTCACATATTGCTGAAGCCTGGCTTGGAGAATTTTGAGCATTACTTTACTAATATGTGAGATGAGTGCAATCATGCGGTAGTTCGAGCATTCTTTGGCATTGCCTTTCTTTGGAACTGGAATGAAAACTGACCTTTTCCAGTCCTGTGGCCACTGCTGAGTTTTCCATATTTGCTGACATACTGAGTGCAGGACTTTACAGCATCATCTTTCAGAATTTGAAATAGCTCAACAGGAACTCCAATACCTCCGCTAGCTTTGTTCGTAGTGATACTTCCTAAGGCCCACTTGACTTCACATTCCAGGATGCCTGGCTCTAGGTGAATGGTCACACCATGATGATTATCTGAGTCCTGAAGATCTTCTGTGTTTTTTTGCCACCTCTTCTTAATATCTTCTGCTTCTGTTAGGTCCAAACCATTTCTGTCCTTTATTGAGCCCATCTTTGCATGAAATGTTCCTTGGTATCTCTAATTTTCTTGAAGTGATCTCTTGTCTTTCCTATTCTATTGTTTTGCTCTATTTCTTTGCACTGATCACTGAGGAAGTCTTTCTTCTCTCTCCTTGCTATTCTTTGGAACTCTCCATTCAAATGGGTATATTTTCCCTTTTCTCCTTTGCTTTTTGCTTCTCTTCTTTTCACAGCTATTTGTAAGGCCTCTTTAGACAGCCATTTTGGTTTTTTGCATTCCTTTTTCTTGGGGATGATCTTGATCCCTGTCTCTTGTACAATGTCATGAACCTCCATCCATAATTCATCAGGCACTCTATCAGATCTATTCCTTTAAATCTATTTCTCACTTCCACTGTATAATCATAAGGGATTTGATTTAGATCATATCTGAATGATCTAGTGGTTTTCCTCACTTTATTCAATTTAAGTCTGATATATATATATATATATATATATATATACACATTGATATATGTATATATATATTTATAAAGAAAGAATAAGAGAAAGCATGATCTTTTTTATGAAAATATTATAGAGGCATATCTACATGTATATATCAAAAATGAAATTATGTATAAAATAAGGATTTTCTTACACTCCATTCAAGGAATCAAGATATCTAATGACTTTTAAGAATAGAATTTAAAGGACTAAAAATCTCTATGTTTTCAGTCTTTATGGAAGAAAAGTTTATATTTACAAAATGCAGAGTATAAAATCAACAGGAAAACAAAGAAACTTTAAGAGGAATAAAACAGTAGGAAAACTAACATTTCTTTCAGTCTGTGATATTTCAAATTGACAAAAAATAAAGCAAGAAGAGAAAGTGAACATAACAAATGGATATAAGAATAGAGATACACTTTACTTTTAAGGAACTATGTACCATTTACAAAATTTGACCATATATTAGGCCTCAAAATAAAATTCTGTAGATGCTAAAAGTAGCCATTTAATAGAAATTACTCACTGTTGAAAGTGTAATCTAGCCAGAAATTAACTGAAAAATAGAAAAATTATGTATATCTGAGAACAGAAAGAAAATTCCCTATTTAAATTAAAAATTTGTATATTTTCTTCAGTGAGGCATTGTTCAGATCTTGGGCTCAAATTTTATTGGGTTCTGTCTTTTCTTATTTTTGAGTTTGAAAGTGTGACAGTGTAAGTAGCTCAGTTATGTCTGACTCTGCCACACCATGGACTACAGACCACCAGACTCCTCTGTCTATGGAAATTCGCCAGGCGTGAATCCTGGAATGGGTTTCCATACCTTTCTCCAAGGGATCTTCCCAGCCTGGGATCAAACCTGGGTCTCCTGCACTGCAAGCAGATTGTTTACCACTTAAGCCACCAGGGAAGTCCATTATTTTAGTCTAATTATGTCATTTAAAAAGGTGAGAATAACACCAACTTTTAATATGCTGGTGGAGATGGTTCACTGGAGGGTGAAAGATCATGACAGAGAGACAGAGGAGAATTGCTGGCACACACCTTTAGGATGTGAGAAAGACTGGGTATAGTCCTCAAGTCTCAATGACTTAACCACTGAATTTATGTTATATGAAAACTAAATAGTATCTTTTGCATACATGCTATTCAATATACTGAATATATATAAAGCCTATACACATATATATTTTGAAAGTATGTTTAAATACTGATATACAATATGAGAAACCTAGAAACTTAATTTGGAGAAGGCAATGGCACCCCACTCCAAAACTCTTTCCTGGAAAACCCCATGGACGGAGGAGCCTGGTAGGCTGCAGTCCATGGGGTCACTAAGAGTCAGACACGACTGAGTGACTTCATTCTCACTTTTCATTTTCATGTGTTGGAGAAGGAAATGGCAACCCACTCTAGTGTTCTTGCCTGGAGAATTCCAGGGACAGTGGAGCCTGGTGGGCTGCCGTCTATGGGGTTGCACAGAGTTGGACACAACTGATGCGACTTAGCAGGAGCAGCAGCAGCAACTTAATTATGAGGTAAATCTCATGATTGTTAGAGAAATATCATAACAGAATACTTTATTTTCCTGAAATTTTCACATCTTAAAGTGGTATTATGTTTTTAAAACTACAGTAGTAACTAGTATGTTCATTTCTTAAGTTCAGTAAGAGGTTATTTTCCCCCTGTATTTCCTTTCACTACATTCTTTCTGACTTAACATATAGGCTTGTAAAAAAATATAATAACATCAAAAGTGAGGTCAGATGGAAGGTAGTGAACGGGAATATAGTTTATTATTTATAGTTTTTTATAAAGTATTATAATTATATTAAAATTAACTATCATTTTATTAACTATTTAACTTTATTAAATTAGTTTGTTATAATTTATTTAAATTATTTATATATTATAATAAGTTATTTGATTCATTTTTAAATAGTTTAGTCCATTATTGTTATAGATGGACTAAATGAGCCTACTTGGATGCATGTTTCTTTTTATCCTTGTCTTGTCTTTCAGTTCTCAATTTTCCCACTCTTTCCCATTCTTTTTTTTTTTTTCATGCCTTTAGACTTTTTTTATATCCTTTATAGTAATGGGTTTTAGTTATATGAGAAGAGAGTTGAGCATTCCTAGATATTTTGGCTTAGTGAAACTGTTCAAAGATCTTACCATCTTTGAAAACTGTATTAAAATTTCCTGTAAAAGTGTTCAATCATTAAACATGTCTTCTCCTTGCCAAATTTATAATTTAAACAATGCATTTTTCTATATCAGACTAAGTATTCTGACATTTCTATTCTGATACATAAAAAATGAAACATAAAAGATTCTTGATTTTCAAGGAATTTCTAAGGATATCAGGGAACTCTTTCAAAACACATACCCTTTTAGATGACATCCACTGACACAACTCCTGCCTTTAAGTTTCTCAGTCTTTTAGAAAGCCAACAAATATCTTTCATCATGTATAGTCTGAACTCAGCATTAGTTTCTTGTATCTTCCACAAGGATCGGCAACAGAATTTTTATTTTGCAGTTTATAAATAAAAACGTCCCTTTGTAAATAGTAATGACATATTAAGAAGAAAAGATATAAAGGAAACTTGCACAGCTTTTTTTAAAGTATCGTTAACAATAAGCTTTATATTTAATTTATTAGAAGGAAATGCTGCTGTGGTTCTTGATTTAGCAGCAACCATTATTTTGTTTACATAGTTTTGGTTTTATTTGTTGCTTTGTTCCACACTGGAAATATAAAGTTTTCTACCTATTTTCAAATATATATGTCATAAAATATAAAAAATAAGATATCAAGGTATAATAGTTTCTATTTGTTGCAAGAGAATGGTCTTTCAGTGTTGTTCTTAGGACAAGCAAGACAATGCATGAAGAATGCTTAATGCAGTACCTGTTGCAAAGTCAGTGTTCATTAAATGATGGAGCTAGAAAGTGTTTCATTGATCTCTTTCTTTTTTTAGATTCTCCAGAAGCAGAATGCAAGAATTTGAGTGTGAATAGTTTATCTAGTAAGAGATCCCAGAGTACTTACATTATTAAGCTGGTTACCGCTGTAATTTTTATCTTGCCAGGGAGCTCAGAAAGATGGTCCACATCACAAGATTACATCTCAGAGTAATCTGAGTGTGCTCCATCCCCACTCCATGCGGTGAGGAAACTAAGGACAGGCATCCAATTCACAGGCTACCGTTGGTACAAGACAGGCTCCCAGGACACTCATTCTCTTATAATTCTGTCTCATCTTAAGCTTGGATCATTGCTTCTGTGTCCTCTCCCCCAAATTCTTCAGGTCGAGAATTATTCATATTTGCAGTAAGAAGCCTTTTGATGCTGATGTGAAAGCCAAGCACCCACAGTGTCTGGACTCTTTACAGTGTTTGCAATTGTTATTATTGGAATCATTTAAAACAAATAAGAGTTGCCCAGTTTAAAACGTGAGAGTGAAGCTTTCCAAAGAAAGGGTAATCAATGTATAATATTTGAAAGAACTTCTGAAAGTTATAAGTTTGCCAGATAAAGAGGGGACATCATGTAGAAAGGTCTACAGGCTCTGCAATGCCTGGCTCACTTGATAACTGAAAACAGTCTGCTCAGCCTGCAGTAAAGGTTGGGGATAAAACCTCCAGGGGAAAAGAGAGAGTTTAGCAAGGCCCAGGTCACAAATAATGTCATGTGCAATGTTGCAGTGTTTGGATCTCATCCTAAGAACAATGGTGGCCCAAAGAAGCTTTTTAAGCCAAAAAGTCACATGATCCAATCTAAGATTAAGACATTTCTGTTATAAAGATTGGCCTTAAATCAAAGACCACTGATAATCTCTTTGATCATATGAGTCAAAGTTGCCTTCCAGGCACAGGATTTGCCAGGGGGAAATGGCTTCTAAAATCAAGGAAAAACAACAATATAGTATACTAATGCATATATGGAATTTAGAAAGATGGTAACAATAACCCTGTATATGAGACAGCAAAAGAGACGCAGATGTATAGAACAGTCTTTTGGACTCTATGGGAGAGGGCAAGGGTGGGATGATAATGGGAGAATGGCATTGAAACATGTAAATTATCATATGTGAAATCAAATGCCAGCCCAGGTTTGATGCTTGATACAGGGTGCTCAGGGCTGGTGCACCAGGATTACCCAGAGAGATGGAATCAGGAGGGAGGTGGGAGGGGAGTTCTGGAAGGGGAACACATGTATACCCATGGCAGATTCATGTCAATGTATGGCAAAACCAACACGATAATGTAAAGAAAATAAATAATTTTTTAAAAGATTAAAAATAAATAAATAAAAAATAAAATCAGAAATAAGCTTCCTTCCCATAGAGCAACATTTTTGTATTTGTCATAATAACCCTAAATGGTCAGGCCAGTATCTGCTTTCCTAGAAGAAAGACTTTGCATAGATGTAACCCTCACTATGCATAAAAGTAACAGTAAATGCTAATCCAGTACAGCAGTGTAATTCCACTATTGAATTATCCTCTTGGAGGACTGTTAGTGGCATAAGAGGCAAAAGAGAGCTAAGGGATTGTAAATATATTTTATCTCCTGTTCTAATCTAATAATCTAAATACATTTTATCTTCTAGCTCTACCTGATTCACAGTTACCTAGAACACTATGCTAAGAATGATTCTGAAGCTGCCCTCAAATAGTGGTACCTGCCATGGGTACAGAATGTGGAAATTATATTATATAGTGTTTTCCTTATGTTATCAAAATAAGCTTCTGCATTTCAGAGATAGCAATTTGGAAGTCCTTTGAAAGAAAAGGATATGTTGCCTGAGATCATCGACTTCTAATTATGCATCAGTTATATATACTTCTAATTCAGTGCAGACAATATATATATATTTTTTAAAAGGCCTCATTTATATACTAAACAACCCTCATGGTGAATTTGCAAATAATATAAGAATCCCTTAAAAATGCAAAATAAAAGAATGAATAAAAATAGTTCTAAGTTGTCCTAATCACTGAATCCTTTTCCCTGTTCAGAATTTCATAGCCTGAGCTAGGAAGTACATCTCACTCGTGGATGTCACTTTTATTTTTAAATCCACAAACTAGCATGCCCAGACATGAGGTATCATTTTCTCTAAATTAAATAACAATCAAGACTGTGTCATTTTCCTAATGAAGACTCGTGCATAGCACCAATCCTTCTGAGGTATATTCAGGTGAGGATGTGTGATTTTAACATCCAGAGTTGCTAAGAGACTCATTTAAAGAAATAGTGTCCTAAAAGGAGCTCTTGAGATTCAACACATGATTAAATAGGGAAAAGCTCACAAAAGTTGGGCATTTTTCTCAAAGGAGAGCAAAAGTACAAGAATGAGACCTGCTGCTAACTCAGTTAACAAGGAACACAGCAATTTCCATGAAGGTGAAAAGTAGTGATGTTTAGGAACAATTCTGACTGTTTCGGTACTTTGTGGACCATACGTACACATGGAAGAGTGGACCATATCCACTCTCAGGATTCAGAGTTGTTCTTATACACAACTCTCTAAGTATCCATCTTTGATTGCATCACTTGACTGAGTAGGTACCTCCTATGTCCTTTAGCTCTCATTTGAGTTGTCATTTTAATCAGAAAGATTTTTCTCTCCTCCAAACTGGGTCTTTCATCTTTCCTATACATTTACTTAGTGTTCTTTATTCATTGGGTGATCGCACATTTTGGTGTGTTCAGTTCAGTTCAGTTCAGTCACTCAGTTGTGTCCAACTCTTGGTAATCCCTTGGACTGCAGCATGCCAGGCCTCCCTGTCTATCACCAAGTCTCAGAGCTTACTCGTGTCCATCAAGTCAGTGATGCCATCCAACTATCTCATCCTCTGTCGTCCCCTTCTCCTCCTGCCTTCCATCTTTCCCAGCATCATGGTCTTTTCACATCGGGTGACCAAAGTATTGGAGTTTCAGCTTCAGGATCAGTCTTCTCAAGGAATATTCAGGACTGATCTTTTAGGATGGACTGGTTGGATCTCATGCAGCACAAGGACTCTGAAGAGTCTTCTCCAACATCACAGTTCAAAAGCATCAACTCTTCAGTGCTCACCTTTCTTTATAGTCCAATTCTCACATCCATACACAACTACTGGAAAAACCAGAGCTTTGACTAGATGGACCTTTGTCAGCAAAGTAATGTCTTTGCTTTTTAGTATGCTGTCTAAGTTGGTCATAGCTTTTCTTCCAAGTAGCAAGTGCCTTTTAATTTCATGTCTGCAGTCACCATCTGCAGTGATTTTGGAGCCCCCAAAAATAAAGTCTGTCACTGTTTCCATTGTTTTCCCCATCTATTTGCCATGAAGTGATGGGACCAGATGCCATGATCTTAGTGTTCTGAATGTTGAGTTTTAAGCCAACTTTTTCACTCTCCTCTTTCACTTTCAAGAGGGTCTTTAGTTCTTCTTCGCTTTCTGCCATAAGTGTGGTGTCATCTGCGTATCTGAGGTCATTGATATTTCTCCCGGCAATCTTCATTCCAGCTTGTGCTTCATCCAGCCTGGCATTTTGCACAATATACTCTGCATTTAAGTTAAATAAGCAGGGTGACAATATACAGCCTTGATGTACTCCTTTACCAATGTGGAACCAGTCTGTTGTTTCATGTCTGGTTCTAACTCTTGTTTCTTGACCTGCATACAGATTTCTCAGGAGTCAGGGCAGGTGGTCTGGTATTCCCATCTCTGTAAGAATCTTCCACAGTTTGCTGTGATCCACACAGCAAACCAGTGTGTTACCTTGTCTATTTATTTACTTTTTTTCCCCTGACCACATCAAAAGCTCTGTGAGGGCAGAGAGTATTCCTTTAATTTTATTGATAATTCTCCAGTGCCTATTATGGTACCTACTATATAACAAGTGATTATTAAATTTATCTGTATAAAAGAACAAATGAGTGAATTAAAAATATACCCATTATATTTTAAACAAGGTATTAGGAATATGAATGTCCTAAGCTCATCTCCCATTTCTTTCAAGACTGCTGATGGGGAAATGGGAATGGAGAGGGCATTATCCCTGAGCAGTACTGAAGATATTCTGAGGAAGGCAAAATCCTGCCTTTCTGATTTGTCCTCAAGATCTAAAGTACCACCTAAGTGGAAAAAAATGAGACAATAAAACCTAACCTGTTCCTCTGGTGGCCATCATATCAAAGGGACTATATATTGATTTAGGATGCTATCATTTACTACAATCAGAGCAAGTAAAACAATAAAAATTTTCAGTGTATAAATTTCATTAACTTGCACATTTTGAAATTGATAGAAACAAGTAAAATTGGCTTTGCTTCATTTCAGAGTAATTTCTGTACTCAAAACTTAGAAAGTCAATAAATGCATTTCAATATATATGATACAATAATCATGCATTATGATCCATTTTCAAACAAATCATAATTACTGTCTGAATATGACTCAAATCAACAAGGAACTTTCACAACTACTAAATTACTTGCAATTTGAACATGCTAAAAATGTCATGCCATTTACCACATAGAACAGACAAGTGATGGGCCAAACTTAGAAAATGCAATTCACTGTAAGTTATATTACTAAATTTTTAACGGATGGTATGGTCACTGAGGTTACACAAGGACTGTTTATTAAAAAAAATGATTTTGGATATTTTCAGGAATTTCTAATTAAGATGCTTTTGAATAGTTTAAATCTTCTCTGTTTGGAATATATTAACTCAATCCAACCCAAAATCCTTTTCTTTTTTTTTTTTTTTTGACAAGATGCAGAAGTCTCTCCTCTGGCCATCAAAATAATCTGAACTCTTTAAAGTCTCTCCCTGAGGTATAGATAATTTTTTTTAGTTAGCATATTCTAATTGAGAATCCTCTAAGTGTAAGGCTCAGTGTAAAGAACTGATAATAAAGAGTTCAAAGACACTATTTCTTTTCTGAAGGTTCATGGTTTAGCACAAGATGACCACTGGTGACTAAAGGTCTGAAAACATGGGTCCTTCATCTCAGCAACTATAGGAGAAGCTTTCCAAGCAATGGCTTGAAAAGTGAGTAGTAGGATTCAGCCAGGACAGAGTGGGTGAGAGAAAACTCAGAATGACTAATAAAACTCTAGATGACTGGCAGCAGACCATTGAAGAAAAACAGGCAGAGAGATACCTGATCATAATGGCCCTGAGTGTCGTGCTGGAGTGTGAATTTTATCCTAATGGTGAAGACATTTCATTAAAGGATTTTTAACTAGACCAGTGACTCTTCACATACACATATTAGAAGAAGCACCTCTGATGACAGTGTGGAGCACTAAAGAGAAGCAAGCCCAGGCAGATTCCAGGGCAGAGGCTGATCCAGTAATTCAAGTGAGAGATTAAAGCAATTAAATGAAGATCTCTAAGAATATGGGAAAGAGGTCATTCTTCATTGGGAACATGCCTGTCTGAATGACTAGTGATATAATATTCCTTATCTTGTGAGCTGGTTGGAGTAAAGTAAATCTATCTCACAGCTCGATTTAAACTGTACAATCTAAGTATGTCATAAAATACACAAAGATATAACACAAACATTTTGAAACATATCATAAATAATACTTTTTTGTATCCATCTAACTTTATCACTTCCTTAGTTATGAAAAATGTTTCTAATGCAAATATTTTTATTAAACATTTACTATATGTGGTGCACTGGGAGACATACAGGGAATTTACAGGCATAATCTCAGTCCTGAAACATTTAGAATTCTGGTTTGTTGTTGTTTAGTCGTTAAATTCTGTTCAACTCTTTGACACTCTTTGGGCTGCAGACTGCCAGGCTCCTCTGTCCATGGAATTTCCCAGGCAAGAATACTGGAGTGGGCTGCCATTTCCTTCTCCAGTGGCTCTTCCTGACCCTCTTGCGTTTGCAGGAGGATTCTTTACCACTGAGCCACCAGGGAAGCCCAGGATTCTGGTTAACAAAGTATAAATTGGGGTTTTCCTGATAGCTCAGTTGGTAAAGAATCCGCCTGCAATGCAGGAGACCCTGCTTTGATTCCTGGGTTGGGAAGATCCACTGGAGAAGGGAAAGGCTACCTACTCCAGTATTCTTAGGCTTCCCTTGTGACTCAGCTGGTAAAGAATCCACCTGCAGTGCAGGAGACCTGGGTTCAAACCCTAGGTTGTGAAGATCCACTGGAGAAGGGAAAGGCTACCCACTCCAGTATTCTTGCCTGGAGAATTCCATGACTGTATAGTCCATGAGAGTCACAAAAAGTTGAATATGACTGAGCAACTTTCACTTTCAAAGTATAAATTACAAAAGATACTTATTTAACAACTACTGAAGGCAATATTTAACAACATACTGAGATATTTGGGAGAATATATATATTTTGAGAGTAAGGAAACCAGAGCAATTTATCTAGACTGACAGTAAAGGAAATTTTTCTTGTATAGATTGGACATAAACTAGGCTTTGAGGAAATGGCAAAAGATTAGAGGCTGAACCACTCTAACATAAATATAGTTTTATATAACAGAAATAAAGTTTTATCAAGAAGAATGAGTTTGGGGTATATGGTGGTGGGTGCAGTAACGTATACTGAATATCCAAGAGCTCCTGGGAGATTGACAGATCTGCTTTCATCCCACTAACCTCCATTTATAAGGCAAGTTCAGTTATTGAGCCTGCGAAGCTCAGAAAAGAAAAGAATGAGCTTTTCTAAGCTCAGCATTAGAAAAGAATGCAGAAATATGCAGTCTCTACATTTGTTCTCCCTCTTAAATTTATCAACACATACGCTTTTTAAAATTTGTGTGATATTGTCAGGTTTGTCTCCCTATAAATTTATGAATAACATATTTTGGTTCATTTTTATCTATGTAATGCTTATAATACTCTGAAAACATTCAGATATATTTTTGAATGAAAGAAGGAATGGATAGAGAGATGGATAAATGTATAAGGAGAATAAAGCCATATTTTGTCACATTTATCCTCGAGTATTATTTTTGGTGCTATCACAAATATATCTTTTAAAACATTAAATAGTTTACCAATGGAGATTTATAAAGCAATGGTTTATACATTGACTTTTTATCCTAAGATTTTTCTATTCTTGTGTATTATTTCTGGGAGTTTTTGAGAGTCGGGAGGGGTGGTTTGGGATTTTATACATATACAATACAGTTACTGCAAATTAAAACATTATTATTTCTTTCCAACATGTATAACTGTCTTTTTCTTGTTTTATTGTATTATCTAGAGTATCTAGTATAACATGGGATAGAACTGGTGAGAAATGACATTCTTGCCTTGTTCTCCTTAGTAGAAAAGCATCCAGTCCCTCATGGTTAGATATGATGTCAACTGAACATTTTAAAATAGATATTCTTAAAAACAATTTTTCTTTCGGCTGTGCTGGGTCCTAGTTGCTGCACATGGCCTTTCTCTGGCTGTGGAGAGCAGGAGCTACTCTCTAACTGCGGTGCATGGGCTCCTCACTGCAGCCACTTCTCTTGCAGAGCACAGGCTTTAGACTCAGTAGCAGCAGCATGTGGGCTTCGGTAGTTGTGGCTCCTGGGCTCTAGAGCACAGGCCCAGGGGTTGTGGCAGGCAGGCCCAGCTGTTTTCGCAGCATATGAAATCTTCTTGGACCAGGGACTGAACCCTTCCTTGTCCCCCCGAGTCCAGTGTTCTTGCCTGGAGAATCCCATGGACAGAGGAGCCCGGCAGGCTACCGTCTTCAGGGTTGCAAAGAGGCAGAGCTGACTGAAACAGCTTATCCCACGTGCACATTTACTTTTCTTGCACCCCTAGTTAGCCCAGCTAGATGTTCATCAATTTCATCAGACTTTTATAAGAAGCAACATTTGTTTCATTGATTTTTCTCTAGTGCATCCCTGTTTTCAATTTCATTGATTCATGATTTAATTAGTATTATTTCTTTTCTTCTGCTTGATTTAGACTTACATTTCTTTCCTTTATCTAGCTTCTTAAACTGGAAGTTTAGATTATTTATTCTAAATACTTCTATTTTAAGCATTTCATGCTATAAATTTCCCTCTAAGCACTACTTTTGTTGAATATGACAAATTCTGATAACTTAAATTTTCATTTTCATTCAGTTTAAAACATTTCTTCATTTCTCTTGAGACTCCTTCATTGTCCCATGTAAAAGTTAGAGCTGTACACTCAATCTCTAAATATTTTGGAATTTTCCAGCAATCTTTCTATTATGATTTCTAGTATAATTTCACTAGTCTAAGGGTATACTTTGTAAGATTCCAATTAAGAAAAAAAATTGTTAACAACTGTTAATGCACCTTTTATAATCCAGGCCATAGTCTGTTTAATAAACATTCTACTGAACTTGAAAATAAAGTGTATTCTGTTGTAGTGGGATGGAGTCTTCTAAAATACATATTAGAACAAGCTGATTGACAGCACTACTGAATTTATCTGTGTTTTTACTGAATTTCTTCCTCTTTGATTTGTCAATTACTGACAGATGAGTATTGAAGTCTCAAAATATAATTGTAGATTTTTCTATTTTCAGTTCTATAGATCTTTGCCTTGTATAGTTTGATGTTCTGTTGTTAGATGAATACACATTAATTGTTATGTCATCTCGGAGACTGAAAAATTTATGATTATTTAATATCCCTCTTTATCCTTAACATTGTCCCCTGTTCTGAAATCTGTTTTGTCTTAATATAGCTATTTCATGTTTCTCTTCATTAGTGGTTGCCTAGTATAATATATGACTATATTCTGTCCTGTCTAATTTTAATTAAGCATTTTATATTATTCCATTTTGTCTCTTCTGTTAGTATGTCACCTGTATTTCTTTTTAAAATTTTTGAGTGGCTAACTTTCAGTTTATGATACATATTTTCAGTTTATCCAAGTTTATCTTCAAATAATACTATACTGTTTTACATGAAGTACAGATAATAGAACACAAAATTCCCAATCCCTCCTTACCCTTCCTTGTTGCAATGCTATCATTGATTTTACTCATCAATATGCTATAGACACTCCATCCATTTTTATTCTACTGATTCAAACAATCAATTGCCTTTGAGATGAATATTAAAACTAAAAAAAAAAAAAGACTTTACTTTCATTTATTTCTTCTCAGACACTTTATTTTTTCTTTTTGTAGATCACAGTTTCTGACTTTTATCAACTTAGTTTTCAGCAAATAACTCTTTTATTTCTTTCAAGGCATGAAGGGTGACTATGATTCACTCTATTTTGTTTATTTGAGAACATTTTCTTTTTTTTTTATTAAACATTTTTTTTTTATTAGTTTTGCCAAACAATGACATGATATCACCATGGGTTTACATATGCTCCCCCTCCAGAACCCCCTTCCCTCCTCCCTCCCCCCGGGAAATCTCGTTGCACCAGTCCCAAGCATCAATCCTGGGCCGGCTATTGCTTAGACATATGATAATTAACATGTTTCAATGCCATTCTCCCATATCATCCCACCCTTTCCCTCATCCACAGAGGCCGTGAGTCTATTCTATACATCTGCGTTCCTTTTGCTGTCTCGCATGCTGGGTTCTCATTACCGTCTTTCTAAATTCCATATATATGCGTTAATATACTGTATTGTTGTTTTTGCTTCTGGCTTACTTCACTCTGGATAATGGGCTCCAGTTTCATCCATCTGAGTAGAACTGATTCAAATGAATGTTTCCTTAATGCTGAGTAATATTCCATTGTGTATATGTACCACAGCTTTCTTATCCATTCATCAGTTGATGGGCATCTAGGTTGGTTCCAAGTGCTGGCTATTGTAAACAATGCAGTGATGAACATTGGGGTACACGTGGCTCTTTCAATTCTGGTTTCCTCGGTATATATGCCCAGCAGTGGGATTGCTGGGTCATATGGCAGGACTATTTGCAGTTTTTTAAGGAACCTCCACACTGTTTTCCATAGAGGCTGTACTAGTTTGCAATCCCACCAACAGTGTAAGAGAGTTCCTTTTCTCCACATCCTCTCCAGCATTTATTACTTGTGGATTTTTGGATTGCAGCCATTCTGAGTGGTGTAAAGTGATATCTCATTGTGGTTTTGATTTGCATTTCTCTGATAATGAGTGATGTTGAGCATCTTTTCATGTGTTTGTTAGCCATTTTTATGTCTTCTTTGGAGAAACGTCTGTTCAATTCTTTGGCCCACTTTTTGATTGGGTCGTTTATTTTCCTAAAATGGAGCTACAGGAGTTGCTTGTATATTTTTGAGATTAATTGTTTGTCCGTTGCTTCATTGGCTATTATTTTCTCCCATTCTGAAGGCTGTCTTTTCATCTTGCTTAGAGTTTCCTTTGCAGTGCAGAAGCTTTTAATTTTAATTAGGTCCCATTTGTTTATTCGTGCTTTTATTTCCAATATTCTAGGAGGTGGGTCATGTAGGATCCTGCTTTGGTTGATGTCAGAGAGTGTTTTCCCAATGTTATCCTCTAGGAGTTTTATAGTTTCTGGTCTTATGCTTAGATCTTTGATCCATTTTGAATTTATCTTTGTGTATGGTATTAGAAAGTGTTCTAGTTTCATTCTTTTACAAGTGGCTGTCCAGTTTTCCCAGCACCACTTGTTAAAGAGGTTGTCTTTTCTCCATTGTATATTCTTGCCTCCTTTGTCAAAGATAAGGTGTCCATAGATGCGTGGATTTATCTCTGGGCTACCTATTTTGTTCCATTGATCTATATTTCTGTCTTTGTGCCAGTACCATACTGTCTTAATGACTGTGGATTTGTAGTATAGCTTAAAGTCAGGTAGGTTGATTCCTCCAGTTCCATTCTTCTATCTCAAGATTGCTTTGGCTATACGAGGTTTTTTGTATTTCCATAAAAATTGTGAAATTATTTGTTCTAATTCTCTAAAAAAGACCTCTGGTAGCTTGATAGGAATTGCATTGAATCTATAGATTGCTTTGGGTAGTATACTCATTTTCACTATATTGATTCTTCCAATCCACGAACACGGCACATTTCTCCATCTGTTTGTGTCCTCTTTGATTTCTTTCATCAGTGTTTTATAGTTTTCTATATACAAGTCTTTTGTTTCTTTAGGTAGAAATACTCCTAAGTATTTTATTCTTTTTGTTTCGATGGTGAATGGAATTGTTTCCATAATTTCTTTTTCTGTTTTTTCATTGTTAGTGTATAGAAATGCCAGGGATTTCTGTGTGTTGATTTTGTATCCTGAAACTTTGCTATATTCACTGATTAGCTCTAGTAATTTTCTCGTAGAGTCTTTAGGGTTTTCAATATAGAGGATCATGTCATCTGCAAACAGAGAGAGTTTTACTTCTTCTTTTCCAATCTGGATTCCTTTGATTTCTTTATCTGCTCTGATTGCTGTGGCCAAGACTTCCAAAACTATGTTGAAAAGTAGTGGTGAGAGTGGGCACCCTTGTCTTGTTCCTGACTTCAGGGGGAATGATTTCAGTTTTTCACCATTGAGGATAACGTTTGCTGTGGGTTTGTCATATATAGCTTTTATTATATTGAGGAATGTTCCTTCTATTCCTGCTTTTTGGAGGGTTTTTATCATAAATGGATGTTGAATTTTGTCAAAGGCTTTCTCTGCATCTATTGAGATAATCATGTGATTTTTATTTTTCAATTTGTTAATGTGGTGTATTACATTGATTGATTTGCGAATATTGAAGAATCCTTGCATCCCTGGGATAAAGCCTACTTGATCATGATGTATGATTTTTTTAATGTGTTGTTGGATTCTATTTGCTAGAATTTTGTTAAGCATTTTTGCATCTAAGTTCATCAGTGATATTGGCCTGTAGTTTTCTTTTTTTGTGGCATCTTTGTCGGGTTTTGGAATTAGGGTGATGGTGGCCTCATAGAATGAGTTTGGAAGTTTACCTTCCTCTGCAATTTTCTGGAAGAGTTTGAGTAGAATAGGTGTTAGCTCTTCTCTAAATTTTTGGTAGAATTCGGCTGTGAAGCCATCTGGGCCTGGGCTTTTGTTTTTTGGAAGATTTCTGATTACGGTTTCAATTTCTGTGCTAGTGATGGGTCTATTAAGATTATCTATCTCTTCCTGGTTTAGTCTTGGAAAGTTGTACTTTTCTAGGAATCTGTCCATTTCATCCAGGTTGTCCAGTTTATTTGCATATAGCTGCTGATAATAGTCTCTTATGATCCTTTGTATTTCTGTGTTTTCTGTTGTGATCTCTCCGTTTTCTTTTCTAATTCTGTTGATTTGGTTCTTCTCCCTTTGTTTCTTGATGAGTCTGACTAATGGTTTGTCAATTTTATTTATCTTCTCAAAGAACCAGCTTTTGGATTGGTTGATTTTTGCTATGGTCTCTTTTGTTTGCTTTGCGTTTATTTCTGCCCTGATCCTTAAGATTTCTTTCCTTCTACTAGACCTGGGCTTGTGCATTTCTTCCATTTCTAGTTGCTTTAGGTGTAAAGTAAGGTTATTTATTTGATTTTTTTCTTGTTTCCTAAGGTGAGCTTGAATTGCTATGAACCTTCCCCTTAGCACTGCTTTCACAGTGTCCCATAGGTTTTGGGCTGTTGTGTTTTCATTTTCATTCGTTTCCATGCATAACTGAATTTCATTTTTGATTTCTTCTGTGATTTGTTGGTTATTCAGCAGTGTGTTGTTGAGCTTCCATATGTTGGAGGTTTTGAATGGTTTTCTCCTGTAATTGATATCTAATCTCACTGCATTGTGATCAGAAAAGATGCTTGGGATGATTTCAATGTTTTTGAATTTACCAAGGCTAGATTTATGGCCCAGGATGTGATCTATCCTGGAGAAGGTCCCGTGTGCGCTTGAGAAAAAAGTGAAATTCCTTGTTTTGGGGTGGAGTGACCTATAGATATCAATTAGGTCTAGTTGGTCTATTGTATCATTTAAAGTTTGAATTTCCTTGTTACTTTTCTGTCTAGTTGATCTATCCATTGGTGTGAGTGGTGTATTAAAGTCTCCCACTATTATTGTGTTGTTGTTGATTTCCCCTTTCATACTTGTTAGCATTTGCCTTACATATTGTGGTGCTCCTATGTTGGGTGCATAAATATTTATAATTGTTATTTCTTCTTCTTGGATTGATCCTTTGATCATTATGTAATGTCCATCTTTATCTCTTTTCACCGCCTTTATTTTAAAGTCTACTTTATCTGATATGAGTATTGCCACTCCTGCTTTCTTTTGGTCTTTATTTGCATGGAATATCTTTTTCCAGCCTTTAACTTTCAGTCTATATATGTCCTTAGATTTGAGGTGGGTCTCTTGTAGGCAACATATATAGGGGTCCTGTTTCTGTATCCAATCGGCCAGTCTTTGTCTTTTGTTTGGGGCATTCAGACCATTTACATTTAAGGTAATTATTGATAAATATGATCCTGTTGCCATTTCTTCTATTTTATTGTTTTGGATTCGAGATTATATATCCCATCCGTGTTTCCTATCTAGGAAAGATCCTTTAGCATTCGTTGGAGGGCTGGTTTGGTATTGCTAAATTCTCTCAATTTCTGCTTGTCTGAAAAACTTTTGAATTCTCCTTCAAATTTGAATGAGATCCTTGCTGGGTACAGTAATCGGGGTTGTAGCTTGTTTTCTTCCATGACTTTAAGAATGCTCTGCCATTCCCTTCTGGCCTGAAGCGTTTCTATTGAGAGATCAGCTGTTATCCTTATGGGATTCCCCTTGTGGGTTATTTTTTGCTTCTCCCTCACTGCTTTTAATATTTGGTCTTTGTATTTGATATTTGTTAATTTGATTAATATGTGTCTTGGGGTGCTCCGCTTGGGGTTGATTCTATTTGGGACCCTCTGTGTTTCTTGGACCTGAGATGTTATTTGCTTTCCCAATTTAGGGAAATTTTCCACCATAATTTCTTCAAGAATTTTCTGATGGTCCTTCTTTTTGTCTTCTTCTTCTGGGATTCCTATGATTCGAATATTGGTGTGTTTAATACTGTCCCAAAGGTCTCTGAGATTGTCCTCATTTAATTCTTTTTTCATTTTTCCTTTCTGTTTCATTTATTTCTGCCATTATATCTTCTATTTCACTTATCCTGTCTTCTATTTCTGTTATTCTACTGTTGGTTCCCTCCAGGGTGTTTTTGATCTCATTTATTGCATTATTTATTGTATTTTGACTCTTTTTCATTTCTTCTAAGTCCTTGTTAAAGCTTACCTGCATCTTCTCAATCCTTGCCTGCAGGTTATTGAGTTGCAACTCCAACTTATTTTCCAGGTTTTGGATCATTTTCACTATCATTATTCAGAATTCTTTGTCAGGTAGACAAGCTATCTCTTCGTCTTTTGTTTGGTCTAGGGGATATTTATCCTGGTCCTTTACTTGTTGGGTATTTCTCTGCCTTTTCATCTTGCTTATCTTGGTGTGTTGTTCCTTTATTGTGGGGTTTCCTCACTATGGGAGGGGTTGGATGAGTGTTTTGTCAGAGTTTCCTGGTTGGAATCTTAAGCGGTCTGTCCTGCTTGATTTGGCGACCTCTGCTGGCCCCTTCAGTGTCTATTCAGCGCTCTGGGGTTTGCCCCGCTCTCGGTGCCTGTGCTTCTCCCGCCCCCTCTGCTCAGGCTCTCGGTTGGTGGCGCACTCTGATGACGCAATTGGAGGCTGTGGCTTCTCCTCTCCCCAGGCCCAGCCACTCGGCTCTTTCTGCTTGCAGCTGGGCGTGTCTTCTCAGATGTGCAGCGGCAGACTCTGGCGGCGCACTCTGGTGATGCAGTTGGGGGGCTGCCGCTTCTCCCCTCCCCCGGCCCAGCTGCTCGGTTTTTTCAGTGTGCGGCTGGGGGCTTTTTCTCAGATATGAGAAGCACCGAATTCTGGTGGCGACTGTCCAGAGTCCCCAGAGGTCTTGGCTAGCACTCAATTGTGCCTGCGGTTTGGGGGCAGAAGCCTCGCAGGGGCACTCTCCGTAGCCCGCAGCCTCCCTGTTCCACCCGGCTGTCTCGCGCCGGTCCGAGTCCCCGCTCCCCTTTGTTCTGTTCGCGAGCCTGGCAGGGGGGGGTCTTCCTCGGGAAGGCTACCCAGCGGTCTATCTCCGGTTAGCACCTTCGGTTAGGACCCTCAGTCTGCCCCGGGCGGGCGTTCAATCTCAGTCCTCCCCCTAAGCGCTTGGCCCGCCCCTCCCTGAGCAGTCCGCTGGCTCGTGGGGAATGGAGCGACCGGCCGCCGCTCCATTCTCCAAGGGGCTTAACTATTTATCGGCTTCTAAGTCCTGACTTTTATGCTCTTTGAGATTTGCCTCGGATCTCTCAGTTCCGCCAGTAAGAATGTTTCCTGACGTTCGTAAACCTTTATTTCTTTCGAGGCTCCCCTTCTGAGATGAATCTCAGTCCCTGCCTCTTTGCCTCTTTTTACTTTTTTTTTTCCTTTGGTCCTACCTTCTTTCGTCGGCAATGGGCTGTCTTTCCAGATGCCTGAAGACCTCTGCCAGCATTCAGATGTTGATTTATGGAGTTTGTTCGGTATTTAAATGTTCCTTTGGTGTATTTGTTGGGGAGAGTGTGGACTCCGCGTCCTATTCCTCCGCCATCTTAGTCCCTCCCCCGAGAACATTTTCATTTTCATTTATTATTCTCTTTTGAAGGGTAATTTCATTGGGTATAGAATTTACTGAGTATAGAAATCTTATGTGGAAATCATAGTCTTTCATCATTAAGTCATATTAATAGTAAGGTTTTTAAGGTATTCTTTATCATGTTGAAGTTACCTTCTTGCCTAGTGTACTAAGTTTTTTTTTTTTAATCACAAATGAGTGTTAAATTTTGTGAAATGATTTTCCTATGCAACTACTGATATGGTAGATTATAATAGCTTATTTTTGATTACTGAACCAGTCTTAAAATCTAAGATAAACCCTTTGGGACAAAGGCTTATTTTATTTTATACTTAACTGGATTTGATTTTTATTTATTGTTTTATTGGCCTGTAGTACCTCAACTTGCTTGCCCCCTCTCACATTTTTTAAAATGTGTTTACCTGGTTTTTATATCTATGTAATGCTGGCTTTGCACAATAAGGTAGAGAGTCTTCCCTCCTGTTCTATTTTCTGAGAGAAGCTGTATGAGAAATGGTTACTTCTTCTTTTCGTGTTTGGAAAAATTCTTCAGAGAAGCCATCTGGGCACAGATACTTCTTTTTGGGGAGTTTTTTAAAGTACAAATTTACTTTTCTAATTTATTGTGATTGTGTCTTAATAGTTTGTGATTTTCAAAGAATTGGCACATTTCCTTCAAACTGTTGAAATTTTGAGCATTCCAGACACATTTATCCCAGAGAAATGAAAACGTTTTTCACACAAAAACCTGCACATAAATGTTTATAGCAGACTTATTTGTGGAAGTCACAAGACTGAAGCAACCCAGCTGTCCTTCAACTAGTAAACTGTTAAACAACCTGTGATACATATATATCCTGGATGACCACGTGGCAATAAAATGAAAAGAACTAATATTAAACTCAGCAAACTGGATAATCTCCAGAGAATTATGTTGAGTATGAAAAAATAAAAAGAAAATTTTCCAAAATGTTATATATTCTATGGTCCATTGATATGATTTTCAATAAATGATCAAAATTAGAGAAATGGAGAGCAGGAGACTGGTTGCCAGGTATTGGGGAGAGAAGGAGAAGGGAAGTGGGTGTGGCCATAAAAAGGCAACATGGGTGATTCTCTTGATGACTGAAATGGTATGTATCTTGTTTACATCAATTTCAATATTCTGGTTGTGGTCTTCTACTACAGAGCTACAAAATGTCCCCCTTTGAAGAAAACTTGGTAAAGAACACTGAGAGTAAAGATAACCCACAATCTCTCTGCATTATGAATGTGAACATAAATCTACAATTATCTCAAAACAATAAATTTAATTAAAAAATACACTTAAGAGATCTAATACTCAAATGCAACATAGGAATTGTTTGGATCTTGATTCAAAAAAAGATCTCCAAAGATTTTATGACTATCAAGTAATTTGAATATAGATCGGTTGTTTGATGATACTAGAAGACATACAATCATTTTGTTAGGTGTGATCATTGGCACTGTGGTTACATAATGAAAGAAAGTGTTTGCTATTCATATTGCAGCACTAGGATCAAAAGAATTGTGGTTTTCCTTAAAATACTTTGGAAAACAATTATAAAAATGTTAGAGGATTTCTGAAACAAAATAATACTTGAGGAATAACCTGGTGCTGCATCTATCGTCCTAGGGCCCTTGCTGCTGCTGTTTCCCACTCCCCTGGCCAGAGTCACTGCAGGAATCCCCGAAGACCCAGACCCCAGCTTCATGGGAGATCTGTACACATTCACCCCTCAGACAGCAGGACTGCTGCCACAGTAAGTGCACCTATTTGTTCCCCAGGACCCAGGAGCTGTGGTAATTTTGCATGCACCTGATCCCAGGACCCTAGCTCTCCTGTTGCGCTAAGTGCCAGCATGCCAGACCAGGTGCCAAAAGAAATCTCCCCAACTGGAATTTATTCCCACAGGCAAGAACAAAAAACAGGAAAAGTCTAGCAGTCATAGCCTCTATAGAGTCTAATAGCCCTGGCTACCACTGCCATTCACATCCCATGGTCTTGGCCACAGAAGACCCCCTGCATTTTGCACTGATGTTGACCTCAGCTGGTACAGCTGCATGAAGATTACACCACCATGCCTTGCCATGAACCAAAGGCATAACATCCAGTCCAGCTGGCATTCTTGCAGTCACCTTCAGATGAATGTCTTTCCCCCCTGAAGCTGGTCCAAAAAGGCTGGAAGAGGTGACTACAATGTCAAATACACAAACATCAATGCAAATCTCGGGAGAGAGATGGTCATCCAGGTACATGATGTTCAAAGATGCTCAAACAGATAATAACCAAAGAAATTTTCACTGAGACAAGTCATAACCAAGCTCTCAAAAATCAAAGATAAAGAGAACTGTGAAAGTAGCAAGAAAAAAAAATTATCATATAAAATGTGTGTTCAGTTGTGAACAACTCTTTGTGCTCCCAAGGGCTATAGCCTGCCAGGCTCCTCTGTCCATGAAAGTTTTCAGGCAAGAATATTGGAGTGGGTTGCCAATTCCTCCTCCAGGGGGTCTTTCTGATCCAGGGATTGAATCATGTCCCCTGTGTCTCTTGTATAGGCAAGTGGATTCTGTACCACTGAGTCACCTGGCAGCATATAAAGTGAAGTTGCTCAGGTATGTCCGACTCTTTGCGACCCCATGGACTGTAACCTACCAGGTTCCTCCATTCATGGGATTTTCCAGGCAAGAATACTGGAGTGGGTTGCCATTTCCTTCTCCAGCAAATCTTCCTGACCCAGGGATCGAACCCAGGTCTCTCGCATTGTAGGCAGATGCTTTACCATCTGAGCCACCAGGAAAGCATATAAAGGGGGATCCCAATAAGGCTATAATTTGATTTCTCATCAGAAGCCTTGCAGGCTAGGAGAGAGTGAGATGATATATTCAAAGTGCTTAAAGAAAAAAGCACTTTCAGCCAGGATACTCTAACCAACAAAGCTGTTCTTATTTACAGAAAACTGCAAAGATTCTACTAAAACCTTATTTAATTAGTAAATATTTAATAAGTGAATATGCAAATAGATTAATTCACTAAAGTTGCAGGACACAAAATCAACATATGGAAATCAGTTGAATGAAAATTCTTATGATGACTGATTTGAATTTTATCAAATGATTTTTTTCTGCATCTACTGAGATATATATATAGTTTTCTAATATTTTAATTTAAGGAATTTTGTGTCTATATTTACAGGTACTATTGGGCTCTAATTTTGTGCTTTATACTATTCTTGCCTTGCTTTAGCATCAATTTTATATTTGCCTCATAAAATTAATTGGGAATAGTTCCCATTTTTCTATTCACTCTGGTATTTTATTTGAGATTTAAATTATCCTTTCCTTTAAAGTTTGGAGGAATTTTTCTATAAATATATCTAGATCTGGTATTAATAATAAGGGCAGATTTTTAGCTATGGATTCACATTGTTGAAAGGTTAGAAGTTTATTCAGATTATCTTTTCTTTCTGTAATCAGTTATTAAGTACTTGTTGTCTAGGTTTTCACATGTACTATATGTAAAATCATACACTCTTTTTGTATATATGTCTTTTCTACTATTGTATTTTCAGTACTCTAAAGAAGTGTGCATTTTTTATCTTTCTGATGCTTTCATGATTTTGCTATCTGTTTTTGTTTTTCTAAAGATTTACTAAGTTAGGTCTCTGTGTGAATTTAGTTTTTATTAACCCTTTCTTGTTTTTTTTAATCAATTTTGCATAATCATAACTATTATCTCCTTAAATATTAGGTTTAGCTTTTTATCTTATTACCTCTGTTCTCTCTTTTTAGAATTTCTATTAGATATAATTTACAATATCTCATTTTTGTTCAAAAAAGTGTTTGTTATATTTTAACCATGATTTCCTTTACTTTGACTCTTTCATTCACTAATATTCTCAACATTTAATGCTATTGATTCTGAATAAATCATTTATTTGAAGGCATTTATTTACTTGCCCATTTATACAGAGATTAAATATAGGTTGACTATCAGCTGAGTGTTTGTTAGGTACCATGTAAGGCATTAAAGATACACTGGTAAACAAAACTAATATATGTTCTGCTCTCACGGAAATTACAAATGCTAAATTCTTCTTGTTGCTAGATCTTTACACATTACCATGATGATATATTTTAGACATACATCTGCTGGTTGAAAAGGTGTGAAATATGCTAACATTTTAATAACTGCCAATTTTTTTGCTGAGAGTTTGTACTAACTTACATATAATAGCCAATGTAAAAGACAAGAACCCTCTCCCACAAAAATATATATTGTGTGTTTATGTAGTGACAGATTTTATTTTATCAGGCTCCAAAATCACTGCAGATGGTGACTGCAGCCATGAAATTAAAAGACGTTTGATCCTTGGAGAAAAGCTATGACAAACCTAGATAGCATATTAAAAAGTAGAGACCTCACATCACTTTGCCGACAGGTCCATATAGTCAAAGCTATGGTTTTTCCTGTAGTCATATACAGATATGAAAGTTCTACCATAAAGAAGGTTAAGCACTTAAAAATGAATACTTTGCAACTTTTGTGGTGCTGGAGAAGACTCTTGAGAGTCCCTTGGACTGCAAGGAAATCAAACCAGTAAATCCTACAGGAAAAGTGAAAGTAAAAGTCACTCAGTTGTGTCCAACTCTTTGCGACTCCATGAACTATACAGTCCATGGAATTCTCTAGGTCAGAAAACTGGCCTTTCCCTTCTCCAGGGGATATTCCTAACCCAGGGATTGAACCCAGGTCTCCTGCATTGCAGGAGGATTTTTTTTACCAGCTGAGCCAGAAGGGAAGCCCTACAGGAAATTAACCCTAAATATTCACTGGAAGGACAGATGCTGAATCTCCAATACACCGGCCACCTGATGCAAAGAGTGGGCTCATTGGAAAAGACCAGGATGCTGGGAAAGAGTGAGAGCAGAAGTAGAAGGGGGTGACAGATGATGAGATGGTTGGATGTCATCTCCAACTCAATGGACATGAATTTGAACAGACTCCAGGAGATAGTGAAGGACAGGGAAGCCTGGCATGCTGCAGTTCATGGGCTCACAAGGAGAAGGACTGACTTAGCATGATTTTGCAAAAACAATGCATGTACATAGTCAGTGACAATTTCTTTTGCTCTTTTTCTTTTTTCTTTTGGATGTTCTCAAGCATTTTCTATACTTTATTTCTAGAGTAAGGAAATGAAAATCAATATTAAATCAATTATCCTAGCTACTTCATAAAGGTTCATATGAATTTATTGGTTAAAATGTGCATGTTGGATTTTCTGGGGTTCCATTAATCTCTGCTATTTCTTTGATTCTTCACAACACAGGAAGTTCATAGTTGATAAGAATCCACAATTCCTTGTAAATCCTAGGAGTTATTTCATTGATTTCCTAGTTTGAGAAAAATCACAATGAGAATCCTGAGTAATTCATTTTAGAAATATTGCCTGGCCATTATTTCCACTTAAAATTATTAAATGTTAAAATTTTGATATTTTTCAGTAAGCAAAATTCAGCTAAACTTAAAAATGTTGTCAAGAGACCAGTTTTTGAAAATCTGTCTAGACAAATAGGTGAAAAGTTTATATAATGGAAGTATGAGTTTGTTTCAAAAGGGCTCAGATAAAGCTATCTATAAGACTAATATCTCTTGCAGAGCATTTCTAACTTTTGGATTCAAACATCCGTTTCTCATGGTTTGGAGAACAAACAAACATCAAACCAACCACTCTTCAATGCCCATAAATTCCATAATAGTGGACTCCTGCTGAGTGAACCACAGTGAATCAAGATCCTCCAAATATTTGTAAGCTTGATACAAAGTCGTTGAAAAGGAGTTGGGATTAGCTTATTTTGTTCTACATAAACTGTACTCTTGATGTTCCATAGGCAATTTTATTTAAGCCTGATTAAATAATAAGTTCAGTAGAAGTACTAATATCAGAAAATTACATGAACAATTATGAACAAAAGTGAGATTTTCCTAAAAGAAATGAAATATTTCGTTGGCAAATATCTTGAGGTCAGTCTTGTAGCAGAAAAGTGAAAATCCAGGGAGCAAATCTCAGACCATAGTGGGAAAAATTTCCTCTTTTCTCTGGGTGAGCAGTAAGGTATACTTTTGAGCTTGGAAATTCTTAGAGTGTTACCCTAGGAGGGAGTGGGGGTTGGGCTTCCTCTGGGTAAGTGGAGACAGCCCAGAGCACCACCCAGAAACAAAGAAAGCAGGATCCTACATGACCCACCTCCCAGAATACTGGAAATAAAAGCACGAATAAACAAATGGGACCTAATTAAAATCAAAAGCTTCTGCACAGCAAAGGAAACTATAAGCAAGATGAAAAGACAGCCTTCAGAATGGGAGAAAATAATAGCCAATGAAGCAGCGGACAAACAATTAATCTCAAAAATATACAAGCAACTCCTGCAGCTCCATTCTAGGAAAATAAACGACCCAATCAAAAAATGGGCCAAAGAACTTAACAGACATTTCTCCAAAGAAGACATAAAAATGGCTGACAAACACATGAAAAGATGCTCAACATCACTCATTATCAGAGAAATGCAAATCAAAACCACAATGAGATATCACTTTACACCACTCAGAATGGCTGCAATCCAAAAATCTACAAGTAATAAATGCTGGAGAGGATGTGGAGAAAAGGGAACTCTCTTACACTGTTTGTGGGATTGCAAACTAGTACAGCCACTATGGAAAACAGTGTGGAGGTTCCTTAAAAAACTGCAAATAGTCCTGCCATATGACCCAACAATCCCACTGCTGGGCATATACACCGAGGAAACCAGAATTGAAAGAGCCACGTGTACCCCAATGTTCATCGCTGCTTTATTTACAATAGCCAGGACATGGAAGCAACCTAGATGCCCATCAACTGACGAATGGATAAGAAAGCTGTGGTACATATACACAATGGAATATTACTCAGCATTAAGGAAACATTCATTTGAATCAGTTCTACTCAGATGGACGAAACTGGAGCCCATTATCCAGAGTGAAGTAAGCCAGAAGCAAAAACAACAATACAGTATATTAATGCACATATATGGAATTTAGAAAGACGGTAACGAGAACCCAGCATGCGAGACAGCAAAAGGAACGCAGATGTATAGAATAGACTTGTGGCCTCTGTGGATGAGGGCAAAGGTGGGATGATATGGGAGAATGGCATTGAAACATGTTAATTATCATATGTCTAATCAATCGCCGGCCCAGGACTGATGCTTGGGACTGGTGCAACGAGATTTCCCGGGGCGGAGGGAGGAGGGAGGGGGGTTCTGGAGGGGGAGCATATGTAAACCCATGGTGATATCATGTCATTGTTTGGCAAAACTAATAAAAATAAAAAAAAAAAAAAAGAAAGAAACAAACAGCTCAGGCTGAGGTACTAAGAGAAACTGAAACTCAGTTTTTGTGTTTTACTTCCCTCCCCTTATCCCTGGTCTTCCCCGGTGGCTCAGATGTTAAACAGGCCTGCAATACAGGAGACTGCATTCTATCCCTGATTAGGGTAGATTCCTTGGTGAAGGGAATGGCAACTCACTCCAGTATGTCCTTATCACTATCTTTCAGTCACTTATCTTTACCTTTCAGTAAATTCACATGAGAAAGGAGACTCTGGGTTACAACAGTAAGTTAATGGAAAAAAAGATTTCACATTTGGATGGGGCTGAAAAGCGGAAACAGGGATCTCCTCTACTGAGTTCATGGTGGGGAGTAGTGAAATACTTACTAAATACTGCAGATCAATCCATTAATAAGGGTCAACACACAGCAGCAGCAGCAGGGGGATAGAACTCAGAGGTCATAGTAAATGACCTATTCCTGAAGAGAAGTGAGCATCAACCAAAGACCTCTCTAAAACAGTTAACAGTCACTTAGAGGGAGACTAATTTTAGCCTGTAAGCCATAGGGAGCTCATAGTATAAGAATGTTTGTTTCATGAGATTTTCCCCAATATTGACTTATTTTTGTTTAGAGGGAGCCAGATCTGGGCTAGAGTTTATCAAACTCATTATTTCTGAGTTTCCTGTAAGCAACAACTTTTCTATAGAATCTTCACACTGTGCTCTCCCATTCTACACCTATTTCTTTCCTCTCTGCAGCTCCTAACAGCTCTTCAAATGTGAGAGGCATCTTAACACACTGGTAAGTGATAGAGAGTAATTCCAAGGTTGGTACTGAGGATGAGAGGGTGGGAGGGAGAAGGGGAGGAAGGAGATAATCACACAGATTAGCCTCTCTTACTAAAAATAAGATGTGTGATACTCTGAAAAGCAGAGATTTTAACTTTGCTGAATCCAAATTTCTAAATGGAGTGTGTCTCTTCAGGACAACAGATTTTGCAAGAGAAGTCACTAATAAATACCAAGGACCCGAGAGTCCTTGAGTCCATTTTATGCTAAGTACACACTATGTAGGAAAATTAATCATTTATTCTAACATGAATAGACAGCACAATTATTACCCATTTCCATTTGAAAATCCAGCACTTAGGCTTTTAGTAAGAAAGGGTCATGGTTTTGTCCTTTGTTCCCCACAGGACACTTTTTGAAGAAATTCTACTCTATCGTTAGATGTTATGCTAAAGTGTTACATGCTAAAATGTGACGATATGAGAATCATACAGGCATATAAAGTAGGAAAAGAGCTATTCTGTCAGGTCACTTGATATGGGGGGATGTCATGTTCTCATCAAGTCATTACATTACAAAGCACTTTGTGATAAATTTACACACAGATTCTACATAAAGGTAAATACAAGAGAAGGGTGAGTTCAAAGTGCAGAAGAGCAGCCTCTGACCATAATCAAGTGGTTTTGTTTCCCAGTGAACTCAATATTCCCATTCTTAAGTGAAACCATGTGTTCATAGACTCCTCCTTCTTAGAGTAGTGGTCTCCAGAAGAAACCAGAGAGCCTGAAGAAACGACAGCAAGTATTTCATTGGAAACTTGGATGAATGTATTATTCTTATGAAGCCGATTCTGAACCAAAGTGAGCAACATGTTGTCTTCTACTTATCTCATCTGAGTACATTTTGAAACAGGCTTACAAGAATCTCCAGAAACTGCTTCACCTCAGAAAAGAGCAGGAAAGGAGGAATGTGGAATTTAGAATTTCTGGAATCACATACACTTCAGAATACTCAACAGAAGGTATCTCAGCATCTTGCTCTTTTATTTCCCAAGTTGTCTAACTTTGAACCACAGAGGATAATCAAGGTCCTTATAAGAACTATATATTTTAAAAGCAAGAGAGAGATGCACAATTAATAGGGGTGTTCCAAAGAACTCAGCTAAATCTGTGGCTTTGAAACATTTTTCCTGTAATAACTATAAAAATCCATTTGATATCACAATCCAGTGTACACTTACACATACATATGCATTTACCTTTACTATGTGTGCTGCATTCACATATTTTCTTTTGTTTCTACTCTATTTCATTTAAAATAATTGCTTATAATCCATTAAGTTACTATAATGACCATTCATAGGGCTCAATCTGCTGTTTGGAAAACACTGAGTTCCACTAATGAAAAAAAATTCACGATAGACACAAAAAGCCAGTAGCTCATTTTATATATCTGGGTAATTATGACATATGAAGGGGTCATGTAGAAAGGGTATGCTTTCCAAAGTGTTCGACCTGGCCTGAACAATGTAAACTGTTTTAATATTAAGCCTTTATAGACACCTTAGAATAATACAGGATGCTTTGCCTGGCTTTCTCTGATAACAAAACATGAGTTTGACCACAAAGAAATACCAAGGAGAAGAGCTTATTTTTCAAGAAAATGGAAGAATGATTGGGCATGATAGGAAAAACCTGACCTTGTGGAAATAATGGAGAGTTTCCCAGGGATACAGAGAGAGAATTTACCTGACAGGTGATGACCAGGCTCAGGATGATCAGGGAATCCTGAATAGCCAAGAGAAGCATGCATTTCAAAGAGCCACTGAAGCAGTATTCCACCTCCAAGGATGGAAAAAATGAGAGGAAAGAGAGGCTCTTTCAGGGTTGGCTTGTTTTTCTTTTTACTGGAGAAGATGAATACTAAAATGTTATAATCAAGAAAGAGATGAGTTCAGAGGAGATGACAGGATACATATTTGGACTGAGCTTTGCAGAAAATAATCAAAAATAGGAATTTTACTCTTAAAGTGAAGAATTAAGTGACTGGAAATGCAGTTTAACTAGTTTGAGACAAGAATTCCCTGAGTGAAATAAATTTTTAGTAATATTTCACTTTTTTTCTGATCCCAGTCTACAAAATAGTTTCAGAGAAAGTGACGAATAGAATATTTGGAGCTCCATGATTAAAAGGATAGCAATAAATTCAAATATGTACATATGAGAGCATCTGAAATGGTGAAAACTCTAGAATAAATGTGCTATTAAGAACCCCAAAGGACCTGCATGCACTTATATTAGCAAAGCAAATGCTAAAAAGAGACAAAGTTTGTATCTACAAATATAAGTTCTTTTGTATAGAAAAGGATAACACGATTTTATGATTTGAATGAATCGCACACAAATCAAAAGACATGATCTTTCATGAAGAGGAGGACTGAAGACATATAATACTATCTCTAACTTTAGGACTCTGTAATTCTAGATATATCTACCTTATAGTATCATTGAGAAGATAAAATGAAATGAAATATATATTAAAATATATAACATCTATACATGTAGTAATTAGAATATGATAAATAATAAATGATAATTATGATTAAACTGATACATTTCAATTTACTAATAGGTTTTGGAAACTTCCTTAAAACTTTAAAAGTTAAAGTTGTTCTTTTGGTCTAGTAAAAAAATATTAAATCCTCAGTTAAAATTTTTAAAAGTGAATTTTCTAGTGAATTGAATTATCTGGGTTACTTTAACAAAAATTTTCCTAATTCACTCACAAAATCACTGATTAATTTTTGTAAAGGGACCAGTATAGAAAGCAATGCAGGTTTGAAGTTTTAGATGCTGTAAGAAATGGAAAATTATTTAGAAACAAAGATTCATAATCTCTAATATCATGATATCAATGAGAAAATAAAAATTCATTTGTAAATAAAAATAAACACATTTGTCTGAAAGTGAATAACTATTTTAGTGTAAAAGATTCTAAGGTTTTCGAATAGGGGAGCCTTAGTTTTCATACTTCTAAATGAAGTTAACAGTATCCTCTTCTCTGTCTCTCTTGCTCTATCTTTCTCTCTCTCTGTGAGTACATGTATTTGTTTGGTCTCTAAGTTGTGTCTGACTCTTTTATGACCCATGGATGGTAGCCCACCAGGCTCCTCTGTCCATGGGATTCTCTAGGCAAGAATACTGGAGCGGGTTACCATTTCCTTCTCCAGCGGACCTTCCTGACCCAGGGATCAAACCTGCATCTCCTGCACAGGCAGGCAGATTGTTTACTGCTGAGCCACCAAGGAAGCCCACATATTTGTTGAATATATACATATATATACAGACAGAGAGCGAGCGAGCGAGAGACAGATTGACAAAGCAATTAGTACAATGCCTGGTACATCACTGACAACAGTAACAATTAGTTTGATAATGCACTTCACAAATATGTTTACTTAGCCAATTAAGGCTAAATATGTCAGAAGAATGTCCAGAGGAGACAGTTACAAATACCACAGGGAAACAACTACTACATGCGGAAAATACCATTGATCATATTAAATTATCTTTAGGGACTTATTTTAATTTCAAGCCGATGATATCTGTTTCTCTGAAAGAATGGGACCTAGATACCAATATATCTGCAACTGCGTCAACAGAAATGGATTTTAGGGTGTAATGAAGTAGGGGTGATTTTTGCCTGCCTTCTTTTCCTGTCAGACAATTTTCTTTGTGAGCAACTAATAATTATGTACACTTATGTCATTATGATTTCCTTTCTTGCCAGATATGTGCAGAGCAACTGACATAATGCACAACAGTCATTACTTACATGGTATGAACACCCACACCATTACACTTGCACAGAAATCTAAAAAGGACACTTTATCATTATGATTATAATTTTTTTTGTTTGTTTGAGTCTTGTTTAAGGTAGATACTGACAGAAAACCAAGTATGGGTAAATTGCATATACTTTGTTTTAAATTTGCCTGCTGAATGTAAAGGAACACTGTGATAGTTTTATATATGGACTTGACTGGATCACAGGATGTCCAGCTATCTAATTAAATATTATTATCAGGTTTGGCTGTGACAGTGTTTCCAAAAGAGACTCATTTTTGAATTGGTAGACAGAGTAAAGTAGATTGCTCTCCCCAGTGTGGTTGGGCATCATATAAACTGCTCAAGGCCTGAAGAGAACAAGAAGGAAGGAAGGTTGAAATCACTTTCTGCCTGACCACATGAGCCTAGACATCAACCTTCTTCTTCCCTTGCACTCCTGCTTCTCAGGCCTTCACACCCAGACAGGAATCTATACACTGGCTGTCAAGTTTTCAGATCTTCAAACTCTGACTTTCCTGAATATCCAGCTTCAAAACTACAGATTAGACTTCTCAGCTTTCATAGTCACATGAGCCACTTCATTATAATAAATCTCTTTATGTAAGTATATACAAATATAAATTTAAGGTATTATATATTATTATGTGTAATATATGCAATTATATGTTAGGGTCTAAAGAAACTTGACTAATAAAAACACATAAGACATGAAAGATATAGACATAAGATATCCACATAAGACAAGAAGATGTAGCAAGTCTCCAGACAACAGAAACCTGCAGGAATAAAAGCTGAAGGAGCACTTGACATTTTCCCATGCTTATAAATTATTTCTGAAGAGACAGATAGTCTGGAACTTCTGGAAATTAACTAAAATCTGGGTTTGCCCCAGCTGAAAAGCTTTGACTTTAATTATGCTGCACTGCTTATTGTTTTGTCAAAGTAGGAGCTATGACAGGTGGAACTTCAGTGGACTAAGGTGTATGGATTCATTTAGTTTGTGGCTGTTGGGCTGTACCCCATACACCGACAAGGCCTGTACTTGCTCAGCTTCAAGACTGAAGAAAGAGCTCAGAGTCAGCAACAGACATCAGTGGTTTAATGGATGGAGGATCTTACATGTCTGAAGCAAAGTCCTGGGGCAACAATCCACCATATGCAGCAGAAGTGAGCAGGACATGACTGGCTGCGGTCCTTACTCCAGGAGGGAGAGGAAGGTTACCAGTAGTTACAGGAGGAATTGACTTTAGGTTGGTTCACAGGTTACAAGGGAAAAGAGCAAAAGAGCACATCCCTCACTCCCTCTTTGTGAAGCTATCATCAGGTGAAGATTTTCTAATTTAAAGGTTAGGAAAAACACTGGATGGGGCAGGGGGCAATACATAGGAAGGTCAGTCATGTGAGTAGGTGTAGGTGAAGCAGGGACTGGTTAAGCAGGAGATATATAGAGAGCAAGAGAAGAGCCATCTTGGGAGGTTTGATCATACACTCCACCCCTATGTGTCTTGTATGACCCTTACAATCTTGGTCTGGCCCTCTTCTGAGACATCCCTGGGATCAGGTACATAGAAAGGCACTGCAATCAGAAACACCAAATACAACACAGACACCAGAAGCTAAATAATATCAAGAGTAAGATACCTACTAGGACCAGAACAGTGAGTCACCAGGATGTGGGTAAATTTGGGAGCCAAGCACTCAGCAGATCAATGGAGAGGGAGTCAGTGGCAGCAGCATCCTGACCAACTGTGGTTTTCACAAACCCAGAGCCACCCGTGGGGAGGGGAAGGCTCTAGTTCTAAAAGAAACATTCTGCTAGTCTAGGAAGGAGTCAGCTGTTGCCGTAGGTCTGCCACCCAGGTTATGTCGAGTGCTATCAGGAGTGAATCCCTTAGGTCTTTCCAAATAAAACACTAGTTGGACTGGTGTGTCCAGAAGTCAGCCTATTCCATTCCACATAGCATAGCTCAGGGGTGCTCATGGACAATCAGTTGTACAGTAGCATTTATCGAAGGGGGTCCTTCTAAAATACCGGCATGTGGGACAGGAAGATGGTGAGAGTCTTTTCCCTCTATTGTTCATCATCCCCACATAGTCACATTAGCTGGATCAATTTCAATGGAAGTACAGCAGATGACAATGGCATCTCGCTGTGGACCCCACAATTAGACTCATTTTGCAATGAGGCCATGGTTGCTTCCCAGTCCTTGAACAGATTTTCTTCACTCAGGCTAGGGGTGAAATGTAAGGCATCTAACAGGTTCCACACAGGGAGATCATGACCATTAAGCTAAATAAAAGCAGTACTTGTGTTTTGAGATATCACACTGCCTGTAGTTTTTGTCCTGGTATGCCATACAGCCCAGAAACTCAAGTTTTCAGTAGTAACGGGAACATATTCAAAATCATGTCTCCAAGGGCCACCTAGATTTACCCCGGATGTCTGAACCATAGGCTACTCCAGTTTGACTTTGAGATGCATTCCCCTCACAATGGCTTCTCAGGTGGCTCAGTGGTAATGAATCTACCTGCCAATGCTGGAGACACAGGAGATACTAGTTTGATCCCTGGGTCAGGAAGATCCCCTGGAAGAAGAAATGGTACCCCACTCTAGTACTCTTGCCTGGAAAATTCCACGGACAGAGGAGCCTGGCAGGCTACAGTCCATTAAACTGCAGAGTTGAACATGACTTAGCAATTGAGAAGGCACACCCCTCCGCAATGGCCCAGAGCAGATGGACAATGCATGCTCGATAGGCCACAAACCAGACCACTCTGGTCAATAAAGTTTAAATTATATCATGTGTAAGCTGGAATGACTTCCCCATACCTCCACATGTAAAGATTTTTCCTTCATTTCCCCTTTCCATAGGCTAAAGTATATAAACCTTGAAGTCACAGTGAAGGTTGCCTGTCTGCCCTGGGTCCAGATTGTGTCCTTCTTGCTTTGCTAGGCCTCCTTCATACTTGCCTAGTTATTTACATTGGGGGAAAGCTGATCAGATATTGTGAATAAGCTTCGATATTGATGGGGAAACATTTTAGAGGTTATTCATTTTATTCCTTATACTGAATTGTTACATAACCACTGTACATGTGCTTTTAGCAGCATACTTAAAGCAAGCAGTTATACATCATGAGTAGTTCTATTCAGTGATAACTTCACTAGATAATTTTCTTTTCCTCCTGAACATCAGGGCAAAAGAGAGGCTAACACAATAGCTTTCATGAATGTAGACCTCAATTAGCAAGAATAGAATTTAATATCTGCTGCAATATACTTTTCTGTCTAAAATTACCCTCATCTCCACCAAACATAATTAATTTAAGACTAATTTGTTTGCAAAATAAGTCTGGTCAGTTGACTATACAGGCTCCTCCAAGCTGGCTAGAATTCCTCAGAGGAAATCTGAGACTGAATTCCTCAAAGGCCACTCCAGGACAGGAGAGCCATGCCAAAGACCTGCCATCAGACTCTGCCTTGGAGGGTTTATCTCTTCCTAAGGTCCCCAAAATATTGAGATTCCCACACATGCCAGGAGATGGTCTTTCCTGTCCCCATGATAAGGCTGCTCAGAACCCAAGAGTCTTCAATTTCTGAGAGACCAGGAAGAGAGAAAAGAAAAAGTTTTCAATTTTACTCTTAGGTATAGTTTACCAAATTGCTGTTAAGTCATAAGTAGCTTGAGGAAAGGGCTTCTCTGTATCTAGAAAATACAGATCAAAACTAGAAATGTTCTAGACAAAAGCCATAAAAATCATAACCATAACCGTCCAGCCATTAATGTTCCAATATTTTATCCTCTTTGAAATGACCCAGTCAGTGAATCTTCTTCACTTAACTTATTTTAGTTGCCAGTTACCAAAATCTGGACAGATTATTATAGATAGACATCCCCAAAACATATATAGTATTTTAAAGCATTTTAAAAGACCTTGTTTTGTCTTCTCTTCTTCACTCTCAGGGATCAGATGATAAAAGTTCCTGAGATCCCAGGAAGATCATTTATATCTCGATAGCACAGAAGAGAAATACTAATTTCTTCTAGAAAGCTAACTTCTTCTAACTGAAAGTGTAAAAACTAGTTTCAGAATGTCTAAAGATTCCCATCATGGCCACTTTCAGGGATTTTTTTTTTTTTTTTTAGTTTCAACAAATAACAGTAATAGATGATACATACCATTCATGCATATTCACATGTCTCACTTCCACAGGGACCAGAATCAGCATTCAAGCTAACCTTCACCTAGGCTGTTAACTCAGCCTCTGTGGCCTTTCTTAATACAAAAAGCAAAGGCCAGCCCACAACTGCGGCCACTTCTTTTTTCTTCACTGGACAAGTGGCCAATATCTCCCCAGCAGCCTTAGGGGTGTCTATAAATTCTGTATGCTTTCCAGCTCCCATTCATCACAGGGCAGCACAGACTAGTGGAGAGCCACCCCAGGACCACCCTTGCAACTTCTAGGCCCTACATGGAATACAGGAAAACAGCCCCTGCAACTTTTCATTTCTTGTCCTTACTTCTCAACATCTCAGCACTCACGGGAGTCTCCTCAGTCTCCAGGCTGCTTTGCCAATTGCTAGGCTGCATTCTGCAGGCAGTGGTTTAGTGGTTTAGTGGATAGAGAAACTTACATGTCTAAAGCAAGGTCCTAGAGTGACACTCCACTGGGTGTGGCAGAAGGCAGGCAGGACGTGGAGGCAGGCTTTGCTCCTGGGGGAAGAGGTAGGTTACCAGTCATAGAAGGAATTGAAGTCTGCAGGGAAATCAGCAAAGGAGCACAAACCTCACTTTCCCTTGGGTGAGCTATCTCAGTGGAGATGACCTAAAGGTCAAAACAATCTCTAGCTGCGATGGGGACAAGAATGTCAGTTATGTGAGTGGGTTGCAGATGAAGCTAGGTCTGGTGGAGCAGGGGATGTACAGAGAGCAAGACAACAGCCATCATGGGTGCCTGAACGTACAGTGGCTTAGAGCAGAGAAAGAATATTGAAACAAACCTCTAATGGTTACATCCACTGTGTCTAAGACTTTGACACTAGATAGAGTGGAACTGCAATGCCACCATTTTCTTTCATCATTCAACAAACTACTACTTTCATTGAAACAAACTTTTGATTTATTGTATCCATAGGGCTTCCCTGGTGGTTCAGCTGGTGAAGAATCCATCTGCAATGTAGGAGACCCTGATTCGATTCCTGGATTGGGAAGTTCCCCTGGGGAAGGGGTAGGCTACCCGCTCCAGTATTCTTGGACTTCCTTGGTGGCACAGATGGTAAAGAATCTGCCTGCAATGTGGGAGACCTGGATTTGATCCCTGGGTCGGCCAGATCCCCTGGAGGGAGGCATGGCAAGCCATTCCAATATTCTTGCTGGGAGAATCCGCATGGACAGAGGAGCTGGGCGTGCAACAATTTATGGAGTGACAAAAGAGTTGTACATGACTGAGCAATTGAGCACAGCACAGCACTGTATCCATATTAATAACATCAAAAATTCCCCAATTTTGTAAAATCCTTTTGGAAACTGCAAAGGCAATTAAGATCTTTGATATAAGAAAATGTTTCTTGACCAAGCAAAGTTGTGACTGCAAGAAAATATGGGCCATCTGGGGTCTTGGCACCAAATCTGGTTTGCTACTCTTGGAACAAGTTCTGCGGCCATTGTACCCATGGGCATCAGATGAAATAAAGGATACTGCCAGCGATCTTCAAATAATTTTTGTCCACTGGCTGAAAAGTCACCAATTAAAGTTTTGTCAAAGAATGTTCTAATATACAGATAATGTATGGCTTAATATTAAAAAAAAATCTTAGAGATATTTGAATAAAATCCAGGCATAAGTTTCACATTAAGAGAAAAATGTTCAACTTGAAAAATAGTTTGACAACAAAGAGTTTATTAATTACTTGGATTAATTGGTAAAATGCTTAAGCCATATGAATAAAATTCATTTTATTATTCAATGTTATCCATTCAGCCACCTCAAAGTGCTACCCTAAGGTTACTACTAAGTGAATTTGCCATTGTATAATGAAGTATTGATGGCAACAAATAATGGAGCTTTCTTGTGCTGGAGGAAATGCTTCTTAGTGGCAAATTCTGTTGACTTCCCCGTAAGTTAAAATCTGGCTCACAGGAGCAGGGTCAAATTTTCCTGAAGGTTAATTACTGATAAATGAATTTAAAGCTGATTTATGGATTTCTCTTCCTTTACTATGTTTCAGATTATGGATGACTTGAAATTTGCTAAAGACAATATTGTGAACAAATGAAATGCTTCAAATCTAATCCCCTCATGAAGTCCTGTAGAATCCTGTTAATCATTAATGCATGAGTATCAATGTTAAACAGATTTTATGTAATTTGCCACTTGTCTGAACTAGTGTTTTCAACATTATCATAAAAAAGCAATTGAAATTAATAGATATAAAAAATAAAACACAAGTCACCAGAAGAAACATCATCCCCAAAATTTAACTTCATCTTTAAAACAAACAACATTGGCTGTTTTGAAAAAAAGCACGTTTGAATGAAACTGAGGTTTAGTTTTACTTTGTATTGTTATTTAGAGTTATTTAAACTGCATTAAAATGAAATAAACAGAGATGCTGCCTTCGTAAAGATAAATTTTCAATCCCTGTGAAGGACATTAATTTCAGACTCAGTAAAATAAACTACAGATGTATGTTCTTGGTACTTGGAAACGTTTTTGTCTATTCTTTGTCTAATTCATTATTTTACATAGGTTTCAAATCAATCCTTAATTTTTGAGAAAAGTGTTTTATGACTGCCTTTATCCAGGCAAATTTGCCTGTTTTAAATTCTCATATGACCAAATATCAGCCCTTCAGAGTACTTATCATAGTGAAGTGAAGCTCACTTAGTCATGTCCGACTCTGCAACCTCATGGACTATACAGTCCATGGAATTCTCCAGGCAGAAAACTGGAGTGGGTAGCCTTTCTCCTCTCCAGGGGATTTTCCCAACCCAGGGACTGAACCCAGATCTCCCATATTGTGGGTGGATTCTTTATCAGCTGAGCCAGATCTTTTAACTAATATGTTCTTTTACTGCTTACAACTTCCATGTGAGCAGGGACTCTGCCTGCTTTTTTTTTTATCACCTTCTTCTTAGCACCTATAAAAATGACTGCACATGGTAGAAAGATGTAAAATTTTTATTTAAGAATGATGAAATCTTATCAAATAGAAAGCTTCTTGAAGCTGAGAAAAAGATGTATAGTTCTATGGTGGAGAAGACTAACACATTCTGGGAGAAATGACTATATCCTTCAAGTTTCTAGACCATTGATTTGCTCAGGTTCTAGAAAGAGACAGTCAGGTAGACAGATATACTCAGGAAAATTGCAGAACATGTTAGACTAGATAATTATGTTGAGCCCTTAAAATGAGATCCATTGTGGTAGTCTTGTATATTTTACTATTACCTATGCATTCAAATACACATGACATATATTACATGAATATATGTTTAAATGCTCTATGTTAAGTGTAAATGCACATTATCCTCAGTGCATCATTATTCTTATGTATACATTCTAAGCTATATGTGTACATTTGAAACATCATTATCTTTATGTGCACATTCTAAGCACCCTATAAAATAAAGTGTATACAATTAACCCAAAGTAATTATGTTTATGAACTGCTTTTCCCATGTTTCTATCTGTGACTACTAAGAGACATGACAGTTTTCCAACTCTTTACCATGGAGCTCCAAAGTTGGAAAACTATCCTTTCAGTTCAGTAGAAAAATGTTTATTTTTTTCCCCTAAAGTATGAAGAATAAAATCTTATTATCCAAGCTGTTTAACATGAACAGATTTTTCCAAGATATAAACAAATACTTTTCTCACAATTTATTTTTGCTTTAACTATATAACAGCACTAATCAATAAAGTGCCAAGATTAAAAACATCACTAGTAACTAGTTATTTTGATCATCTGGCTAGTAAATGCATGATTTTTACCAAATTATGAACAGTAGGTGATCCTGTCAGCTGGACTTTTTACAGTGTGTTCAAGATGTTCACTTGTTGGGGGAACTGTAATGAGTCAGACAGGATTTGGAAACACACCATGACGTGCAACAGCACTTTGCACCTTGCACAGGAGACCATGTTTTGCAACCTGTTAATCTGCAGTGTAAGGTAACTGCCACCTTCTTTAACACCCACTTCACCCTGATGTGACTTAAACACAGCTGCTATTAAAAGCAAATTCAGGTCATTACTAACTCTTGTGGCTGCTTAATCATCCAAGTGCTGAGATGGAGAATTCAAGTGACATTCTTAAGTCTCCTTAATTGCTAATAATAGAAAATACACCTCAAGGAGAAAGCTTGGAGTTATAAGAAGAAATAATTTTTCCTCTCTGCTCACAGACCTTCAGAGGTGATTCATAGTTACTTTCAAGAGTTTCTTGTCAGAATAGAATCCTCACCTTTGGTTCTAGATAGCTGTTCTGGCCATATGGAGTACACAAAACTAAGTCTGAGAGGACATTCACACCCCAGTGTCCTATGACAAACTACATCTTTGACTAGCCATAGCAAAGAGCTGGGTGGTTTTGATGAATTTACCAGTGCTAGTGTTTAAAACTCCCAAGTTTAATACATTTCTATTTTTTATTAAATTTTCCATTCAAAATCAACCTGAAATGTTATAGTTCAAGATGCTAAAACTTATATATATATATATATATTTGCACATATAAGGATATACAATTAAATGTATTTTTATGCATACACTATAGAAATTATTATATCACACATTAATGTTTAGTTAGCTCAGTTCAGTACTCAGTCATGTCCAACTCTTTGCAAACCCACGGACTACAACACTCTAGGCCTCCCTGTCCATAAACAACTCCCGGATTTACCCAAACTCACGTCCATTGAGTTGGTGATGCCATACAACCATCTTATCTTCTCTCACCCCTTCTCCTCCCACTTCTAATCTTTCCCAGCATCATGGTCTTTTCAAATGACTCAGCACTTCGCATCAGGTGGCCAAAGTGTTGGGGTTTCAGCTTCAGCATCAGTCCTTTCAATGAACATTCAGGACTGATCTCCTTTAGGTTGGACTGCTTGGATCTCCATGCAGTCCAAAGGACTCTCAAGAGTCTTCTCCAACACCACAATTCTTCAAAAGCCATCAATTCTTCAGCGTTCAGCTTTCTTTATAGTCCAACTCTCACATCCATACATGACTACTGGAAAAACCATAGCCTTGAGTAGATGGACATTTGTTGGCAAAGTAATGTCTTTGCTTTTTAACATGTCTAGGTTGGTCAAACTTTCATTCCAAGGAGTAAGCGTTTTTAATTACATGGCTGCAGTCACCATCTGCAGTAATTTTGGAGCCCAGAAAAATAAAGTCTGCCAATGTTTTCACTGTTTCCCGATCTATCTGCTATGAAGTGATGGGGCCAGATGCCATTATCTTAGTTTTCTGAATGTTGAGCTTTAAGTCAAATTTTTCACTCTCTTCCACTTCCATCAAGAGTCTCTTTAGTTCTTCCTCACTTTCTGCCATAAGGGTGGTGTCATCTGCATATCTGAGGTTATTGATGTTTCTCCTGGCAATCTTGAATCCAGCTTGTGCTTCCCCCAGCCCAGAGTTTCTCATGATGTATTCTGCATATAAGTTAAATAAGCAGGGTGACAGTATACAGCCTTGATGTACTTCTTTTCCTATTTGGAACCAGTCTGTTGTTCCATGTCCAGTTCTAACTGTTGCTTCCTCACCTGCATACAGGTTTCTCAAGAGACAGGTCAGGTGGTCTGGTATGCCCATCTCTTTCAGAATTTTCCACAGTTTATTGTGATCCACACAATCAAAGGCTTTGGCATAGTCAATAAAGCAGAAATAGATGGTTTTCTGGAACTCTCTTGCTTTTTCGATGATCCAGCAGATGTTGGCAATTTGATCTCTGGTTCCTCTGCCTTTTCTAAATTCACTTTGAAAATCTGGAAGCTCACAGTTCATGTTATTGTTAAAACCTGGCTTGGAGAATTTTGAGCATTACTTTACTAGCGTGTGAAATGAGTGCAATTGTGTGGTAGTTTGAGCTGAGCGCTGAAGAATTGATGCTTTTGAACTGTGGTGTTGGAGAAGACCCTTGAGAGTCCCTTGGTCTGCATGGAGATCCAACAAGTCCATCCTAAAGGAGATCAGTCCTGGGTGTTCATTGGAAGGACTGATGTTGAAGCTGAAACTCCAATACTTTGGCTACCTCATGCGAAGAGTTGACTCATTGGAAAAGACCCTGATGCTGAGAAGGATTGGGGGCAGGAGGAGAAGGGGAAGATAGAGGATTAGATGGCTGGATGGCATCACCGACTCGATGGACATGGGTTTGGGTGGACCCCGGGAGTTGTTGATAGACAGGGAGGCCTGGTGTGCTGCAGTTCATGGGATCGCAAAGAGCTGGACATGATTGAGCGAATGAACTGAACTGAACTGATTGAGCATTCTTTGGCACTGTCTTTCTTTGGGATTGGAATGAAAACTGACCTTTTCCAGTCCTGTGGCCACTGATGAGTTTTGCAAATTTGCTGTCATATTCTGTGCAGCATTTTCACAGCATCATCTTTCAGGATTTGAAATAGTTCAACTGGAATTCCATCACCCCCACTAGCTTTGTTCATAGTGATGCATCCTAAGGCCCACTTGACTTCACATTCCAGGATGTCTGGCTCTAGGTGACTGATCACACCATCGTGATTATCTCGGTTGTGAAGATCTTTTTTCTTTAGCTATTCTGTGTATTTTTGCCATCTCTTCTTAATATCTTCTGCTTCTGTTAGGTCCATCCCATTTTTGTCCTTTACTGAGCCCATCTTTGCATGAAATGTTCCCTTGGTATCTCTAATTTTCTTCAAGAGATCTCTAGTCTTTCCTATTCTGTTGTTTTCCTCTATTTCTTTGCACTAATCACTGAGGAAGGCTTTGTTATCTCTCCTTGCTATTCTCTGGAACTCTGCATTCAAATTAGTATATTGTTCCTTTTCTCCTTTGCCTTTAGATTCTCTTCTTTTACAGCTATTTGGAAGGCCTCTTCAGACAGTCATTTTGTCTTTATGCATTTCTTTTTCTTGGGGATGGTCTTGATCACTGTCTCCTGTACAATGTCACGAACCTCCATCCATAGTTCATCAGGCACTCTGTCTATCAGATCTAGTGTCTTAAATCTATTTCTCACTCCCACTGTATAATCATAAGGGATTTGATTAAGGTCATATCTGAATGGTTTAGTGATTTTCCCTACTTTCTTCTATTTAAGTCTGAATTTGGCAATAAGGAGTCCATGATCTGAGCCACAGTCAACTCCTGGTCTTGTTTCTGCTGACTGTATAGAGCTTCTCCATCTTTGGCTGCAAAGAGTATAACCAGTCTGATTCCAATGTTGACTGTCTGGTGATATCCATGTGTAGAGTCTTCTCTTGTGTTGTTGGAAGAGGGTGTTTGCTATGAATAGTGCATTCTCTTGGCAAAACTCTATTAGCCTTTGCCCTGCTTCATTCTGTACTCCAAGGCCAAATTTGCCTTTTACTCCAGGTGTTTCTTGACTTCCTACTTTTGCATTCCAGTCCCCTATAATGAAAAGGACATCCTTTTTAGGTGTTAGTTCTAAAATGTCTTGTAGGTCTTCATAGAACCATTTGACTTCAGCTGCTTCAGCATTACTGGTCGGGGCATGGTCTTAGATTACCGTGATATTGAATGGTTTGCCTTGGAACCAAACAGAGATCATTCTGTCGTTTTTGAGATTGCATCCAAGTACTGCATTTCAGTCTGTTTTGTTGAATATGAGGGCTACTCCATTTCTTCTAAGGGACTTTTGCCCACAGTAGTAGATACAATAGTCATCTGAGTTAAATTTAAGTATCCCCAATCATTTTAGTTCTCTGATTCCTAAAAGTTCTACATTCACTCTTGTCATCTCCTATTTCAGCACTTCCAGTTTGCCTTGATTCATGGACCTAACATTCCAGGTTCCTATACAATATTGCTCTTTACAGCATTGGACCTTGCTTCCGTCACCAGTCACATGCACAACTGGATTTTTCTTTGCTTTGGCTCTGTCTCTTCATTCTTTCTGGAGTTATTTCTCCACTGATCTCCAGTAGCATATTGGGCACCTACTGACCTGTGGAGTTCATCTTTCAGTGTCCTATATTTTTGCCTTTTCATATTGTTCATGGGGTTCTGAAGGCAAGAACACTGAAGTGTTTTGCCATTCTCTTCTCCAGTGGACCACATTTAGTTTATTTGAAACACCTATTATTAATTTATTCAAAATAGTAAGCCATATTATAAGATTTGACTATAATTCCCTGTGTTATACAATATATCTTTGTTGCTTATCTATTTTATATATAATAGTTTATATCTATTAAGTCTGTATGCCTAATTTGTCCCTCTCCCCTTCCCTCTCCCTTTTGGTAACCATAGTTGGTTTTCTATACCTGTGATAATGATATATGCATGATAGTGAATCACAACGCTGTACATCTGAAAATAATACAATATTGTAAATCGACTATATTTTTATTTTAAAATGGCAAGACATACAGTTGGATTAATAAGGGAAACAGCGTGATTTGTCATCAACATTCCCTTACCCAGTGTATCTATCATAAATCTGCAAAGGGGTCCCCATGTGCCTGCTGTTGAAAACTAAAATATGCATACCTTGAATGAAACTGTTAAAGACTGTGCACAAAATAACTAGTCCTCCCCAGTGGCTCAGCAATAAAGAATCTGCCTGCACTGCAGGAGACTCAGGAGACTTCAGTTAGATCCCTTGGTCAGGAAGATCCCCTGGGGATGGACATGACAGCCCACTCCAGTATTCTTGCCTGGAGAATCCCATGGACAGAGGAGCCTGGCAGGTGACTGTCCACAGGGGCACAAAATAACTAGGGAGTCATAAATTATAACATTTTCATAGTTCATTCAGGGCTAGGAGAACTCAAGTTCTAAGAAGCCAGAAGAAGCATTTATTGAACATTCATACCATTAAGCAAAGAACACAGAATATCATGACTTTGGGTCTAACTAGCCCTAGAGTAACACTATAATTGTTGTTTAGTTGCTAAATAGTTCTACTCTAGCAAAGCAGAAAACCATGTTTTATAAGGATTCAGGTGTTCTGCAAGTAACTTATTGTCAACCAGGAAGAAAGTGCATTCATCTATAAAGAAAACACCAGAATATAATTGTAATAATGTAATCAAAATTTGCAGCAACTCCTATAAAATTGTTAAGTGAAAAAGTGGGGAAAAATGAAGCAATAGCCAGAAGAAAAATTAATCAGTAAAAAAGATCTAGAAGTGACTGAGATAGTGGAATTAGCTAGCAATCAAGGAATTTATACTACTCAAAGATCTAAAAGAAAAAATAATAGAATGATAATATGAGTAAAGTCATAAAGTAGAACCTAATGGGATTTTTGTAACTGAAATATCCAGAATTGAAATTGTAAAATTCACTGGATGACATCAATAGCAGTTTAGACATTTCAGAGAAGAAAAAAAAAACAGAGAATTTGAAGAGTTTGTATTGAACCTATACAAACTGAGGCTCAAAGAGAAAATAGGGGACGCATTTTGTTAGCATCAAGACAACTGTGAACTTGACAAGATCCTATGTGCAAAAGTATATGAATTTTGTAGCAACATAAAATAGTGTTTTTTTCCCATTACATAAAATCACTAATAGCATTTCAAGGTATTTTAAAGTATTTAAATATCCTTTTGCATAAAATTTATTTGACATAAGTGATATTTAAATTATAATACAAAGGATGTTAATATAAAGAGGTGTTATATAACAGGCTATATTCACCATTTGCCCCTCTATCCATACAGGCAATTGCTCAAGGATAGGAGTCATTCTTGACCTACTGCTTTCATTCTCTGAGCCTTATAACACATAATTTCATTACCAGATTTGTTAACTATCTGCCTTAAAACCTCTCCACCCCCTCCCCAAACTCCACTGTCTAGAATTGCTCCAAATATGTCCAAGTTGGTCTATTTGATTCAGTCTTGCCTTCTATAATCCATTCCTCACACTGAAACTATGTTGATCTTTGTAAAACACAAATTTTATCATGGAAACCTTAGTTAAATTCTTTCAATGGTTCAGTGTTCCAAATATGAAGTGTGGTCCTTTCACCATGGTTTATAGTGTCCTTTATGAACTGGCTCTTAATTATTTTTCCACTCTTGCCATTCTGAAGGCTACACTGGTAGAGAGTCTCAAGCAAAGAGTTTATTGCTATAATGCTTTAGGACAGAATCTAGACGGGTTCTTTATTTTCATGGTTACAACTATAAAAAGGGATACTGAAAATTTCTGTAGTAGGTGATGAAAATTATATGTTTTTTGTTAGCAAGTTTGGGATATTTGTACATATATTTTGATTTGAAATTTTAAAGAACACTTCTTGTTCAAGGAAATATCTTGAGCTGAAAGAGAATATTTTCCCTTACTAGAAAAAAAGTCTTTAATTTCTGCTATGCATTTAAGAAGGAACTGATTTTTTATTTGTTTGAGGAGAATTGATCCTAAATTCAAATCTTATCTCACAATATCAAATCATAGAATGGCTTGTGAATCACAATATCAGAGACAGATACTGCTTAAATACTGTTTAATAGACAAAAGTATCTGTAATACTAATTATTCTGCTTATGTTAGTTTTTATTATATTTTTTATTTTGCTTTAATAATCATTGACACAAACTAGTTTATATTTGCAAAATAATATATTTTGACAAAACACTGATTTTTTTGTATCCATTAATATAAAAAAAACAACTTGGAAGGTAAATAAATAAAACTTTTAAAATTTTACCGAATTTATTTAGTTTTTCTGTCTTCTTTCATCTCCAAAATTGACTCATACTATAGAGAAGACATTGAAAAAAAAGTCTCATTACAGTTATCACTCTTAGTTTTGATCTTTCTATGTAAACATATAGAATGATTCATCATACACATTTTGAGCACAGTTCTTCGCATCTATTATAGTTTAAAGACCTAATACATTTGAGATGCTAATAAATAGTTGTTGAATTTATTGCTCAGGACAAGTTTATCTGTATTTTATGTTTACATGATAATTATGAGTATCTAGTACCTGACACGTTCTAGCCTAGTCATTGGGACAGATATAGAGATATAAGACTGTGCTAATATTCTCTACTCTCCAACTTAATTAGAATGATGGTATGTATACAAAGTGGAATATCTAGAGTCTGTATGTGTGTGCATTTTTCATATTTTATTTCAATATGCTTTTCTAACTGCAGAGTTATTTTCTCAAATCTCTTTAGTTCCAATAAAATACTTTGTACCTCTTTTGTAGTATGTGTCATTTTTGATTCTGTATTAGAAATATTTACAAGACTTATTTTCTCTGCTACATTGTAAGCAAATAGAGGCTACGTCCATGTTTGACTCACTGTTCTTTCAGAGTTCTTAACAAATGAAAAAAGCTCAAAGTATTTATTGAAATGATAAATATTAGAACTATTCTACTAGAGAGTGTATAAAGAATGCATATGAGTGATCTTATATGATTCAGAAAAGTAATAAACCATTTCCAATTAGAGATTTTTTTATTTAATAAGCATTTGCTTATCGACACTGTGTTTCAAGCATTATACTGGGTACCATCATACAAATGTGAATAAGATAAATATGGTCTCTATTCTTCTGAAAATAAACATTAATTATTTTACTAATAAGTAAATTTAATATGAGCCAACTTTATGAAGAAACCTCAGGATATAGTGAAAACGGGCAATACAGAGTCCTGACTTGGTGAAGGAAGTGAAGAAATGGTCTGTCACGATTTGCTTTCATAGGAAAGACTGATTTGGCTCAGGAATATGAGAATACGGAGAGGGACAGATTACAGAGGTGGGATAAAGGGCAAATGGGAATGAAGGGGTGAAATTAGAAAAGGATAGGGTGTGATGGTGGTCCTTGAGTAGACCAGGAATAGGGAGAAATGCTAATGGGGTCAGGAATGTCAAATTCTAGAGGACCCATACAGATTTTATATTTCAGTTTCATCCTGCAGTAGCAAAGGGGGTGTTAGGACATGGAAATTTGGGGGGGAATACTGACAACATAAGCAAAGAAGCTTATGCATTAGACACAAAATGGATTTGGGATAGAGAAAAGGAGGAATAAGGGAGAATGTGAAAGAGGAAAGTTGAAAATTAAAGATATTTGTTAAATTAATTCTGCAAGTGTTCAGTAATGAGCCTGAATTAGGATAAAGAGGATTTTGAATGACTTTCTTTAAAAGTTAAGAAATCTTAGCTCTTTGAAAGGTCAAGGTCTCTGAACGTCTCAGAGCATAAAAGTCACTTTATATTGAAAAAAACACTATTCAAATTATAGTAAAACTTGCACCACTTTGATACCAAACACCTTCCAAAACTGATAGAAATGAAAAAGGTAAGGGTAATTAAAGGGTAAAGGCAGTGAAAGAAGCAAACTATTACTAAGATACAGTAAGTATAAGTGTTCTAGACTTCTTGATAGACCTGATTCTTGCTTGCTTGCACAGTAGCTTCAGTCATGTCCTACTCTGCAACCCTATGGACTATTACCTGCCAGGCTCTTCTGACCATGGCATTCTCCAGGCAAGAATACTGGAGCGGGTTGCCATGCCCTCCCCCAGGAGATCTTCCTGACCCAGGGATTGAACCTGTGTCTCTTATGTCTCCTACATTGGCAGGCGAGTTCTTTACCATTAACACCAACTGGGAAGCCCAGACTCAATTCTAGTGCATGTACAAAAGAACACGCATAGAGTTCATCCAGATCTACAGATATTTTCTTTACTCATTAACCTTATTATACATATAAATGCTTATTATACTTTTGGAAAAAATCTATCTGCTAATTTTCTTCTTATTAACATGGATAAAATATAACCTATTTTTGACATAAGCACTAAGGAAGACATTTCTATAGTTCTCTAAAAAGATTTTTAAAAACCATGCAGTAAAGGTCTATTTCTAACCTGAAAGATGAAAACTCTCTCTCTCAGTAAATGAAAACACCACTTACCATAAAAACCTTCTGTAGTAAAAATGAAGTTTTACCAATATTAATTCCATGACCAGCGCTCCTTTAGTAACCATATCCCCTGGGGACTCCATGAGGTTCTGAAAGTGTTGTTCAAAGTCTCCTCAGAGTCTAATCTGAGAATCTGCATCAAAGAGCTTGCAATGTAATTGAGGTTGCTAGGCCTGGATATACTGCCAAATTATACAACTATGTTATGTTAAATATACATCATCAGAAATGTATCAAGGCAGGCATGATTAATTACTTAGTATCAGGGGTTGTTCACACACTGTGAGTTCAGAAGGAGTGAGGTCACAGTGGGTGATGGTGACTTGAAAATGGTAATGGGGTTCCTGAGATTCACATATTGTGAAGCATATATTTATGGCCATGTCCAGGCATAGTTTGGAAAATGGCAGAAAGTTTAAAAGCAAGCAAGTACCATAATACATTTAAATTTCTTAATTAGAAAAGACACTTGCTGATAAGAAAGGAAGAAAAAAGTAACGAGAACCCAACATGGGAGACAACAAAAGGAACGCAGATGTATAGAATAGACTCGTGGACTTTGTGGATGAGGGTAAGGGTGGGATGATATGGGAGAAGGGCATTGAAGCATGTTAATTGTCATGTGTCTAATCAATCGCCAGCCCAGGATTGATGCTCGGGACTGGTGCAGCGAGATTTCCCGGGGGGGAGGGAGGAGGGCGGGGGGATCCGGAGGGGAAGCATATGTAAACCCATGGTGATATCATGACAATGCATGGCAAAAACAATAATAAAAAAAAAAATATAAACTGTTACCAAGAGTGGTACATATAAAAAAAAAAAAAAAAAGAAAGAAAGGAAGAAAAAGAAGTTAGGAAATTGGCTACTCTGCCAAGCTTCAAGAAGAGGACTTAGAAGGAACATAGTTAAACAAGGACTAAAATATATGTGTTAATTAATCAAACATCACTTAATCATTGTTTATTATCTTTGTTCACTTGTAAAGGAAGAGACACACAAAGAAGTCTACATTTAGAGGTGGCTAGAAGTTGGAGTACAGAGTGGAAATTGCCCATTGAGGCAATTGTAAGCTTTGGTGCAGAGATTCCATGTGAAGTTAAACATTAGAAAATAATGAAGACATGTTTCTCTGATTCTATAAATCAGAAATTAATTTAGTTAACAAAAGAGCCTGGAGAGAAATATACTACATAACTAGATATAATCTAACTTCTAAGACTTATGATGTATTTTCTAAGTAGCTGTATTTTCTAAGTAAGATTTGCTGTACCTTTATATCTGGAAATTGCTATGTATTTATCACTTGAACAGGGAAATTTTGTTTAGCATACTTTGATGTAGATGTGTACTTTTCACAAATAGAAGTTTAGGCTACACAGATTTATTTCCCAGAATTTTAAAGCTTTTAAGGAAACCCACATCTCACTGAGTTAAACATCTCTGTCTTTATGTAACATATGAGGGAATTAGGCAGCAATAAACATGTGTACAAAGAAGTCTCCAGTTCTGCCTCTTACTATTTTGACAATATCACACTCCAAAAGGGATAGGCATGAAGCACCAGAACTGTGCACATGAATACACACCTTTATAGAAGACACAGGGATGTATGTATGTATATATCTATAGTAATAGCCTGTATTTCAGCATGTATCTTAGAGCAAACATGTGTATGTGTGTGTGTGTGTATTACTAATGTTATCACTAAGGAATTTAATCTGAATTAACTAGCAACTGAACCAAAGCATCCTCAAAACTGAATCCTAATCCATATAATAGTTCAAAACATTTTCATAGAAATGTTAAAAATGCTAATCCAGTATTAATATGCCAAACCTTAACGTTGCCTAAACAGTTTTAAAATTTATTCTGAGCCAAAATTATCCGCCATGAGTGAGTAACTCTAATTCCCTTGCTCAATTCCAGTTATTCCTCAATTCCAGTTATTCCAAACCATGTTATGCCCAGTCATCAGAGAGAGCCAGACTCATCAAGGAACCAGCATTAGCACTGGAATCAAAAGTTTGAAATTAGGTCAGAGGATCTGCTTTTGTTTTTCCTGAGAATTTTAAAGAGATACCCAATGTATTCACTCTAAAAATATTTATTGAACACTGACTGTTCTCTCAGCACTGAAGAGAGCTCTGGAAGGTACTGAGGAAATCTTGAAAACAGTTTTTCCCTTGTGGAATGTACTAGACTGGGGCTTCTCTGGTGGCTCAGATGGTAAAGAATCTGACAGCAGTGCAGGAGATGTGGGTTCGATCCCCAGGTTGGGAAGATCCCAGGAAGAAGGGAATGGCAAACCTCCAGTATCCTTAACTGGGAAATCCCATGGACAGGGGGACCCTAACAGGCTACATAATCCATGGGGTCATAAAGAGTTTCAGACACTGAGTGACTTAACACTTCACTTCATAATTTCTAGATTAGTAGAAGAAAATAGATATTGAGCAAATACTTTCCCCAAAAATGCATTCAGTAGATTGTGAGGTGTATGCAGAAGCAGCAACAAAAGCACTTATAAGAGAGGATATACAGGATTCTCCTTAGCAAGTGTTGCAGTCAGAAATTTGAGACTGAATCAAAATGCTCTCATCTGTTAAACTAAATTTGGCTGGTGAGTGAATTTTTTCTGGATGTGTAAGTGATGCAAATTTATGCAAATACTTTATATCCTGACTCTTCACACCCCTTTTCATATAATTTCCTTATTGGGCTCACTGCAGTTAAAATAATGTTTATACTATAGAGAAAGTCTTAAGACTGCATGGGATTTGACATGCTGAAAAAGTTTAGAACTAGCTTTCTGTCTTTGCAATCTTATAAATCTGCCACTTTTCAGACTGTATTAAAAGGTGAATGTATTTATTTTAGCAAATTTATTCTTTTAGTCTGATAAAATCTCTGGGTTATATTTAATTGTCTGATTTAAATAACTGCAGTATTTAGTTCATGTCTAATTTATTTCTTATTTTATTTCATTTCTCTGACTAGGAGAGGTCTAAGAATGTATTATGAAAGACATGGAAATATGCTTGGAGAAAAAAGCACAAAAGGAAACAATAAGAAAAACATAAACCTGAGTGTTATCCTATCTTTAAAAACAATACAGCAAATTTAAAATTATCTGCTACCCCTAGGTTACTAATTTGAAGATTCAAAATTATCTATAATTCAATACCTTTTAGAAATGTGTGGTGATGACAGTAGACTTTGCTGATTTCTTTCTGCATTTGTTTGTTTCCATTCTTCAAAGTGATTTTTTTTCTTTGAATTAGTTTTTATTGAATTGCGGCCTGCTTTTCATTACATCTTGCTTTCTAAGGTTTACAAAAATCTCCCAACAACAGGAATATAAAGAGGGATGTAATTTGGGAGGTTATAAATGACATCTCTTAACTGTAATAAAGTAAGCAAGGATAAATAAAACTGGATTAAATTGAAGCCCATTATTGAGTTATGAAACAACATGAAAAGGGACTGGAAGGGTTTAGCAGCCAATCTTCAAAGATGTCCCTTTGTGTGATAAATGGCCGATTGTGGTGAGAAGCCTACTCCAAGCATCCTTGCACGCGCCCAGTGACACATTGCCCTTGCAGCTAAGAGGAGAAGAACCGCTTCCTGTGTACACAACAGTGGCTCACTTGCATCTTTAAGAAAAAAGTTAAAAGTTCTGAACCACTGAAATAAAGTCTAATTCTACAATAGTTTATTGTTAATTCTGTCAGTGACTTCCATTATGTAGACACTGGCTTCTCTTGGTTCTTATCTCCAGCTCCCGATGCTGAGTTCTGCTGTCACATGGTAGTGGGTGGGGAGCAGAAGGGAAGGAAGAAGGATAAGATGACTATGGAAGCTTAAGTCAGGTAGTCAGGTATCACATATAAGTGGCATCACGTCAGGCAAGTTATTTCACTTTCCAAACCTCGGTTTCTAGATCTGTGAAATGGTGTAACAATAGTCCCTATCAGAGGAGGTTGTTGTAAAGACAATGAAATGTAGCCTCGTATGCTCTCGGCCGTGCAGCATATAACAAGCTCATAATTATGAGGAAAATGAAAACAGAAGAAAGTATATAGTAAACATTGGATAAGGAGTGGAAGTAGATATAAGTATAAAGAGAAGCTCGGAGAAAAGAGGGCTGTAAATACACTAGCATTGATATATAATGCATGGGAGTTTCACCCATAAATGAAGGTGACACCACCAACAGTCTTATGAATTATAGTCAGATTTTGGTTTCAGAAGCCAGGTAATTCTGAATCTGCCTCCTTTGCTTCCTGAATTTTACGTTATAGTCACAATACAAGAATTTGCTTTATAGTCACTTAAAGAGCATTTTATTGGTTTAAAATTTCACATGGGTATTACTCGTCACTACCAGTTGTTGGAAATATTGAGGAGGTTTCAAAGCATCAATTTGGGATGAAGACTGTAAGAGTCTCTTAGTAACTGCTGTCATGCATAAAATCCACCAATGGTATTTATTATTTTAACTGATACTAGAGGAAGGTACAGAAATCCTGGTGCTTAAATTTCTCTTGTTTATGGAATTCTTATGTTAAATACTTTCATTCCAAACATATCAATACATCTAAAAAATTCTTAAGTGCTATCAGTGAGTTGGGTAAACCAGAAGTGACCAATTAGATGGGAACATACAAATAAATTGCTCTGTTCGCCCCAAACATAAATGCAGCTGACTCTCCTTAGTGACAGAGTATAAGTAGATCATGTTATATAAGGCACATTGAGTTTTTTTTAACCTTCCAAAGAATTAGCATTGCACATAGCATTACTATTTAAGAATTTCCTCCACACAGAACATGGTGTTTGAAAATCTACCCCCACTAACTCTCATCAGAACCAGGAGAGCAAACAAAGATTGAGAATCTGCATCTTGAGGAGTCCTGGTATATGAACATATAGACTGGTGTAGGCTTTGTCACAAATACTTAAACAATGCTGAAAGTAGGTATCCAGTTAATTAAAATTTATATTTAACAGAGTCTAGCATAAATCTTAGATGCTGGTCACCAAAGAAGAGGGAGAAGGGAGAAGGGAATGGCACACTACTTCAGTATTCTTGCCTTGAGAACCCCATGAACAATATGAAAAGGCTAAAAGATATGAAATGGAAAGATAAATTTCCCAAGTTGGTAGGTACCCAATATACTATTGGAGAAGAGTGGAGAAATAAATACAGAAAGAACGAAGAGAAAGAGGCAAAGTGAAAACAGCACCCAGTTGTGGATGTGACTGGTGATGGAAGTAAAGTCTGATGCTGTAAAGAACAATATAACATAGGAACCTGGAATGTTAGGTCCATAAATCAAGGTAAATTAGAAGTGGTCAAAGAGGAGATGGCAAGAGTGAACACAGATATTTTAGGAATCAGTGAACTAAAATGGACCACAATGGGCAAATTTAATTCAGATGACTACTGTGGGCAAGAATCCTTAAGAAGAAATGGAGTAGCCCTCATAGTCACAAAAGAGTCAAACGGCAGTACTTGGGTGAATCTCAGAAATGACAGAATGATCTCTGTTCATTCCAAGACAAATCATTCAAATAGTAATCCAAGTCTATGCCCAAACCAGTAATGCTGAAAAAGCTGAAGTTGAATGGTTCTATAAAGACCAACAAGGCCTTCTAGAACTAACACCCCCAAAAGACGTCCTTTTCATCATAGGGGACTGGAATTTAAAAGGGGAAGTCAAGAGATGCCTGGAGTAACAGGCAAATTTGGCCTTGGAGTACAAAATAAGCAGATCTAACAGAGTTTTCTAAGAGAACACACTGGTCATAGCAAACACCCTCTTTCAACAACACAATGGACATCACCAGACAGTCAATACTGAAATAAGACTGATTACATTCTTTGCAGCCAAAGATGGAGAACCTCTATACAGTCAGCAAAAACAAGACTTGAAATTGCCTGTGGCTGAGAGCATGAACTCTCTACCGCCAAATTCAGACTTAAATTGAAGAAAGTAGGGAAAACCACTAGACCATGTAGGTATGACCTAAATCAAATCCCTTATGATTATACAGTGGAAGTGACAAGTAGATTTAAGGGATTAGATCTGATAGACAGAGTGCCTGATGAACTATGGATGGAGGTTCCTGACATTCTACAGGAGGCAGTGATCAAGACCATCCCCAATAAAAAGAAATGCAAACAGGCAAAATGGTTGTCTGAGGAGGACTTAGAAATAGCTGACAAAAGACGAGAAGCTAAAGGCAAAGGAGAAAAGGAATGATATACCCATTTGAATGCAGAGTTCCAAAGAATAGCAAGGAGAGGTAAGCAAGCCTTCCTCAGTGATCAGTGCAAAGAAATAGAGCAAAACAATAGAATGGGGAAATACTAGAGATCTCCTCAAGAAAATCAGAGATATCAAGGGAACATTTCATGCAAAGATGGACACAATAAAGGACAGAAATGGTATGGACCTAACAGAAGCAGAAGATATTAAGAAGAGGTGGCAAGAATACATCAAAGAACTATATAGGAAAGATCTTCATGACACAGATAACTACAGTGGTGTGATCACTCACCTAGAGCCAGACATCCTGGAATATGAAGTCAAGTGGGCCTCAGGGAGCATCACTATGAACAAAGCTAGTGGAGGTGATGGAATTCCAGTTAAGCTATTTCAAATCCTAAAACATGATGTCGTTTAAAGTGCTGCACTCATGCCAGCAAATTTGGAAAACTCACCAGTGGCCACAGGACATCCTAATCCCAAAGAAGGGCAATGCCAAAGAATGTTCAAACTACGGCACCATTGAACTCATCTCACATGCTAGTTAAGTAATGCTCAAAATTTTTCCAAGCAAGGCTTCAACAGTACATGAGCCATGAACTTCCAGATGTTCCAAGCTGGATTTAGAAAAGGCAAAGGAACCAAAGATCAAATTGCCAACATCCATTGGATCATAGCAAAAGAAAGAGAATTTCAGAAAAACACCTTCTTCTGCTTTATTGACTATGCCAAAGCCTTTGACTATGTGGATTTCAACAAACTGTGGAAAATTCTTCAAGAGATGGGAATAACAGACAAGCTTACCTCCCTCCTGAGAAATCTGTATGCGGGTCAAGAAGCAACAGTTAACTGGACATGGAACAACAGACTGGTTCCAAATCGGGAAAGGAGTAGGTCAAGGCTGTATATTGTCACCCTACTTCTTTAACTTATATGCAGAGTATATCATGCAGAATGCTAGGCTGGATGAAGCACAACTTGGAAACAAGATTGCTGGGAGAAATATCAATAACCTCAGATATGCAGATGACATCATCCTTATGGCAGAAAGTGAAGAGGAACTAAAGAGCCTCTTGAATGTGAAAGAGGAGAGTGAAAAAGTTTGAAAAACCTAAGATCATGGCATCCAGTCCCATCACTTCATGGCGAATAGATGGGGAAACAATGGAAAAAGTGACAGTCTTTATTTTCTTGGGTTCCAAAATCACTGCAGATGATGACTGCAGCCATGAAATTAAAAGACACTTGCTCCTTGGAAGAAAAGCTATGCTCAATCTAGACAGCATATTAAAAAACAGAGACATTACTTTGCCAAGAAAGTCTGTCTAGTCAAAGCCATGGTTTTTCCAGTAGTCTTGTATGGATGTGAGAGCTGGTCTATAAAGAAAGCTGAGACCTGAAGAATTGATGTTTTTGAACTGTGGTGTTGGAGAAGACTCTTGAGAGTCCCTTGTGCTGCAAGGAGATCAAACCAGTCAATCCTAAAGGAAATCAGTCCTGAATATTCATTGGAAGGACTGATGCTGAAGCTGAACCTACAATGCTTTTGGCCACCTGATACAAAGAGCTGACTCATTTGAAAAGACCCTGATGCTGGGAAAGATTGAAGGCAGGAGGAGGAGGGTACGACAGAGGGTGAGATGATTGGGTTGCATCACCAGCTCAACGGACATGAGCAAGCTCCAGGAGTAGGTGATACACATCCCTGGCGTGCTGCAGCCCATGAGGTTGCAAAGAGTCAGAGATGACTGAGCAACTGAATTGAACTGAACTGAAGTGAAATTAAGGTGGCAACTTTTTCTGGCTTAGAAAATCGAGTTGTATGTGAAAGTGTCCTTAAACTACACAACAATCTTAAAAGTTTCAACTGCATTTTTACTTGCTTTTAGTAGCATGATAGCCCAGAAATGTCAATCTGGTTAATTTGCATTGGAAAAGACCTCAGATAGACTGAAGTCTCAGCTTTCTGAGGATGGAATGCTTTAGAAATTCAATATTTACAGTAATATAGGTGGTTCGCTGTTATTTGACCCAGTGAGCATTCAGGCAAATGTCTCAAAATCCGTTAGGGAATATCCAGAATAGTGCAGTCCTTTTTCATCCCATGCCAGTCAATTTGATAATGATAAGACCAAGCTTCTTGAGAGGATCTTTACATTGTATTGTGGGTAATTGACAGCTGGCCCCATTAAAACATGGGCAATTTGCCCTTCTTTCCCAGTGCAGCTCTTGCCTGCCCTCTGTGAGCCAGGTTGGAATTGCACCCACCTCAAAGGACATCATTTCCCTACATTTATGGGTATAACAGACCATTCCAGTATTCTTGCCTGGAGAATCCCACGGAAAGAGGAGCCTGTTGGGCTATAGCCCTTGGGTCACAGAGTTGGACATGACTGAGCAACCAACACTTTCACTACATTTTTCAGGTCTATGGCATCTTTCCATCAATCACTCTCACCAGTGCATGGAACAGTTACTTGTGCATTATCTGGGAATTTGTTAGGGTCCAGATATTGTACTATTCGCCTATCATCTCACAGGCCTGGCAACTTCACTATTATGGGACAAGTGTTAATTGTAAATACAGGAATATTATAAGCTGAAATGATTATATTTTCTCATGCAAAGTATATTTTAAAAACACTTGCAAATATTTTAATGGACATATTTAACTTCATAACTTTTCTGCCAGAAAGTAAACTGGATGATGCTTTAGAAAATGTAAGGCCAAAAAAGGAGGGAGAATGAACCTAAATCTCATTTCATTTTAAAATCTGGGCTGAAAAGTCATATAATTAGCTAACTAATTAGGAAAAATAATTATCATCTTAAGACTTTTACTTAATCATTTGTACTTTGGAGACTTTATTTCCCTGGAACTATTTGTTGAGAGCTTTCAATTCCTAAGAAAAAGTGTATTAAACTACATATGAGGTCTATAAAATATCATCTTATATGAAACTATTAGCACCAATTATTTGTTTAAAAAGTAAGAATGAGTAGCCAAGAAAGAAGTTAATTACATTATGCGCAGAAAAATTTTTGGATAATTAATCTAATATAAATGCATTTATTTGTACAGGAAAAAACATAGGAATAGAAAATATAGTTGGAACATTTTAATCCTTTTTGTCTACATATTTTTTTAGCTAAACTTGTCCTGAGCAAGAACAAAATAAGAAAGTAACTGAACAACTTTGTTGATTGCCAGAGGATTAATTTTCTCATTCCAAAGACCTATCCTCTCTCTTATTAATGGACCTGAAATAAAAGAGGGGGGGAAAAAAAGAAAGAAAAACATGGGCTAATGCTTAAGAATAAAGGGAATACATTTTTGACCTGATAAAAGAAAACATCTTTATTTGAAAGAAATTATAAAATTACAATAGAAAAATGAGTTAATTGATAAAACATCCCAGTTACTTTTGCAGTCTTTATTTTAAAGACCACTACAAAATATTACCTGAGACTAAAATAAGTAAATAAATGGTATTTTTATGTGCTTTTGCTCTTCACATCTTGAATATTACAAGATACAGCAATTTTGGAATCACTGGAAATAAGTGTTGCCTATTTATCTGGCTTCCTTCTTTGACTTTAGCTAGTATCCAATCTAAACTATCTCGTTTGTAGATACAAGTTAGAACCAAAACAATCAAGGAAGTGTGAAAAAATTTTAGAATGGATGTCTGAGTTCTTTCTTTTCACCCTGCTGATGATACAAACCAGACCCAGAATGGTTCTAAGCTTTACCTGAGGTCAGATACCTACATTAGAAGCAGAAAAAAGGCAAACAATGTCTTCTGACACTGTCTCCTTTCTCCCTTCCAATATACCATGCTGCCAACATTTAAAACTTGAAATATTCATCAATGAACTCTTTAATGGATTCATTGGTGATTTTACTGGAAATTAAAAGGTACTTTTCTAAGGGAACAGTTAAAGAGCATATTATTAGAAAGTACTTCTTAAAACAATATTTCTATTTTATGTTTCATATATTTCATTAAATATCCATTATTTAACTATAAAAAGCATATAAAGTAAAAGTGGAAAACTCCTTTCTCTTTTCCTAAACCCTCTTTTCCCATTATTTTTCTTTGTTAATTGATATGCATTTGTCCCCTTTTTTCAATGAATTGATGTGCTCACGTGAGGGTGCATGCTCAGTTGGTTCAGTCATGCCCAGCTCTGTGCGACTCTACAGACTGCATCAGGCTCCTCTGTCCATGGGATTCTCCAGGAAGGAGTAGTGGAGTTGGTTACCATGCTCTCCTCCAGGGGAACTTCCTGAGCCAGGGATTGAACCTACATCTCCTATGGCTCCTGCATTGTAGATAGATTCTTTACCACTGAGCCACCAGGGAAGCCCTGATGTGTTGATACACACATACAAACATGTAAAATCTCCAAATGATTTTGGGTGAAACAAGCTAAACATACTTGAGCACTAAGGACACTTATTGACTCACTTTACCAAAAGTCTAGATAAATGTAAATTTCCAAGTTGACACTTAAGTGTCTCTGGCTACGTTTCCTGTGATTCCTTGTTGAACTCTACCTCCTCTGTGCATCAAGCTTTTAGTTGGATAAATTCAGCAGTTCTGAGACTTACACCTGCATACAAGAACATCATAATAAAGACAGAGCTGCTCTCAGAAATGACCCCATACGGATTGTTTTCCTAGGGAAGAAGAGTTTTCCTAGAAGGTTCCTAGCAAACTTCCTCTCATAGGGCTCTATTGGGTCATATTCTTGAACTACTCACTAGTAATCACAATAAGGTAAGAAAAACCCAAGTAAGACAGTAGGTGTTGCGAGAGGGCATCATACAGCAGGCACACTGAAACCATAATCACAGAAAACTGGCCAATATGATCACATGGACCACAGCCTTGTCTAACTCAATGAAACTAAGTCACCATGTGGGGCCACCCAACACAGATGGGTCATGGTGGAGAGGTCTGACAGAATGTGGTCCATTGGAGAAGGGAATGACAAAACACTTCAGTATTCTTCCCTTGAGAACCCCATGAACAATATGAAAAGGCAAAATGATAGGATACTGAAAGAGGAACTCCCCAAGTCAGTAGGTGCCCAATATGCTACTGGAGATCAGTGGAGAAATAACTCCAGAAATAATGAAGGGATGGAGCCAAAGCAAAAACAATACCCAGTTGTGGATGTGACTGGTGATAGAAGCAAGGTCCAATGCTGTAAAGGGAAATATTGCATAGGACCTGGAATGTTAAGTCCATGAATCAAGGCAAATTGGAAGTGGTCAAGCAGGAGCTGGTAAGAGTGAATGTCAACATTCTAGGAATCAGGGAACTAAGATGGACTGGAATGGGTGAATTTAATTCAGATGACCATTATACTTATTACTGTGGGCAGGAATCCCTTAGAAGAAATGGAGTAGCCATTATGGTCAACAAAAGAGTCCGAAATGCAGTACTTGGATGCAGTCTCAAAAATGACAGAATGATCTCTGTTTGTTTCCAAGGCAAACCATTTAATATCAGGGTAATCCAAGCCTATGCCCCAACTAGTAATGCTGAAGAAGCTGAAGTTGAAGTTCAGCTTCAACTGAACTGAAGACCTACAAGACCTTCTAGAACTAACACCCAAAAAAAGATGTCCTTTTCATGATAGGGGACTGGAATGCAAAAATTGGAAGTCAGGAAACACCTGGAGTAACAGGCAAATTTGGCCTTGGAGTACAGAATGAAGCAGGGCAAGGGCTAACAGAGTTTTGTCAAGAAAACACACTGGTCATAGCAAACACCCTCTTTCAACAACACAAGAGAAGACTCTACACATGGACGTTACCAGATGGTCAACATCAAAATCAGACTGACTCTATTTTTTGCAGCCAAAGATGGAGAAGCTCTATACAGTCAGCAGAAACAAGACCAGGAGCTGATTGTGACTCAGTTCATGAACTCCTTATTGTCAAATTCAGACTTAAATTGAAGAAAGTAGGGAAAACCACTAGACCATGTAGGTATGACCTAAATCAAATCCCTTATGATTATACAGTGGAAGTGAAAATAGATTTAAGGGACTAGATCTGATAGACAGAGTGCCTGATGAACTATGGATGGAGGTTTGTGACACTGTACAGGAGACAGAGATTAAGACCATCCTCATGGAAAAGAAATGCAAAAAAGCAAAATGGCTGTCTGCGGAGGCCTTACAAATAGCTGTGAAAAGAAGAGAAGTGAAAAGCAAAGGAGAAAAGGAATGATATACCCATTTGAATGCAGAGTTCCAAAGAAGAGCAAGGAGAGATAAGAAAGCCTTCCTCAGCGATCAATGCAAAGAAATAGAGGAAAATTACAGAATGGGAAAGACTAGAGAACTCATCAAGAAATTAGAGATACCAAAGGAACATTTCATGCAAAGATGGACACAATTAAGGACAGAAATGATATGGACCTAACAGAAGCAGAAGATATTAAGAAGAGGTGGCAAGAATACATCAAAGAACTATATAGGAAAGATCTTCATGACCCAGATAACTACAGTGGTGTGATCACTCACCTAGAGCCAGACATCCTGGAATGTGAAGTCAAGTGGGCCTTAGGTAGCGTCACTACAAACAAAGCTAGTGGAGGTGACAGAATTTCAGTTGAACTATTTCAAATCCTGAAAGATGATGCTGTGAAAGTGCCGCACTCAATATACCAGCAAATCTGGAAAACTCAGCTGTGGCCATAGGACTAGAAAAGGTCTGTTTTCATTCCAATCCCAGAGAAAGGCAATGCCAAAGAATGCTCAAACTACCCCTCAATTGCACTCATCTTACATGCTAGTAAAGTAATGCTTAAAATTTTCCAAGCCAAGCTTCAGCAATACATGACCTGTGAACATCCAGATGTTCAAGCTGGATTTAGAAAAGTCAGAGGTACCAGAGATCAAATTGCCAACATTTGCTGGATCATTGAAAAAGCAACAGAGTTCCAGTAAAACATCTATTTCTGCTTTTGACTATGCCAAAGCCTTTGACTGTGTGGATCACAATAAACTGTGGAAAATTCTGAAAGAGATGGGCATACCAGACCACCTGACCTGTCTCTTGAGAAACCTTTATGCAGGTCAGGAGGCAACAGTCAGAACTGGACATGGAACAACAGACTGGTTCCAAATAGGAAAAGGAGTACATACGTCAAGGCTGTATATTGTCACCCTGCTTATTTAACTTATATGCAGAGTACATCATGAGAAATGCTGTGCTGGAGGAAGCACAAGCTGGAACCAGATTCCTGGGAGAAATATCAATAACCTCAGATATGCAGATGACACCACCCTTATGGCAGAAAGTGAAGGAGGAACTAAAAAGCCTCTTGATGAAAGTGAAAGAGGAGAATGAAAAAGCTGGCTTAAATCTCAACATTCAGAAAACTAAGATCATGGCATCCAATCTCATCACTTCATGGCAAATAGATGGGGAAACAATGGAAACAGTGGCTGACTTTTTTCCCCTGGGCTTCAAAAAAACTGCAAATGGTGATTGCAGCCATGAAATTAAAAGACACTCCTTGGAAGGAAAGTTATGACTCACCTAGACAGTATATTAAAAAGCAGAGACATTACTTTGCCAACAAAGGTCCGTCTAGTCAAGGCTATGGTTTTTCCGGTGGTCATGTATAGATGTGAGAGTTGGACTATAAAGAAAGCTGAGCACCGAAGAATTGATGCTTTTGAACTGTGGTATTGGAGAAGACTCTTGAGAATCCCTTGCACTGCAAGGAGATCCAACCAGTCCATCCTAAAGATCAGTCCTGGGTGTTCATTGGAAGGATTGACATTGAAGCTGAAATTCCAATACTTTGGCCACCTGATGCAAAGAGCTGACTCACTGGAAATGACCCTGATGCTGGGAAGGATTGGGGGCAGGAGGAGAAGGGGACGACAGAGGATGAGTTGGCTGGATGGCATCACCGACTCGATGGACATGAGTTTGGGTAGACTTCGGGAGTTGGTGATAGACAGAGAGGCCTGGTGTGCTGCGATTCATGGGGTCACAAAGAGTTAGACATGACTGAGTGACTGAGCTGAATGAATCACCAGTAAAGGAGAAGGATGTGGAGGACCTAAGTTCCATGGAGACATGTGGATTGCATGGAACAAATTTCTGAAGACAATTTGCATTCTGTAAAGAAGAAGCAAAGTACAGACATTAAGTAGACATTTTACAATGTTTACTACACACATACAAATAAATATCTCTCTGAAGGTACAAACATAATATACATATACAAACATACATATCTTGAATATCTTTTATGCCATCATACAGCTCCACCTTATTCTCTTTAACTGCTTCATAGTAGCTTATAGTGTTATTGTCTTGTAATATTTAAGTGATACCATAATGATATGAATCTGTTTTTAAGTTATTTCCTAAATCTGGATGAGGTCTGAGTGAGAAATTTTTAAATAACTTTTATCACAAAGCTAAAGCCAAACAAAAAGCATATTCCTAGGTTAAGTATTCATGTGAAACTACCTTAGGGAGTAGCACTATATGCCTGGTCCCATGATCTTTGCATGTAACACTCAAGTAGTGGTGAATGACGTTTCATACACCATGTTTCTCTGTTCCTTATGAACTACAAAATGGAAATTCTTCAGTTGTGGCAAAAAGGAAAAGGAGAGTGGCAAAATATTTTATTCCAAAAACTTAAAGTTCCAACTCAGACCAGAATTTATTCCCAGTAATTTGTTTTAATTAAAATACGGTGGAATTGGATTTTAAACATGTGAAGAATACCTAACTTCCCAAATTAACTGAGTGATGTTTAATTTAATCTTCACTCAATGTTATACTTAGAATTTACCTTCCTGCAATGGATTGCGAATTTCATAAGATCAGAACCAATATTTTTCTTATTATTGCATCCCTAAAACTTAGTGCAACTTTGGAAAAAAGGAGGCGCTGGATAAATAATTGTTGACTGAATAAATAAATGAATAAAGTAAGCAGCAGTAAAGAATGGCATGTAGCTTGCCTTTTATTGGGACTGATGGTATAGAAATAGTTGCATTGCAAATCAAACATCCTAAGCGCTATAATAAATGATTAGTCCTATGTGACAAGTGAAATTAATAACATTAGGTGAGGTCACAGAAATGACGACTTATTAAATCTTTTAAAGACCAATAGTCTTATGTATTCTTCCTACATCAATAAGAAAAGCCTCATGTTATTTAGGATCATTTTCGTTGCAAGGAGCTGTGATACTAGCAATTTCAAGGAAGGGGGAAGAGGGGATTCATTTAATTTGACATATATTTGATTGAGTATTGAGGTACAGAAATGACTACAAATATTAGCTGGCAAGCATAGGTATATGAAACTGCCAGAACTAGACCTTGCTCTTTCTGTCCCTCTCTGGAACTGATAATGATGTGTGGTCCAGCCTTGCTAATCTGGACCAGTCTGGCTTTCTCTCAAAGCGCTGCCTCTGCTTCTTTGTTTCCTTAGTACATCATGGCTGCAGTTTCCTTCTACCTCCTTGGGTTCCACTGTCTCTTTGTTTATTATAACGCTTGTATTGGTTCTGTGGTTCCAAGTGCTAACTGATTAACACTTGGATATCTTATTTTTAAAATATCCAATGAAATATCTCCTTTGTCAAGTTTCTGTCTTGTGTTCAGACAGTAAGTAACTAGCCACCCAATATACAGACTAAATTGAGGGCAATTTGTGGCTCAGGGTCATGTGGAATGTGGCCTTGCAGCAGGGGTATAAATAATCACAGATTTCTGAGAGGAAACCATGGAAAAGTGGACAGGCACAAAACAGATCTAGTGCAAACATTCATTAATACTTATCAGTTATTTTTTTCAGATTAAAAAATAAATATAGGATTAAAGATAATTCATGTTATCTTTATAACACTGAATCATTCCATGTTTCCTGGTATATTTTCCTCAGTCTATTTTTCTGCATATATTTCCAATATGTACTGTTTACATATTTTTTTTGAAAGATGTAGGATCTCACTGTATTTTGACAGATCTCCCATATTCTTGATTATTTATACTACTTACTCTCTTTAGGAAAACAACATTGATTTAAATGACTATATAATATTCTTTTTTAGAATTTATCATCTTTATTTACTCCCCCTGCTCTCAATTCTTGCCAAGAGATCTGTAGACCTAATGATATTGTAGCAAATATCCTCTTACCTAAATGTCTCTTCTATTCTGATTAGGTCCTTAAGTTAGATTCCTAGAAACGAAATTACTGGATAAATTGACTTGAACATTTAAAATGTTATTGAAATTAATTGTCAAATTGCTTTTAAAAGTTTGTGTTTACTTTTACTCTCAGTAATTATATAAGAAGCTATCCTTTATTTCTCATTAATTATCCCTAGAGTGGGGCTAATGACTGTTCCTATGAAGTTGAAAGACAGGATTTCTAAACAATGGAAGAGTGGGCTGTTAATGCTTGAAGTACTGAAATCTAGAATCAAATGAATATATATTTCTTTTTATGGAGCTGCTTTCTGATTTGTAATAGTCTAGGCAAACTCCATAAACTAAATTGTGTTACAGTTTTAATAGCATAGGATATTGGACCATAAACCATCAATATAACTCCCACATTTTAAAATTAATTCATTTCTTTGTTGTTATTTTTTTGTTCTCAGAAATATCAGATGTCAACTGTAAGCTTAGGTTGTGCTCAGATGGCTCTGATGGTAAAGTGTCTGGTGGCTCAGATGGTAAAACGTCTGCCTGCAATGCCCCAGGTTCGATCCCTGTGTCAGGAAGATCCCCTGGAGAAGGAAATGGCAACCCACTCCAGTACTCTTGCCTGGAAAATTCCATGGACAGATGACCCTGGTGGGCTACAGCTCATGGGGTTTCAAAGAGTCAGACACAACTGAGCAAATTCCCTTTCTTTCTATTTGTTCTGTTATTTTTTTATTCTCAAAAATATCAGACATCAACTGTAAGCTTAGGTTGTGCCAGGCACTAGGGACAAAAATATGAATAAAAGGTCTTTTCATACTCCTAAGCCCCAAGATGGTAGAAAGACATGGAAACAATCTGTTACAATGTAATATTTTAAATGATATGAAAGAAGAAAATACACAGAGCTGTGGGTTCCACAAGGAAGAGGTGGCTAACTGCAACAAGAAACAAGCAAGGGAGGGTTCACAGGGAAAGTGATAATACTTTGATATTAACACTGAAATACTAAGCAAAACCACGAACTGGTTAAGCTTACAGTTGGAGAAAAGAAAGAAAAAGGAGATAGATTTGGGCAGACAGTGAAGCTTCTTTCATATAGTTCCGAATTTACCTTGAAAGCAAAAATAAGCCACTGAAGGCTAGAGCAAATTAGAGGTCATTGGAGTGATCCAGGGAAAGATGAAGAGTTGCTGATAATGCTGAGTCCCTGGGGAGCAGTGTAGAGAACTTGGCGATATTTGAGAGATAAAGTCAACGATGTTTATCAACCAATTAGATGTGGATTTCAGAGAGGTGGAAGCTTAGTTGTTTCAGTGGATTTGTTAGTACCTGGTGGATCTGTGGATATATGTGCAGAGTCAGAGTAAGTTTGAGCTCTAGTAAGTTTGAAGAGAATGAAAAATATGAATTTGCATATATAAAATTGGAATTCTATAAACAAGTGGAAACTGATGATGAAAATTTGAGAGTTAAGAGCATATAAATAGGTCATAAATCATATTTGAAATTATCAACAGGGGAGAGTATAAAATGTAAGAAGAATATAGGGTATAAAGTGGAACCTTAGGAACAATGATTGTTTTTAAAATTGTATGGGAGAAAGAAGCAACTAAAGGAGACCAAATTAGTGTTTCTAAGGGCTCAGTGCTATTCAAGAAAAGAGTAAGTGCTTTAGAAGCTCAGAAGAGAAGGAATGGACAACTTTGTCAAGCACAGCAGAGAGATCAGGTAAAACAAAGGCTAAAATTGCCCAGAGTACTTTGTAACTGGAGGTCACCATAGACCTGGGCCATTTATAGTGGCTTTTGTGGAGGTATAAATCATATTGTGGTATAAAAAGTAGAGAATGACAGTTGAGAATTAGCTAAAATATAGACTACTATCTTAAGAATTCGATAGTGATATAAAGACTATACATAATCATAAGAGATTTCATAGTGGAATGAAATTATAAATAGCAAAGTCTCTGAGAATGGAGAGTTTGAAGATAAAGGAAGAGGATATTTAGTGATAAGAAATAGACTAGGAAGAGTCCGATGACCCACTGCTTTAACTTAAAATGACAAAAGTAAGAGTATATTTTGATTCAATATTGCAGCTATATGTTTTCAATCATTTTTAAAAATTTTATACAACTTTTAAAGATTACTTTTCATTTACAATTATTACAAAATATTGGCTATATTCCTATGTTGTACAATACATCTTGAGCCTATCTTATATTCAACAGTTTGTATCTCCCATGCCCTGACCTCAATCCCTGTTTCCCCACAGATAACTACTAGTTTGTTCTCTATGTATGTGAATCCACTTCTTTTTTGTTATATTCACTAGTGTGTTGCACTTTTTAGATTCCATATATAAGTGATATCATATAGCATTTGTCTTTCTCGGACTAATTTCATTTGGCATAATGGCCTCCAAGTCCATCCACGCTGCTGCAAATGGCAAAACTGGGTGTCTTTTTGTGGCTGAGGAGTATTCAGTTTTGTGTGCGTGTGTGTGTGCGCGTGCGTGTGTGTGTGTGTGTGTGTGTGTGTGTGTGCCAAGCTGCTAAGTCGCTTCAGTTGTGTCCGACTCTATGCAACCGTGGAGACGGCAGCCCACCAGGCTCCCCTGACCCTGGGATTCTCCAGGCAAGAACACTGGAGTGGGTTGCCATTTCCTTCTCCAATGCATGAAAGTGAAAAGTGAAAGTGAAGTCGCTCAGTCATGTCCGACTCTCAGCGACCCCATGGACTGCAGCCTACCAGGCTCCTCCATCCATGGGATTTTCCAGGCAAGAGTACTGGAGTGGGGTGTCATTGCTTTCTTCAGTGTGTATATATATATGTATGTATATGTAATATATACCTATACATATACATACATACACATATATATATATATCTTCTTTATCCATTCATATATTGATGGAGATTTATATTGCTTCTGTCTCTTGGCAGCTATATGTGTTTAAAATTTTACATAGTTGAGATTAAGTGCTTATACAGTGTATTTGGTTTATAAAATGAGTATTCTTAATTCAAAGATATAAACCTCTGGATTTCAACTTGTGACCAGAGTTGATATGTCCAAACCATTTGACAGATTCCATTAATGTGCACTTTGTTAATTTCAAATAATATGGCCATGGCCTGTAAAAAATGTAGAAAGACATTTTAACAATAAACAAATAGGTAAATAACTAAAACATAGAAAGACATAATACTTGATTGGATCAAATTGTCTACGCAGTTGCAGCCTGGAAACCTGATAGACTGTTAAATCTATGAGTGGAGAAACTCTGTCTTCTTATTTTATCTCCAGGACCTGACACAATTTCTAGTACATACCAAACATAATAGAGTTCATTGTGTAGGTGAGTTTTAGGAGCATCAGACTGGGACATTATCAAAGTCATAGAAAACTGATTTATGTTACTATCTGTTTGTGTAACTTAACAGAGAACTGGACAAGGCGTTTAAAAGTCTTGACTCTATATTTGATTTCCAAAAGCAAACTGATACTGGAGAAAAGATCATCTTTTCATATGTGTAATCACTCATGTGTTTCCTCTGCTTTTGTATATGTGCTTCCTACATTTTCTATAATCATAAATCTATTACCCCTTGTTTTCTCTCCCTATTTTTCTTCCTTCTTTCCTTACTAGTGAACTCTTGGCACTTATTTTTGGCTATTTTTACCTGAAGGAAAGTAATAGCCTCCTAACTGGTATCCTTCTACTGTAATATCTAAAGAACCACTAGTGCCATCTTTCCAAATTGAAACTGATGTCCTGCTCTAAAAATGTAATGGCTCCATATTGCTCTCAGAAGCAAGTCCAAAATTCTATGAGGTTTTTTAAGTCCATGCTTAATCTGGCCATAGCTAACTCCTAGTTATTAGCTCACGTCCTTTTCTCTCTCCCTCACTGTGTTGTTCTATTGTTTCTATATCTCTTCCCAACAAGAGTCTTTGGACCAGCAGTGCCAGAAATTATCTTTCCAATCCAGTTCCCCTTTTCTTGCCACTAGCTGGTGCTGGCTACAAAAGCCACAGTTGTTTTCCTAGTTCTACTTGGTCACGACAGGCTGTGTTCTTTGTAACAAATGTCATATAGTTATTAATAAACTTTTACCCCCTTTCTTTCTCTAAAGAATATACATTTCACAAGGTCAGAGATTTATCCATTTGTTTATAACTATGTTCCCATTGTCTGATACACTCACTGAATATAATTGGAAAAATAAATGAAATGATGAATATTGAGAAAACCATGTTAATTATCTCACAATTAGTATAATCTTTAAGTGATTTTTAAGGATAAGTATCTGGGGCCATAATTCAGAGAAAAAACCCAATTCTTTTTCAGTCTTCCACACACATAAGTCTGATGGTCAATATTGTGGTGAGAAAGTTATGAATATGAAATTCTGATTAACTTAAGTTCTCAATGTTCTCAAGTTAATGATCTTTTAAGGGTCAATGTTAATTAAAGAACCAATTTTAACTCAATATTGGCATCTGTCTCCATTTAATGTAACACAATCACAGGTTTTTTTCCACTGTATTATATGGCTTATATAATCTAGTATAAATTCCCAGAATTAAATATTTACAAATTCACAATTTGATACTGAATAATAATTTATTTTTCCTTGATTTATCTTTTATTTATTTTTCATTTTTACTGAAGTATAGTTTATTTCCAATGTTTGTGTTAGTTTCATGTGTATAACAAAGTAATTCAGGTATCTTTTTCAGATTCTTTTCCCTCATAGGTTATTGCAAAACACTGAGTATAGTTCTCTGTGTTATACAGTAGTTATCCTTGTTGGTTATCTGTAATTATTTATTTTTTGATGACTAAAAGTTTTAATCAGCCTCTGGACCCACAATCTGGATGTCAGAAACTGAAAACCATGTTATACTAAATAATCAAGAAAATAAAGCAACTGGATGTTACTTTCAACAATGAGAGCAGGACCAACCAAAGAACTTTTTTGGTAACTATCAATGAACCAGAAATCAACTATTTTTGAAGATACCACTCTCCCAATATTTTTTGTTGTGGTTGTGGCAAAATATATGCAAAATACAATTTACTATTTTATCCTCAAATGTTAAGGTTAAATAAAGATGTAATATACATGGCAGAGACTACTTTGCTGTTCTCTAGATATGTGTTTTCTATTCCTTGTACTTATTCAGTTCAGTTCAGTCACTCAGTCGTGTCCAACTCTTTGTGACCCCATGAACCGCAGCACGCCAGGCCTCCCTGTCCACCACCAACTCCCTGAGTCCACTTGTACCGACAGCTGTCCTTTATTTTACTGCTGTGCTTATTAGTTTGGTGTGGCCATATGACTGGATTGTAGTTCTTGTAATGAGGTATGTGCAGAAGTTAACATTCTCCCCGTCCACACTTGCTCTATAAAATACTTCCATCAAGAGTTCCTCCATGCTTTTTGCTCATCTAGTGGTTGAATGACAGGACTGAAAGGCCATAAAGGAGAGTAAACTCACAAGAGGAGAAGATGCTGGTTTCCTGAATGATCACTTGGAAGGTGAACTGACACAATGGAGCATTTAATGCCACCACTTAATGTGGTGTGGAATTAGGAATTTTGATGGTCACAAATATAGAATCCAGTATTATCCTAACAAATATTATGTGCTCTCCATGGCAGATACAAACATGGACTGCTAAGACTTTCCAGGTATTGAACTAGCAAAACATGTAAGTGGTGCCTTTTCTTTTGTTTGCTTTCCTCTTAATTGACAGGTTTCTGGAAGTTGATGGTAGCAGTTGAGGAGACAAATAAAATGAACCTATATTGCTAATAGCAGGAAGAAAGGCTGGGATGAGCAGCACATCCTTTAGGGATGGCATAATTCCCTACAGAATGCTTGAGGTCAACGTGAGTTCACATCAGAATGGAATGATGGTTGCCACAGCAACGGGGTGGTAGCATTTATTTCTGTTGAAAACATCTGAATCACATAATGCACCTTTTCCAAACCTATTGCTCTACTTAGAAGTCATTTGCCCAGATTCTCTATCCTAAACTCCTACGATTCCCTGTTGAGCTCCACTCCTTACTGTAAAGGGCAAAGGGCCTCAGCACATATTTCCAATGTGACTGTTCACTTCATTTTCAGCTCATCAGAAAGACTAGAGGGGAATACAGAAGGATTCCTTTGACTGGGGGAAGATGTGAACCATAAAGGTGATAAGGTATAAACTGTTCCCTGTGAGAAGCAGGAAGGACTTCCTTCTTAATCACTACAGATGGACGTGTCTACACTGAGCCTTGCTAGAGTAATTTAACAGACAATATAGTTCTACTGCCTCTTCTTAAAGAGTTAAAACAATACTCTTAGGAAGATCTGGGGGATGAGGAGATCTCTGGATTAATGAAGCTCACCTAAAATGACTGGTAAAAGCAGCCAGTATTACCAGAGAAATTACTCTCCTCTTTAAAATATGTCAGTGGCTCCATGTTATACCAGACATGGAACAACAGACTGGTTCCAAATTAAGAAAGGAGTATGTCAGGGCTGTGTATTATCACCCTGATTATTTAAGTTGTTTGAAGAGTATATCAGGTGAAATGCCAGGCTGGATGAAGCACAAGCTGGAATCAAGATGGCTGGGAGGAATAACAATAACCTCAGATACACAAATGACATCACCCTTATGGTAGAAGGCAAAGGTGAACTAAAGAGCCCCTTGATGAAAGTAAAAGAGAGTGGAAAAGCTTAAAACTCAACATTCAAAAAACTAAGATCATGGCATCTAGTCCCATCACTTTATGGCAAATAGATGGGGAAACAATGGAAACAGTGACAGACTTCATTATGGGGGGGCTCCAAAATCATGGTAGATGGTGACATCAGCCATGAAATTAAAAGACACTTGCTCCTTGGAAGAAAAGCCATGACCAACCTAGACAGTATATTAAAAAACAGAGACATTACTTTGCCGAAAAATGTTCATCTAGTCAAAGCTCTGGTTTTTCCAATAGTCATGTATGGATGTGAGAGTTGGACCATAAAGTAGACTGAGCGCTGAAGAACTGTTGCTTTTGAACTATGGTATTGGAGAAGACTCTTGAGAGTGCCCTGGACTCAAAAGAAATCAAACCAGTCAATCCCAAAGAAAATGAAGCCTGAATACCACCTGATGTGAAGAACTGACTCATTGGAAAAGACCCTGATGCTAGGAAAGATTGAAGGCAGGAAGAGAAGGGGACGACAGAGGATGGGTTGGTTGGATGGCATCATCGACTTGATGAACATCAATGTGGGCAAGCTCTGGGAGTTGTTGATGGACAGGGGAGCCTGGTGTGCTGCAGTCCATGGGGTCACAAAGAATCATACATGACTGAGTGACAACTGAATTGAACTGATGTTGGGATAAATGTTTAAATTCTTAAGAAGCTACAAATGCCTGAATCATCATGCCCTTACTCTCTTCTACATACTCATCTCAGAACAACCTTCTCACCTCTGTCTTTACTTCAGCTTTGTTTCTTGCAATTTTATAAAATGCCATGTTTACCTGCATCTCATAACACTTTCATTTGGTGTATGTACTGCATGGAATGTTCATTATGGGACCACAGTTTTTAGTTAAATACATCTCATCCATTAGAACAGCGCTGAGACAGTGCTACCCTCAGGCTTTCCTTGTGTCCTCAGCTAAGTTGAGGATCCTTTCACATGTCTATTGTGGGTTGCATTATTCGTTTAAAATATCCTCTGGTGGGACTGTCCCTTTCTGTCTCCTCTTAGTGGAGAAACGTATTTCCTTCCTCACTGATGCATGATTTTACTGTGAGGCTCCCTGGTGGCTCAGCTGGTAAAGAATCCACCTGCAATGAAGGAGACCTGGGTTCTGATCCCTGGATTGGGAAGATCCCCTGGAGAAGGGAAATGCTAAGCACTCAAGTATTCTGGCCTGGAGAACTCCATGGACTGCACAGTCCATGGGGTCACAAAAGAGTTGGACACAACTGAGAAACTTTCACTTTTACTTTGCTTTCCACAATGAAATGAGAGTGGAAGTGATAATATGTTCATGAAGAGGCTTCAAGGCTGGTATAACTCAGTTAGGAAATGATCTTTTCTCCTGGGTTCCAGAAAGAAAGCATGTGGAGGAGAGTTGCAACTGACCACAAGGGATATTAACATGAGCAATAAACAAGTAATTAAACTTTTATCAATGTGTAAGTCACAGAGACTTGGAATATGTCTGTTATTTGAACATAATGTAGCAAAAGCTGAGTAATGCACTGTCATATTTTACTTTTTAAAATAAGAGGTAGTATAGCAAAGTAGTATTAAACAGGCTGTAAATTCAAACTTCTATATTCAATGTCCATTCTGCCACTTGATGCTTTGTGTTTTTAAACATCACAATTAATGTCTTTAGCCTCTAATACTTTACTTGTGAAATGGAGATGACACCAGTATATACTTCATAAGGTGGTGGTCAGGTTTAAATGAGTTAATATTATTAATAATATTAAATGTAATTAAATATTATCTTCTCCAAATCAAATATTACACCAGTGCCTAAAACAGAACAAGCCCTCCACAAGTGTCAATATTAGTATTCATAGGACTTAGCAAATTTTTCAATCACAAATTCTCTATGATTATTTGATTAAAGTCTGTTTCCCCTATTAAACTGTTAGAATCCTGAGAGCAGAAACCTCACCAACTCAATTCACTTTTATCTCACCAGTGAATAGCGTAAACTTGGCACATATGAGCACCTGACAAATATTTGTTCTATAATGAATTTTTAAAAATGAATGAATAAAAATAATAGCCCAAAGCCAACATCAGTCACTGTATTGAAAGGAAGGAAGAATAAATACTATTAATATTTTAAATTACTTGTAAGAGGAGCAATATTTCAAGCAATTCAAGATTTGTCCACTGAAATTATATAAAATGTATACTGATGGAAAAACCATATTTTTTGGATGAAATTTGCAAGATAAGAATTCCTACGATAGATTGCACTGCTGCTATCCCAAAGGTCACAAATGTGTGAAATATGGGAAGGTTGTCATTTGTTTATGTTTCTCAAAAAAATACTTCAACAATGACCCATCTAATTATTGAATTTTACAATGAATAAAGTCAGTCCTAATGTCTATATAATGCCTGTTCTCAAATTCTTTCACTGCCCACTTCTGCTTCTCTTAGAGGATATTGCCTAGTACCCCATGCTGATCATCACTTTTGTAACATCTGATGTGATTGCAACTTCATGCCCATCCATCTGAGAACAGGTCTCTATTTTTTAGGTACTTTGCTTTCCATTTCAACATTGTGTACTAGGCAATGTCCTTTCACAGAGGCTTAAAATTCAAAAATTAGATTGTATGCCATAAGATACATGGCTGGACTGGTAAATTAAATTGGAGTCTGATGTAGATGACTAACCTGGGAGAAAAGACTGGGATACAAATGTAAGGCTTAGTGAAGTTAGACCTTTGGAAGGTAGGATGAGCACTCCATGAGAACAGAGTTGTCAAGACTCCTGGTATTGAGAGGTATGTGTGAGCCAGTGAGCCAGTGAAACACTGGTCTGATGTTAATAATTCTGGAATGAACATGAGAGGGTAGACATCTTTTTGCAATTCTGATTTCATTTCCTTTGGATTTACACATACACAGAAGCAGGATTGCTGGGGCACATGGCAGTTCTATTCTTAATTTTTTTGAGAAACCTCATACTGGTTTACATTGGAGAAGGCAATGGCACCCAACTCTAGTACTCTTGCCTGGAAAATCCCATGGACAGAGGAGGTAGGCTGCAGTCCATGGGGTCACTAGGAATCGGACACGATTGAGTGGCTTCACTTCCACTTTTCACTTTCATGCATTGGAGAAGGAAACAGCAACCCACTCCAGTGTTCATGCCTGGAGAATCCCTAGGACGGGGGAGTGTGGTGGGCTGCCGTCTATGGGGTCACACAGTGTCAGACACGACTGAAGTGAATTAGCAGCAGCAGCAGCATACTGGTTTACATAGTGGCTATACCAATTTACATTCCTTCCAAGAAGGCCCTTTTTTTCCTCATATCCTAACCAACCCTTTTTGATAACAAACAGGTGTGAGGTGATAGCTCATTGTGGCTTTGATTTCCATTTCCCTGATGGATGATTAGTGATATTGCAAATCTTTTCATATACCTATTGGTTTATTTGCATGTCTTTTTGGAAAAATTTCAATTCAGGTCCTCTGCCAATTTTTGCTTGGATTGTTTAATTTGTTGCTATTGAGTTGTATGTGTTCCTTATATATTTTGGGTATTAACCTGTATGTTGCCTTTATAGTGTATTGATTTTTTTTTACTTTTTACTTTACAGAACTGAAAAGTACAGAAGCTTCTTAGTTTGATATAGTCCTGCTTATTGATTTTTGCTTTTATTGCTTGCACTTTTTGTGGCGTACCCATAAAATTGCTGCCAAGATTACGTTAAGTTTTTTCTGTTTTCTTCTAGCTTTACAGTTTCAAATCTTATGTTTAAGTCTTCAATTCAATTTGAGATAATTTTTGTGAGTGGTGTAAGATAGGAGTCCAATTCATATTTTGCAAGTGGTAATCCAGTTTTGCCAGCAACGTTTATTGAATAGACTATCATTTCTCCATTAAGTATTGTTGGCTTCTTGGTCAAAAATAACTGACTGCTAATGGAAGGGTTTATTTTTAAGCTCTCTATTCTATTCCATTGGTTTCAGTTCAGTTCAGTTGCTCAGTCATTTCTGACTCTCTGCGACCCCATGAACCGCAGCACATCAGCCCTCCCTGTCCATCACCAACACCCGGAGTCCACCCAAACCCATGGCCATTGAGTCGGTGATGCAATCCAACTGTCTCATCCTCTGTCGTCCCCTTCTCCTCCTGCCCTCAATCTTTCCCAGCATCAGGGTCTTTTCAAATGAGTCAGCTCTTCACATCAGGTGGCCAAAGTATTGGAGTTTCAGCTCCAACATCAATCCTTCCAATGAACACTCAGGACTGATCTTCTTTAGGATGGACTAATCTCCTTGCAGTCCAAGGGATTCTCAAGAGTCTTCTCCAACACCACAGTTCAAAAGCATCAGTTCTTCAGTGCTCAGCTTTTTTTATAGTCCAACTCTCACATCCATACATGACTGCTAGAAAAACCATAGCCTTGACTAGACCTTTGTTGACAAAGTAATGCCTTGGCTTTCTAAAATGCTGTCTAGGTTGGTCATAACTTTCCTTCCAAGGAGAAAGTGTCTTTTAATTTCATGGCTGCAATAACCCTCTGCAGTGATTTTGGAGCCCCCAGAAATAAAGTCAGGCACTGTTTCCACTGTTTCCCCATCTATTTGCCATGAAGTGATGCGACCTGATGTCATGATCTTAGTTTTCTGAATGTTGAGTTTTAAGCCAACTTTTCCATTCTCCTCTTTCACTTTCATCAAGAGGCTCTTTAGTTCTTCCTCACTTTCTGCCATAAGGGTGGTGTCATCTGCATATCTGAGGTTATTGATATTTCTCCCGGGAATCTGGTTCCAGCTTGTGCTTCTCCAGTCCAGTGTTTCTCATGATGTACTCTGCATATAAGTTAAATAAGCAGGGTGATGATATACAGCCTTGACATGCTCCTTTTCCTATTTGGAACCAGTCTGTTGTTCCAGGTCCAGTTCTAACTGTTGCTTCCTGACCTGCATACAGGTTTCTCAAGAGACAGGTCAGGTGGCCTGGTATGCCCATCTCTTTCAGAATTTTCCACAGTTTATTGTGGTCCACACAGTCAAAGGCTTTGCATAGTCAATAAAGCAGAAATAGATGTTTTTCTGGAACTCTCTTGCTTTTTTGATGATTCAGCAGATGTTGGCAATTTGATCTCTGGTTATTCTGCCTTTTTTGAAACAAGCTTGAACATATGGAAGTTCACGGTTCATGTATTGATGAAGACTTGCTTGGAGAATTTTAAACATTACTTTACTAGCATGTGAGATGAGTTCAACTGTGAGGTAGTTTGAGCATTCTTTGGTATTGCCTTTCTCTGGGATTGGAATGAAAACTGACCTTTTCCAGTCCTATGGCCACAGCTGAGTTTCCCAGATTTGCTGGTATATTGAGTGCGGCACTTTCACAGCATCATCTTTTAGGATTTGAAATAGCTCAACTGGAATTCCATCACCTCCACTAGCTTTGTTCGTAGTGATGCTTCCCAAGGTCCATTTGACTTCACATTCCAGGATGTCTGGCTCTAGGTGAGTGACCACATCATCGTGATTATCTGGGTTGTGAAGATCTTTTTTGTACAGTTCTTCTGTGTATTCTTGCCACCTCTTCTTAATATCTTCTGCTTCTGTTTGGTCCCTACCATTTCTGTCCTTTATTGAGCACATCTTTGCATGAAATGTACCCTTGGTTTACGTGTGTATTTCTTATGCTAGTACCACACTTCTAAATTACTGTAACTTTGTAATAAGTTTGAAATCAGGAAGTATGATAAATCCAGTTTTATTCTCCTTCCTTAAGATCGCTTTGGTTAGGAGAGGCCTTCTGTGGTTCCATACTAATTTTAGTTTTTTAATCTATTTTGGTGAAAAATGCCATAAGAATTTTTATAGGGATTTCCAGGAATCTACATAAGGCTTTGGGTATGTACCTTCATTTTTACAACATTAATTCTTCTGATCCCTAGGCTTGGGATATTTTTCCATTTATTTGTGTCTTTTTTTTCACCAAAGACATATAGTTTTCCATGAACAAATCTTTAATCTCCTTGATTAAATTTACTCCTAAGTATTCTACATTTTTGAAACTATTTTAAATGGGATGGTTTTCTTTACTTCTTTTTCAGATATTTCACCGTTAGTATTTAACTATGTTTAAGTTAAAGCATACCTGTGACCAACTAATTTTAACTCTTAGAAGTTCTTTTTGAAAACCTTGGTTCGCAAGCCCTTGAGACTGAGAAACTTGGAAGTATCTCAGTGGTGGTTAGATAAACACGTGCATATTTTATTACAAGAGAAACAAACATAATAAACACTTAACAAGCCAGTTTTTTTTTTGTTGTTGTTCACTTTCTTTGCCAGTGAGTGTTTTTGAACTCTATAGAGATGACAGCTGGAGATATCTATAAGGGACAAGAAACAGGCACTTTGATTTTCAACTGATGGTATTTGGGGATAAGAATTTTATAGATTATCCTTCCTTAATTTGTCAAAAATTTATTACATTATGAATGCATGAAGATGGCAAGTGGCAGGCAAACCAAAAATGTTTAGGAGGTAGAAAAATGGTAACAATTTATCAATTCATTAATTAAATGATAATGCATAATAGCTCAGTTCAGTTCAGTCACTCAGTCACGTCCGACTCTTTGCAACCCCATGGACTGAAGCATGCCAGGCTTCCCTGTCCATCACCAACTCCTGGAGCTTACTCAAACTCATGTCCATCAAGTCGGTGATGCCATCCAACCATCTCATCTTCTGTTGTCCCCTTCTTCTCCTACCTTCAATCTTTTCCAGCATTAGGATCTTTTCCAATGAGTCAGTTCTTTGCACCAGGTGGCCAAAGTACTGGAGTTTCAGCTTCAACATCAGTCCCTCCAGTGAATATTCAGGACTGATTTCCTTTGCGATAGACTGGTTTGATCTCCTTGCTATCCAAGGCACTCTCGAGAGTCTTCTCCAACACCACTGTTCATAAGCATCAATTCTTCGCCACTCAGCTGTCTTTATATTCCAACTCCCACATCCATACATGACCACTGGAAAAACCAGAGCCTTGACTAGACAGACCCTTGTTGGCAGAGTTATATCTCTGCTTTTTAATACGCTCTCCAGGTTGGCCATAGCTTTTGTTCCAAGGAGCAAGCGTCTTTTAATTTCAGGGCTGCAGTCACCATCTGCAGTGATTTTGGAGCCCCTCAAAATAAAGTCTGTCACTGTTTCCCCATATATTTGCCATGAAGTGATGGGACCAGATTAGCACAGTAGCTAATTGATCACAAACTGTATTTTTTAGATTTATTCAGAAGTAGATGTTAGTTTCTGTGCTCAAATTATTATATTTTATATTTTGCAGTCAAGAATATCCAAGAGTTACAGAGAACAGACTTGTGGTTGCCAAGGGGAAAGTGAAGAGCGATGGACTGGAAATTTGGGGTTGGTAGATATAAATTTTTATGTTTAGTATGGACAAATGACCAGCTTCTACTGTATAGCACGTGAAACTATATGCAGTCTCCTGGGATAAATCATAATGGAAAAGGATAGTTAACAAAGAATTACCATGTCTATGACTGAGTCACTTGTTGTACAGCAAAGACTGGCCAAATGTTATACATCAAGTATATACTTCAGTGAATAGAAGGAATATTCAGGAGAAATTTAAATGAGTAAAATGTATTCAAATTAATGAAGACTACATTCATAAGGTAATAGATGAAATTCGTGTGGTAGTAAATGTTTTTCCTTGAATACAGAGCAGAAACAATCTATGACAATAAATAACAATATTTAATTTAATCAAAGTTTAGTAGTATAATAAGCTTCGGAGTCTAAATTTCTTGCCATGTTATCCCTATAAATACATATCCGATTTCCTTAGGAAACCCAGGCGCTTGTATTACTATATAATATTTTCCTGAATTATATTTTATTGTCCCAAAGGAAACTATGATATCTCTGATATATAACGCAGGCTTCCAGTGCTCCTGTTTTTGTGAGATGCTATCCCTTGTGTGCTTCATTCTGTTAGCCCTGAGTGGTTTGTGGGCACACTTAATCTGGGCAGGAAACCAAAGGGACAAAAACACATTTCTGAGTTTTTACATAAAGCACTTAATTTGTCTAGACCTGGCACCAAAGAATGAAATAGCAATTATTACAAAACAGATTTTGGGCACTTAGAGGCACATTACTCATTCTTCGATGTGGAATGGGAATTTGTGTTTCCAGAAGAGAGAGAGATGGCAGGTGTAGCGAGAAGTACTGCAGTAAAAATTCTCCTACACAGAAAGATGCTGTGTGTAGAGAATGTGTACAAAATCTCCTGCATTGCTTAATCCATTTTTCTTAGGTAGAGAAACCAGTTTACATTTTCCAGTGAACCATATCCATTGACGATTGCTTTGATTTCATTGAACACGAGGCTTAACAGCCAATGGATTTATGTTTTAGGGGAAAGCCTGGTATAACCTTCATCAGAAAACCTTCAGAAAGAACTGATGTGCTTAGACTGCCAAATGCATTTAAGTGTTGCAACAGTCTAAGAAAACAGGACATATATGTGCCGTGTTCACTAGGCTGAGTGTCCTCTGAATAACCCCCTCGGGGACAAGTTCACACACAAAAGATTTCACATGCTTCCTGACCTTAGCAATTTCTGCATCTCTTAGTTGGTGCCATAGAGGCTGAAAATAATCTATTTGATGGTAAGATTTTTTTTTTCCATTTTAGTGATTTGTACCTTTAAGAGCTGTTCATAATTCATCCATTTCGCCCTCTGTTGAAGGCAAAAGCAAGATATGCTTTTAAAAATACGTGTAGATGGTACAATGTATCAATTAAAATATCACTTTCCCTCATTGTAAGATTTGAATTGCAAACAATGCCAATTTTAACTGCTTTATTGAGGTATGATTAAAATAAAAAGTTGTAAATATTTAATTTATACAACTTGATATTTCAAGGTAACTATACACTCTTGAAGGGCTTCCCAGACAGCTCAGTGGTAAAGAATCCACCTTTAATGATACAGGAGACACCAGTTCAATCCCTGGGTTGGGAAAATCCCCTGGAGAAGGAAATGGCAACCCACTCCAGTTTTCTTGCCTGGGAAATCCCATGCACAAAGGAGCCTTACGGGCGACAGTCCATGGGGTCACAAGAGTCAGGCATGACTGAGCAACTGAACACCACCACCATACACTCTTGAAACCATCAGCACTATTAATGCCATAGTTATCCATCACTTACAAAAGTTTCCTCTTCCCCTAATCTGTTATTTTGTTGTTGTTGTTTGGTTGGTTTTATGTTTTTCCTTTTTGTGTCAAGAGCATAGCTAGCCTCTTCTTGAGTCTTTAGGGCCCCAATTCGAAATAACCCAGTTGCCAAAGTGACATATTTGGGGGCAGCCAGAACCCCATCACATCATATGGGTCTGCTTTGTTTTTCAAGCAGGGAAACTGCCTTTGGGGAAGTTTCAGGAAAAAATATGGTATTGAATATGATTTCTGTGGCTGATTTCTATGTGGATAATATAGAAACATTATTTTCTGTAGTATAGATGGAGGGAGAGGAAAACTGAAGCCAAAAACTTGTCGATCTTTGATTTACAAGACTTTGTACTCAAGCAGTTTCTGTGGACTTTATCCAAGCTCTGCTTCATTAGTAATTATAATTAGAAAGTAACTGTTCTCCATTCCTATGGTGTTCTCATTTAAAATTTGGGGAGAGACACGTGCTTTATTGATTTTATATTTGTGCAAGGTATGAGACTTTTAAAAATTATTTATTTTAATTGGAGGATGATTACAATATTGTGATGGTGTTTGAGATTTTTAACTGAAAAATCTTTCCTTATTCATAAGTAATTTTTAAAATCATATTTAAAGTCACTCATTCCTCACATACCAGCCTGGCACCTTCAACCTGTGAGGCACCATGTATTTGATCTTGGCCTCTGCTGCTCCTTTCATTCAGAACATCTCCTCAAACCAGCACAGGCCCTTCTCCCTCACGTCACGATGCTGCTCAGATATAATCTGCTCAGTGAGGTCTTCTACGGTCACTCTATTCAAAATGTCACCTCCATATTTATACTTCCTATTCTCCGTCCAAGCTTTATTTTTCTCTCCAGGATTTAACACCTTATGGAAAAGTATATAATTTTACATTGCTTATGTGACCTCCATTCACAAAGATGAAAGTTCCATGTGGGCAGAGGTTTTCAGCTGCTTTTATACTAAAACTAACCAGAACCTAGAGAACTATCTTACACCTAATATATACATATTTGTATATATACACATATAGCATTGGGTGAAAGCTGTTAATACAAAAAATTAACAATATATAAATACAACTACATATATCTTATATCCATTTTTGTAAACTACACATAATCAGGGATTATAGTAGCAATAACCAATTTGCCTAAATACTTATAATTCCATATTTGGATAATTATTTAAAAAGAAAAAAGGTTGTATTAACTTTAAATGGAATAATTTACCATGGATTTAGGCATCCGTTCCTGAAATTTTTCAAAATTTGTTTTGCAAGGTGTATTTTAGCCTAAAGGATATTACTGCTTTCAAAATATTTTCCAAATAACAAGAGAAAAAAAAAATTGCTTATGTTTAAGAAGAGTCCATAAGAAATTATAACAGAGATTTACTTGATTTCATTCATTAACTGAAAAGTCCTAAAAGAAGAAAGACCAGGACCAAAACAAAAACAAAAATTACATCTTGAGAAGAACAACATTGCAATCTCAGATACTATGGACTTTTTTTTCCCCCTTAGCACTGTCTCTCCCACTTGTGTTTATTGGCAGTGGATCTAGCTTCATAAGATCAGTTTTCAAAGAGACATTAGTGACCTGATGTATAAGTTCGTTTTCCATGTTAAAACTAACTAGGAATTAATTGCCAAAGAAAGGACCGCATATTAATTCATCATTCATTTATTCATTCAGCATGTATGTGTGTGTGCATATATTTAGCAAAAGCCCACTATGTAAAAACATTAGGCTTTGTGCTACCTACAAGAAGAAAACACAGTCTTGGTCTTCAGGCAGCATGCACGCTATGGGAGAGAACAACTGGAAAATCCAAGCTGCGTGTGGTGATAACCTGACAACTCCCATGGAGGCCTTCATAGTATTGCACCCTCCATGAGGATCTCTAGAGCACAAGTTGTAAGGTCAGGAAGTATAGGCTGTAATGGAGACAACTTTATCAAACGAGAAAGGGGGCAGGTGCCATTCAGGAGGTGTGATAAATGTGTTGTGGCAGTAATTAATTCTAATTCAAAGACTGGAGGGGGGAAAGGGGTGACAGGAACTGCAAGTGGTGTAATGTGGATTTTTTCTAAAGTTAGGAAGGTTATTTGGCTTAAGTAGACTCTCACTTTCACTTTCTTCAGACTTTTAGAGTAATTGGACATAAAAAAAAAAAAGAAAATATTTTACAGATCATTTCTAGTTCAATATCTTTGTTTCATTGATCCAGAAACTGAAGCTCAGAGAGAGAAAGTGATATGTCCAAAGTTACAGAATTAGTTAAATACAGTATGAAATTCTAATCTCATTTATTAGTTATTACTTACTATTTGATATTATTTTCAATCTAGAATTTTTCTTTACTTTTTTCAATGAAGCTCATCTTTCTCTTAATCTCTTGATTATTCAAGTGGTCTATTAAATGCTAAGAGAACTGTAAGGTGAACTGTATGAAAACGTTTTAGATGATATTGTGTGTTAAAAATCTGCTTCAGGCAAGAAAATTTTTTTTTTTTAATTTTTGTGCTGTTTTCCTTAACTAAAGGAACCAAACTTATGATTCCATACTTTTCAGTTTTTTCTCAGGCTAAAAGCAAAAAATGACTATAGCAGAAATAACATGTTATAGCAATAGTGAAGGGGATTAATTTGTTATTTAGAGATGTGGAAAATTATTTCTAACAAAACTAAGCATTTCTTTAAATCCTTTAAGTCTACTGTGACTATAAGAATTAGAGTTGGAAAAGTTCGCTCAGGAGAGTATAAATCAGAAAGTGTATGGCCTCGGTGTGGGTTCTATTTCTGATTTCACCCCCACCTTTTTTTTCTTGCATGATGGCTCTATTGGGAAAAACTATTTCATTTAAATACTATTTACTTAAAACTAAAGAAATATTTGTAAAATTAAAAACAATTTAAATTATCTTTTCAATTAAAAATTTTTGTTCTAAAGCCTTAGATAAATAGCCACTGAATTTCTTGAATTTACATTTACCTATATGTGTAAAAGTCAAGAGTGCTCATATTCTATCGGCATAGGAATTTAAGAGCAATGGTATACCATTATATGCCCTTTATATATATGTATACACATATACATACATATATAAAAATACATATTCATACATATTTACAAGAATATTTTATACACTCATATATATAAAGCATATATATATATGTGGGGGTAATACATACATACATATATATTTATATATACATATATATATATATTTTAGCCACAATGTGATAGGCATACAAAAAATTTTTAAAAAACAATGTTATATACTTAATGCTTTGTTTCTTCTTGGCAAGTAGTTAGAAATTATTGATTAAACTAAATTGCAAATGCCCTTTGAAAGTTTTAAATGGGAAGGTTGATTAATAAATTTACATATATGGAAAAATGTTATGCATCAGAAATAAGAATGAGAGTAACTAAGTTTTTGAAAGATTCTAGTTCTGGTTAAGTATCCTTAAAGTACAGAGGCATTAGAAAATATTAATTAAACAAATTATTTAAATTGCTGACAGCCTAAATATAAATCCATCCTATTTATGGAGTGCAGGATTAACTTTAGGGCCATGTTAATACTGGTCACTAACTTTAATCTGGATTTCTAAAAGTGCTCATTATCTTACAGCATTTATGAAGAGGAAGGAGAATAATTTCTATGTATGGGTATTTATTTTCCCATGTACAATAAAAGTTAAAGAGAATGAGAAATAGAATATTAATGATAGACATACTTGAACAATGAGATTATTGTTGCATTTTTCCATGTTTTAAATTTCTAAATCTTTTACTATTTTAGATTTAGTTTGTGTTGTATCTATCATTTGGAGAAATAACCATGACTTAAAAATAGGCAAAACAACAACAAAACTAAAACAAGTAATTTCTCATAAAATTCTTTGGTATATATTTTTCTACCTATAAGTAAAACAGAGCCAATGTCTACTGGATCATTGATCCTGTAAGTAAAATACAGAGCCAACATCTGTTGGATCATCGGAACATCTCTTGGATCATCGAAAGAACAAGAGAGTTCCAGGAAAACATCTATTTCTGCTTTATTGACTAAGCCAAAGCCTTTGACTGTATGGATCACAATAAACTGTGGAAAATTCTGAAACAGATGGGCATACCAGACCACCTGACCTGTCTCTTGAGAAACCTGTATGAAGGTCAGGAAGCAACAGTTAGAACTGGACCTGGAACAACAGACTGGTTCCAAAGAGGAAAAGGAGTATGTCAAGGCTGTATATCATCACCATGCTTATTTATCTCACATGCAGAGTACATCATGAGAAATGCTGGGCTAGATGAAGCACAAGCTGGAATCAAAATTGCCGGGAGAAATATCCGCAATGTCATACATGCAGATGACACCGCCCTTATGGCAGAAAGTGAAGAAGAAATAAAGAGCTTCTTGATGAAAGTAAAAGAGGAGAGTGAAAGAGTTGGCTTAAAGCTCAACATTCAGAAAACTAAGATCATGGCATCAGGCCCTATCACTTCATGGCAAATAGATGGGGAAACAATGGAAACAGTGGCTGAATTTATTTTCTTGGGCTCCAAAATCACTGGAGATGGTGACTGCAGCCATGAAATTAAAAGAGGCTTACTCCTTGGAAGGAAAGCTGTGACCAACCATGACAGCATATTAAAAAGCAGAGACATTACTTTGTCAATAAAGGTCCATCTAGTTAAAGCTATAGTTTTTCCAGCAGTCATGAATGGATGTGAGAGTTGGACTATAAAGAAGGCTGAGCACCAAATAATTGACGTTTTTGAACTGTGGTGTTGAAGAAGACTCTTGAGAGTCCCTTGGACTGCAAGGAGACCCAACCAGTTCATCCTAAAGAAATCAGTCCTGCACATTCACTTGAGGGACTGATATTGAAGCTGAAACTCCAATACTTTAGCCACCTGATGCAAAGAACTGACTCACTAGAAAAGATTCTGATGCTGGGAAATATTGAAGACAAGAGGAGAAGGGGATGACAGAGGTTGAGATGGTAGGATGGCAACAGTGACTCAAAGGACGTGAATTTGAGTAAGCTCCGGGAGTTGGTGATGGACAGGGAAGCCTGGCATGCTGCAGTCCATTGAATCACAAAGAGTCGGACATGACTGAGTGACTGAACTGAACTGAAAATAGAGCCAGATAGAAAGGGCTTAAGAAAAATCTGTAAGAAAAAATACCACAAAATAATTAAAAATCCGTAATTATTGAAACACTTATTGAAGATGACTAATTTAATGGTTTTATTGTGAACTGAAAAAATGGCAATGATCCACCATGTCTTTGAGTTATATAGACTACGGATATACACTTGATCTTATTCTAGGGTTCACCATGTCCATATTCTGGGCCAGCTAAGGAAACATAGGCAATAACTCAGCAGATGACACTCCTGTCCTTAGGTCGAGACTAAAACCAAGTCTAAAAATGTTTGTTTCACACTTCATATAGAAATAGCGCTGAGAAATCTATAAAAACTATTTATCATAATACTAAATGGATCAATGCAATCCCCATCAAAAGCTCAGCAAGTCATTTTGTGGATATCAGTAAACTCATTCTAAACTTTATGTGCATGTTCATTCAGTTGTGTCTGACTCTTTGAAACCCTATGGACTGTAGCCCACCAGGCTCCTCTGTCCATGGCCTTCTCCAGGCAAGAATACTGAAGTTGGTTGCCTTGCCCCCTCCCAGGGATTTCCCTGATCCAGGGATCAAAACCACATCTCTTATGTCTCCTGCACTGGCAGGCAGGTTAAGCCCTCTCAACTTTATATAGAAAGGCAAAAGACCCAGAATCGTCAACACCAAACTGAAGAACAAATTGAAGAACTGATGCTAGCGGGTCTCAAGGTTTACTATAAACCTGTAGTTTTATAGGTTTGAACTGGATGGTGGTATAAGAGGAGCATGGAGCTCACCTCCCCCATCAACACATCAAAAATGCATCTACAGGTGGAATGGTCCTCACTGAAGTCTACCTGGAGACTGTCAGAAGGACTTCCGTAAAACCAAAGCTATGTGAAAGATACACACCTAATCGGGTAGGAAGGGAAGAAAAATGATTGGATCAAGACCTGTGCCCCTGTGAGGGGTCTCAGGGGAGAAAAAGAGATTACATAGGACACCCTCCCTGGGTAGTGAGCAGTTAGAGCCACAGATGGGTTACCCTGGTCCTGGGGTCCTTTGAGAGGGAGACAAGCCCGCTGGCTGACTGGAGGACCACTGGGCCTAACATAATGGCTGTGGGAGGCCTGAATTCCACCCAAGCTGGCTTGCCTCAGAGGTAGGGTGGAGAGAGGTTGTTCTAAAGGCTGCTGGATTTTCAGCAACCACCTCGCTGTGAATCCCAGTCCAAGCTTAGCAAACCCTACTCACTCCAGGTCACACTGCAGCACTGGATCTGGGGTGGCTGTGGCTGGGGCAAAAACTGAACCGTGGAGCACAGAGTGACTGACTCGATCCTGGGACAGCCTGGGTGGGCTTCCAGTTGGTGCTTATTCAAGAAGTGTCTCAGAGATAACTCAGATCTCTGACAGCAGCTGCACAACCACAGCTCACCAAGAGTCCATGTGGGCCCTGTCCACCTTGCAAAGCAGTTCCACAACAGAGCAGGGGGAGTAGAGGCTAGGGTCAGGGATCGGCTGTGATAGACAAAGGAGACTTGGACTCGAGGATGTGCCTGAGAAGAGTTGCCGGGGCCTGTACTCAAGCTTAGAACCTTCAGGGGCCTCACTTCCCTCTTCCAGGGCACTGGCTCCTCCAGGGCAATGTAGGGGACAAAAACACACTTCGAGGGAACACAGCTAGCCTGGGCCTGACCCTCTGGGCTTCTACTACAGCCACTTGGGATCAGACCCACTGACAGGGTAGTGATGGTCACTGAGCAGAGAGGAAGTCCCATGTCATGCTGTATGTTACAGATCTGGCCCCTTCACCTCCAACCCACCCCCTAGCAAGGTGATAGCTCCAGCACACCCAGATGAATGATGCAACTTGCATCCATGTCAAGTCCAGCCCTAACCCTGCCAAAGGTACTGGGCATACACAGTTTGTATAGGGATGCTCCCACATAAAGACATTTATTCAAGACTTCAGAAAGTAACTATTTCAGTCAAATTCATAGATGCAGAGAAAGTTAAGCAGAATGAAAAGGCAGAGGAACTACTCTCAACTGAAAGAACAAGAGAAAACTCCTGGAAAAAAAATAATGAAACAGACATAAACAATTTACCAGATAAATATGTCAAAGCATTAGGAATTTAAATGTTAACAGAATTAGGGAACACAACTAGTGTAAACAGTGAATAGTTTAGCAAGAAACAAGAAAATAAAAAAGATCCAATCAGCAAATAAAGAATTCGATAGCTGAAATTAAAAAAAAAAAACTCATTAGAAGGAATGAATAGCAGACTTAGTGACACACTTCACTGATTCCCAGAACAGCAACTCTGTAAAATGATCTCAGTAACCATACATTTTAATCTGGGAGCACTCTAGTATTGTTTCTGGATTGGTACTTGCTTACATTCTGCCACAGAATGTGAAAAATGCCATTGTCACTTTGCAAAAATGCCGTTTCTTAAGAAAGACAGACTTTCCTGACTAAAGTGAGGGAAAGAGATTCCACCCAAATCCTATCATTCATTACTGCCTGAAATTGTAACATGTATTTATAAGTTATAACATGTATTTATAAACATGCAGTTTATAAATACACCCAATCACGTGGAGATATAATCACCAGACAGTATCTTGGTCACCACTTAAACCTCAATGCCTGAATGAATGAATGAGTGAACCTGTGAATAGAAAACAGAATAAATGAGGCTATAAGAGAAACTTATGTTTAAGGAATTTATTCAAATGCTCACGAAATTTTAACTGCCGATTTGAGTTCAAACCCTATGGGCATTTCAATGTGCCAACCGTTTCCATCTTGCTTCCAACAGTTAATGTCACTGTGGCCATGGAGAGCAGCATAATATAATAGGAATTTGAGCCATATGGAATTTTCTTCCTAGGTTGAGTGCTATTTAATCTATAACATGAAATATATAAAGAAGTCACTCTTTATATAGGAAGAGGAAGGATATCTTAAGCAGAAGAATCAGTAAGTTCAAGGGCTTATATATCAGGGAATAACATGGATTATTCTATAAACTGACAAAAGGCCAATATAGTTGGAATTTAGTAAGTGATTGACAAGAAACGTGTTTGAAATGAATTTGGAGGGTAGGCAAATGTCAGATCCTACATAATCCTGTAGGTTATGCAAAGGAATTCAGATTTTATTCTAAGTATGATAGGAAGACACTGAAGGTTTCAAGTTTAAAGAGTGACATGATCTGAGTTTCTGAATGGTCATTCTGGTTGTTGTGTGCAAAACAAAGAAATGGTGAAATATGTATATACGCTCTATACCTTCACACCCCACTTGTTACCTTTGGAGAGCTATAAAGGATGGGGGAAGAGAGTCTTTTGTACAGATTAGGCACATGGCAACAGTGGAGATTATGATAGTCTCTGAACACCAGACATAGGTATATCTCCCTCTTTCTCTGTCCAAGCTGCCTGCCCTAGAAGCAGTATGAGCAACCTAACAAAGAATAAGCCCTTGCCCTACAGATTGCAACTCTGATATAAATGGAACACTAAATGAGATATAATTCTATATGAAAAACATTCAGTATGTAACATATATTTTCTGTTAAAGTGTATTTTATTCCCAAATGCTATCCAATTGCTAACTATACTTTTCTTTTTTCTTGGCCATGTGATTCTTACATCTAATTTTTTTTCACCAGCTTTGTTTTCTTTTATTTCCTAGCATAAAACTCAGGAATTTAGAGTTCCTCGTGGAAAAGGGAGGCTTCCTATACTCTTGGTGGGAATGCAAATTTGTGCAGCTACTATGGAATATAGTATGGGGATTCCTCAAAAAACTAAAAATAGAATTGCCATATGATATAGCAATACATATGATATAGCAATCCCACTCCTGGACTTATATCCAGACAAAACTACAATTCAAAATGATACATGCACCCCAATGTTCATAGCAGCACTAGTCACAACAGTTGAGACATGGAAGTGACCTAAATGTCCAACGACAGATAAATGGATAAAGAAGATGTGCACATATATGCAAGAGAACACTACTCGCCACAAAAATAATGAAATAATGTCACTTACAGCTACATGAATGAACCTGGAGATTATCATACTAAGTGAAGTAATTTAGATAGAAAAAACAAATATCAAAAACAAAATATCAAGTATCATATGATATCACTTATATGTGGAATCTAAAATATGATACTAATCAACTTATCTATGAAACAGAAACAGATTTTACAGAGAAAGAGAACAGACTTGTGGTTGCTGAGGGGGACGGAGGTTGGGAAGAGAAGGACTGCGAGTCTGAGTTTAGCAGATACAAACTATCAAGTATAGAATAGGTAAACAAAAATGTTCTACTGTATAGCACAGGGAATTATATTCAATATTCTATGATAAACCATAATGTAAAATTATGAAAAAAATATGTATATGCATATAACTTAATCACTTCGTTGTACAGCAAAAATTAACACAATGCTATAACATTATAAATCGATTATACATCAGTGAAGTAAATTTTGAAAACATTCTTCATGATCTGGTCCCTACATCTCTCTATTCTCACCTTTATAAGCAATTTCCACTCATCCATCACATATCCACAAACACACATACACACATACTTAGTGCTGAAACAGTAATGAATATAGTCATCGCATCCTATTATTTCTTCCAGGCTTTTATATCTTTGGGGATGTTTGACTTTTTAATCTGACAAACTTGTATTCAATCCTAAGACTTCAGTTGCCCTCATCTTCCCCAGAGAGCTATCCCTGGTATTCTATTAAATGGAGGCAGTTACACTTTTTCCTAAATTTTCTCTATATCTTATTTATGTATATACTAATGAATTTCTTTATCAAATTGCTATTTATTTATTCCCAGAATGAGGTTCCTGTTAAGGGGTTACTTCTCATTTGTTTTATGTTTCTTATGTCTAGCAGCATTCGGCTTGAGATGGTTTGGCCATTCATGGAATATGTTCTAGGCTGGATTCTACTTTTCATCTACACATATTTTCTGAATAACTACTATTCAAGTGCAAATAACATAAATTCAGATTATGAAGTAAAAGTGGAAACCAGGATAACTATTATTAATTTGTCCAGTCCTCCTTGCAAAATGTGTTGCGACTTGACAAAAGGAAAAACATAAATTCTTAGTGAAATTGCAAACATCCTTTAGAATTATAATTTTTTTCCTTTGTAGTTTTGGAAGTCTATATTTTTTAAAGATGTAATGTAGAATAAAAAGATAAATTAAAAGTCCATGACAAGCTTGTTTTAAAAAACTGAACTTGGAAGAAATACATCAATATACTATGGATACTACCTTTTTATGGTTTTGATTTAAAGCACTTTAAAAATAATATTTCTACTAAAGGCCTCTACCACAATTTATAATGGTTTTGGTCTTTATTCTTTTGTTCAGAATGCTGCTGACCTTTGAAATTCAAGAAACTGGGAGCTGGAAGGAAGAGAATCAGTATTTATTATTTGATGTGGTACTGTGCAACCAGGCCTCTCTTAGCTCTGACAAAGGAAATCAGAGCTTGTGAAGGTATGGGAAAAAGTTAAAAACCAAACAAACAAAAAACTCCATCCATTTGTAATCCTGGTAATAGTAATAGACTATAACATACTTTTTAGATTCAAGACCCCAGAAATTAAGAATGAAATGTTTGCCATAAAAAAGAGGTTTCAGTGGATATATTTTTCTGATGGATGTTATTTCCTCCTCAGATTTCCTCACCTCCTTTCACGAGGCCACTAGAATGTCTAAAAATAATATAAGTAAAAATAATGTTCTAATGAATTAATTACTTCAGGAAAAGAATCACAGATCTCACATGGTTATGTTAATTTTGCTGGAGTCTAGATATTTGTGGCTGGGATCTTTGTTTATCTTGTTCCCTCTATAGAATAAATACCTAAAATAGTGGAACAAACATGGTGAGATCTCAGTATTTATTGGACTAATGAATGACGTATTACATATCAACTTAAATATAAATGGAAATAACTATTCTTTCCAATGGTCATACAAATATATATATACATATGCATATTCTTTTAAAGATTTTTTTTTTTTTTTGCTACACAATGCAGCATGTGAGATCTTAGTTCCCCAACCAGGGACCAAACCTGTGCCCTCAGCATTGGGAGCATGGAGTCTTAATTACTGGACCACCAGGGAAGTCCCTTAAAGATTTTTTATTGAAAAGATCTCTGATATTTCTCTTACCCAATCCTCCGATTGTTAAATTCTGCCTCATTTGTTCTATTGCCCAATCTATACATAAATATATAGTCATTATCTTTCATCTTTTCCTAAACTTTCCAAGAGTAAGATGTAAGCAGAATATCCTCTCACTCCAGACAAAACAGTATTTATGTTCCCCAAACGAGAATACTTTCTTGAATAAAAATCATATAACCCTTTCTCAATTTAAGTTCTTCAATCAGGAACCTAAAATCAGTACATCGTTCAAGCCCATGTTCCCATTCCAATTTTGTCAGCTGCCACAAAAAATGATACCTTTCTCATTCTAGTTCTGATCCTTGTCTAAGACACCATGGTGAGTTTAGCTCTCAGCTCTCCTGTGATTCTTCCATCCTGAATTAGTTCCTCAGTGTTTTCCTGTCTTTTGTGTTATTGATAGGTTTAAAGGTGCCTGTGCTCAATCACTCAGTCATGTCCATCTCTTTGAGACATGATGGACTGTAGCCCACAGGGCTCCTCTGTCCATGGAATTTTCCATGCAAAAATACTGGAATGGGCTCCCTTTTTTTACTCCAGTAGTTTAAAGTGGACAGGCCTTAAACTCTATAGCAGGAGCCTCAAACTGGGTCCATCTGATGATTCTTCATGTCCTGACTCAGTTCATGCACTTTTGGTAAAAATTCCACAGAAATAATATTACACACTTTCTGGTACATCACTTCCAGAGACACTTGATGTGCAAAAATTCTTGCTCTGGTCACTTTAAATTTAACCACTTGGTAATACTGGGCTCTGTCAAGTCTTCAACTATGCAGTCACCATTTCTCCAGTATATTAGTATATTGTAGGAAAGTATTTCAAAGTGAGGCATCAACTCATTTCTCAACAAACCACCACTAAATAATTTCAGTATCCATCTACTTAATTAACCATGATCTCTGATGGCTGCCAAATGTCAATTTTGTTTCCATTATTCCTTCAAAAGTTGCTGGCATTCTACTATGAGGAATAATTCTATCTCTACCTATGTGTAATTATATAGCTATGATAGAATATATGGGGTTTCAATCCATTGTTATTGTCATTTATTTTGATGACAAAATCATCTCATTCAAACTGGCTCCCACCTATGTGCTTTAGACATGTCCTAACATTCACTGTCTGTTGTGTTTGTCATTTTCTGTTGGGACACAACCAAAGCAACTTCAGTTCAGTTCAGTTCAGCTGCTCAGTCATGCCCGACTCGTTGCGACTCCATGGACTGCAGCACAACAGGTTTCCCTGTCCATCACTTACTCCCGGAACTTGCTCAAACTCATATCCATTGAGTCAGTGATATCATCCAATTGTTTCATCCTCTGCTGTCCCCTTCTCCTCCTGTCTGCAAGCATGCCCAGCATCAGGGTCTTTTATTTTATTTTTTTAAATTTTCTTTACTTTATTGTGTTGGTTTTGCCATACATTGACGTGAATACGCCATGGGTATACATATGCTCCCCCTCCAGAACCCCCCTCCCTCCTCCCTCCTGATTCCCTCCCCCTGGGTCATCCTGGTGCACCAGCCCCAAGCATCAAACCTGGGCTGGCAATTGATTTCACCTATGATAATTAACATGTTTCAATGTCAGCGTCTTTTAAAATGAGTTAGTTCTTCACATCAGGTGGCCAAAGTATTAGAGTTTCAACTTCAGCATCAGTCCTTCCAATGAATATTCAGGACTGATCTCCTTTAGGATGGACTGGTTGGAACTTTTTGTAGTCCCAGGGACTCAAGAGTCTTCTCCAACACCACAGTTCAAAAGCATCAATTTTTCAGCACTCAGCTTTCTTTATAGTCCAGCTCTGACATCCACACATGACTACTGGGAAAACCATAGCTTTGATTAGATGGACTCTTGTTGGTAAAGTAATGTCTCTGCTTTTCAATATGCTGTCTGGCTTGGTCACAGTTTTCTTCCAAGGAGAAAGCGTCTTTTAATTTCATGGCTGCAGTCATCATCATCTCCAGAGATTTTGGAGCTCCCAAAATAAAATCTATCACTGTTTCCATTTTTTCCCTATCTATTTGCCATGAAGTGATGGGACCGGATGCCATGATCTTAGTGTTCTGAAAGTTGAGTTTTAAGCCAACTTTTTAATTCTCTTTCACTTTCATCAAGAGGCTCTTTAGTTCTTTGCTTTCTGCCATAAGGGTGTTGTCATCTGCATAACTGAGGTTATTGATGTTTTTCCCAGCAATCTTGGTTCTAGCTTGTGCTTCATCCAGCCTGGCATTTTGCAAGATGTATTCTGCATATAAACTAAACAAGAGGGTGACAATATATAGCCTTGACGTACTCCTTTCCTGATTTGGAACCAGTCTTTTGTTCCATTCCAGTTCTAACTGGTGCTTCTTGACATGCATACACATTTCTCAGGAGGCAAGTCAGGTGGTCTGGTATTCCCATCTCTTGAATTTCCAACAGTTTGTTGTGATCCATTCAGTCAAATGCTTTGGCCTAGTCAATGAAGAAGAAGTAGATGCTTTTTTCAATGTCCAACAGATGTTGCCAAATTGATCTCTTGTTTCTCTGACTTTTTAAAATCCAACTTGAGTATCTGGAAGTTCATGCTTCACATATTGTTGAAGACTGGCTTGGAGAATTTTGAGCATTACTTTCTAGTGTGAGACGAGTGCAATTGTGCGGTAGTTCGATCATTCT
>ML660765.1:34062996-34179890 GCA_007570785.1 Antilocapra americana | reverse complement strand
CTTTCTAGTGTGAGACGAGTGCAATTGTGCGGTAGTTCGATCATTCTTTGGCATTACCTTTCTTTGGGATTGGAATGAAAACTGACCTTTCCCAGTCCTGTGGCCACTGATGAGTTTTCCAAATTTGCTCCATATTGAATGCAGCACCTTCACAGCATCATCTTTCAGGATTTTAAATAGCTCAACTGGAATTTCATCATCTCCACTAGCTTTGTTCATAGTGATGCTTTCTAAGGCCCACTTGACTTCACATTCCAGGATGTCTGGCTCTAGGTGACTGATCACACCATTGTGATTATCTATATCATGAAGATCTTTCTTGTACAGTCCTTCTGTATTTTTGCCACCTCTTCTTAACATCTTCTGATTCTTTTAGGTCTACACCATTTGTGTCATTTTTTTTTTGTGCCCATCTTTGAATGAAATGTTCCCTTGGTATCTCTAATTTTCTTGAAGATGTCTCTAGTCTTTCCTGTTCTATTATTTTCCTCTATTTCTTTGCATTGATCACTGAGGAAGGCTTTCTTATCTCTCCTTGCTATTCTTTGGAATTCTGCATTCAAATGGGTATATCGTTCCTTTTCTCCTTTGCTTTTCACTTCTCTTCTTTTCACAGCTATTTGTAAGGCCTCTTCAGACAACCATGTTGGTTTTTTGCATTCCTTTTTCTTGGGGATGGTCTTGCTCCCTGTCTCCTGTACAATGTCACGAACCTCCATCCATAGCTCATCAGGCACTCTGTCTATCAGATCTAGTCCCTTAAATCTATTTCTCACTTCCACTGTATAATCGTAAGGGATTTGATTTACATCACAGCTGCATGGTCTAGTGATTTTCCCAACTTTCTTCAAGTTAAGTCTGAATTTTGCAATAAGGAGTTCATGATCTGAGCCATAGTCAGCTCCTGGTCTTGTTTTTGCTGACTGTACAGAACTTCTCCATCTTTGGCTGCAAAGAATGTAATCAATCTGATTTTGGTGTTGACCATCTGGTAATGTCTATGTGTAGAGTCTTCTCCTGTGTTGTTGGGAGAGGGTGTTTGCTATGACCAGTGTGTTCTCTTAGAAAACTGTTAGCCTTTGACCTGCTTATTTTGAACTCCAAGGCCAAATTTGCCTGTTACTCCAGGTATTTCTTGACTTCCTACTTTTGCATTCCAGTCCCCTATAATGAAAAGGACATCTCTTTTGGGTGTTAGTTCTAGAAGGTCTTGTAGGTCTTCATAGAACTGTTCAACTTCAGCTTTTTCAGCATTACTGTTTGGAGCATAGACTTGGATTATGGTGATATTGAATGGCTTGCCTTAGAAACAAACGGAAATCCTTCTGTCGTTTTTGAGACTGCACCCAAGTACTGCATTTCAGACTCTTTTGTTGACTATGAGGACTACACCATTTCTTATAAGGGATTCTTGCCCACAGTAGTAGATATAATGGTCATCTGAGTTTAATGTGCCCATTCCAGTCCATTTTAATTCACTGATTTCTAAAATGTCAATGTTCATCCTTGCCATCTCCTGTTTGACCACTTCCAATTTAACTAAGGGTATTTGTCTAATGAAAAGGGTTGAAAGAGACTGATTCTCCTTCTGCAACAGAGCTGGTTTGTTTATTTTTCAGTATGATAAAAATGCAGCACCGACTTGATTGCAAGGGCTAAGCAACTTCACATGCAACATTCACTGAGCATTACCCTAATTTCAGATACAATATGATATTCAAGGCTTGTCTCATACTTTATCTGCCTATTCCTAGAAATAGTTCTCCAAGAAACCCTGGTTCCTTTGGGTGAAGACATCATTTAAGTGTCTTGGAACTCATTGTTACAAGACTGTGTCCTATAAATGGGCAGAGCTTGGAAGTATATGTATATGACTCTACATAAAACTATAATAACTCATCTGCATCAGTTCTGTTCAGTCACTCAGTCATGTCCGACTCTTTGTGACCTCATAGACTGAAACATGATAGGCTACCCTGTCCATCACCAACTCCTGGAACTTGCTCAAACTCATGTCCATCAAGTTGGTGATGCATCTTTATCACACTGAAAAGTAAACAAACCAGCTCTGTTGCAGAAGGAGAATCAATCTATTCCAAGCCTTTTCATTAGACAAATTTCCTTGATAAAATAGTAAGAAACAAAGTCCGTCAGTACCACTTCTGGTAAAATAGGTAGAAATGCAGGAGATCCATGGAAAATTGTCTCTCAAAGCCCAGTTGCAGGTTGATTCCAGGATGGCTTTAGAAAGTCACCACATATGGACCTAGGGGTCCAAGACTTCCATTCTCTGTTATCCTTAGCAAGTTGGAGACAGTTTTCCTCATGGCTATAAAACATTTGCAGCAATTTCTTGGTATCATACTGACATATGCACCTTAATCTAGTGAAAAAGGGATGTTTCTACTTGCTTCTCTTTTATTGGTACAGCCATACTAACAGATTTACCTGCCTGTTCGTGGCTTAGATGGTAAAAAAAATCTGCCTGCAATGAAGGAGACCTGGGTTCAATCCCTGTTTAGGGAAGATCCCTGGAGGAAGGAGTGGTAACCCACTCCAGTATTCTTGCCTGGAGAATTCCATGGGCAGAGGAGCCTGGTGGGCTACAACCCATGAGGTTGCAAAGAGTCAAACACAACTGAGTAACTTTCATTTCTTTTGGTAAAGTGAAAGTGGAAGTCACTCAACTGTGTTTGACTCTTTGCAACCCCATGGACTACCGTCCATGGAATTCTCCAGGCCATAATATTGGAGTGGGTAGTCTTTCCCTTCTCCAGGGAATCTTCCCAACTCAGGGATCGAACCCAGGTCTCCTGCACTGCAGGCAGATTCTTTGCCAGCTGATCCACAAGGGAAGCCCTTCTTTTGGTTAAGATTGGGTCATTCATGGCTAATTAATGACTGCTGAGGAGGAGAAGATCTATCATACTTCTTCCCTTCTATTTTTCTTTCCTGCATCATATGAAGGGGAGGATCCAAACAAATGGAGATTCTATAGCAAAGAAACAGCAAAGATGGGGAAACCAATTGAGACTGCGAGGCTCCTGGATTCTAGGACTATTTCTACCTCTCTGGTCTATAAATTTTAAACATGGTGGGGGGGGCAGCACAAAGATGTACATGATCTTTCTCTTCCATGTAAAATAATAAAATACAAGTAATTGCAAACATTTTATATATTGGGAAAATCCTAATGGTGAAGCTAAGAACTTCATTCTATTGTCTGAGAGTTTGTGATTCTTATGCAGGTTATGAGATTGTAATTCAAAGAATCCCTTCTTTTCACCAGGAGGATTAGAGACATTGAACAACAACATTACTATCCCTTTAAGGAATGCTTTCCATCTTCTAAAGTGTTTCTTCTTATTTATAACTTGAAAAAATGTGAATAGGATTGCTCTTCAAAATTAAATTTTCTTAAATTCCCTTGAGAGCTTATCATTATCATCTTCATCAAGAAGTCATCTCTTGAATTACCAGAGAGCCAATTAACATGATTATGAGAGCAATTTATATTTGAATGGTCTCTAAATATGTATTTCATGGAAGGAAAGTGAAAAATATCTGTTTGATTAATTTAATTACTAAAGGTGAAATTCAAGAAAAGAGAGTACTTCCTTTCCACTAGATTGGCTTTTCTTTTCCTCTAGGTTAAACTTTTATATCCAAGAACTCTCAAACATACAACCCTGCTGTGATGTAATGGCATCTCAGGAAACTGTGTTACCAAGCCTTTCTAGTAACCTAGGGAAGAATCTTTCATCTTTTAACTGGTAGAATATTTCAAAGGCCTTTTTTTTTTTTTTTTTGAAAGAATGTGTTCTCTGGTCTCCCTTCCTCAAGGGAAGTAATTACATAAAGTGTTCTACCTAGTTTTTAAAATCTGATTTGAAATATGTCATATTTAGTTTCTAAACAGAGGACTCTTCAAGCTTTGACCTCTTATACTGGGTCAAATGTTGTTTCTTTAGTTGGTTTTTGTTATTATTTTTTTTTAAATCAGGAATGATAATTCCTAGTTCATACATATACCTGTCTACATGGTGGAAGGGAAAAAGCTAGAGTCCTGGACCAGGCTTTCCCCCTAGAATAAGCTGCTTATGAGCACTTCACATAGTAATAATTTTGAAGTAAGGTTCAGGAAGTCCCAGTTAGCATCTATTACTGTGTGACACTGGAAAAGTTGTGACGCTGGAAAAGTTAACTGCCCTGGGATCTTTGTTTCCTGATTGTGAAGTTCAGGCACTGGGTTAATGCTAAGAATCATCATTCCATAAACTGATTCATCTCAAGTTCTGTGAGATTTCATGATTTTTACTAGTTTTATAGGGCTGTAGTCAGGATGTTTTCTAGATTTAAGGAAATGCCTTTAGTCCTTGAAAAGCTTTGTTTTATAAATGTTTTAAAGGTTAAGTTCTAAGATTTTCTTTTTTTTTTTTTAAATTGGAGGATAATTGCTTTACAATGCTGTGTTAGTTTCTGCTGTACAACCCAAATCAGCCAGCCCCATGATTTTTATCTTACTGTTTTCTTCTCCATTTGTGAAAAAACCAAAGACTAAGCTTCTTGACTCTTTATTTTCCTTATTCTCAAATTATCTATTCCTGCCTTTTTGTCTCATTGAATATACTGCTCTTATGGAAATAAAGAGATGAATTTAATTGATACAAAAGAGAAAGTTCTACCATGTGCAATAACGTCCTCTTCTTCTGAATTTGTGCTCTAGGACATCAGTAAAACTTTTAATAGAATAATGATAGTAACAAAGAGGTAGTGAATACGGCAAAGCAAGCCATATTATTTTCTTTGAGAACTAGATGGAGTCCAAATAAAAATAAACAAAAGTAGGAATGTTCCACACGTAGGTTGCTTTCTTGTATTAATTATATGTGTCTAATCTACCTAATCATTGTTTTCTAAACTGTTTATTTATTAAGTCAACTGGGTATGCAATACCATGATACGATTTTCCAACCCCCACCCCCACCACCACTACCAACTCAGCCTCTGCCATAATCTGGTGGAGGTAGTGATGCTTTCTGCGAAAAGCTTTGTGAGTAGTGGTTCTTAGACATATTTCCTTGCATGAGGGTATGTGTTTCACAAACTTAAAAGTAAAAAATTTCCTAACGGAATAATGCTAGAGGCAGAAATCTTTATAAAGGGATATAGATGGTAGATGAGAGCAGTATGATGAACTTGAGTTCTATTTCACAAGCTGACTGATTTCTCCCAGAAATGGAGTTGACTGGGTGGAGGTGATGAGAGTTGTGGATGAGATATAAATAATCACAACATTGTTGCTATTTTGATTTTAAAAGGCTAAGGGATGCTAAAAATGTTATTGTCTCTCAAGGATATTATCATTTCTTCTGAAATTTGGACTGTGCAGATTTTTGTGGATGCTATAGTCACTGGTTCTTTAGTTTAAATGGTACTACTTCAATGGGGGAAAAAACCCCTCTGACTTCTGTCAGAATGCTCAAAGTAAGCACAGTGCTAAATACCACAGTGGACTGTTTCTTAGCATCTTCTCAATACCGGGAATGGTGAGCTTTGGGAAAATGAAAGTCTCCTTGACTAGAAATGTGAAGAGATGAGTAGATTCTGTGCTCCTATCCTGGGATGATGAGAGGTTTCCAAAATGGCAGAGAAATAAAAACCATTTTAAGCATGGAGAAAGCCGAATGTTAATAGAGAATCAGATTACATCAAATAAGCATCAGAATTATATGCTCTTAAAAAAAAGTGGTTCTTTAAAAAATTGGAGAATATAACTGTTAAAATCTTTCATTTCAAACAATCATTTTCCTCAAATATGGCCTTATATTGATTAAAAAAATAAAAGTCACCATTCCTTTTTCTCTTATGACTGTTGGTTAGGTTCATGGAATTGGCATTACTTCCTGAAAAAATACTAATGAGCCATTACTAGCCAATCAAACATGTTACTACTGCAGTGGTTTGATGTCTGCTCTCTTGATATCTGCTCTGGACCATTCCAGCAATTCCAGTTTTGCTTCCTCTCATCTAGTTTCATGCCCCACCTCCCCTACCTCCCCAAATCAGCCTCTCTTATCCATTCTCCACAGAGACAGCTTTCAAGAACACATGTTTAATTGTGTTTCTTTTTGCCTAAAATTGCTTAATAGTGCCACATTGCCTAGAGTATAATGCCTAAGACCCTTAAATTAGACTTGAAAGTCCTTCATATTTGCCTTTGTCTACTTCTCTAAATCTGTAATTTTTCTGTCCCAGGACCATGTATCCACTTAAAGACTACCTCAGTTTTATCCTCTAGCTATAGCAAAGATTTGGATCAAGAGAGTTGGACCATAAAGAAGGCTGAGAACCGAAGAACTGATGCTTTAGAACTGTGGTGTTGGAGAAGACTCTTGAGAGTCCCTTGGACTGCAAGGAGATCAAACCAGTCCATCCTAAAGGAGATCAACTCTGAATATTCATCAGAAGGACTGATTGCTGAAGCTCTAATACTTTGGCCACCTGATGCAAAGAGCTGATTCATTGGAAACGACCCTGATGCTGGGAAAGATTAAGGGCATGAGGAGAAGGGGACGATAGAGGGTGAGATGGTTGGATGGCATCACCGACTCAATGGACATGAGTTTGATCAAACCATGGGAGATGGTGAGGGACAGGGAAGCCTGGTGTGCTACAGTCCATGAGATTGCAAAGAGTCTAGCTCGACTGAGCAACAACAAGACCAAAGATGCTGAAGTTCTTGGGAAACACTATATTGCTCTCTTTTCATTTATTACATTTTCTACTCTTCTTGTATTTTCATTTCTTCTCTACTTGCAAAATTCCTATTTAACCCTCAAAACCTAAGCAACGTTTTTTTGGAAAAACTTTCATGAAACACTCAGAATTAATCACTCTCTCTTTTATTTTTTCCACATCCTCAGTATTTGCACAGGTGCTGGCACATGCTAATTTCTTAATAGATGCTTTTATGTATATATGTCATGTTAATGACAGTAATTCTCTGGATCTTTAAGGAAAAAATGTGCTGTAAACCTTTAAGAGGAGTGTGGAATGTACAGGGTGCATCACGAATCACACCCAGTTGCTGGCAACAGAGACCTGGTTGGAATGGCTTAAACATATTAGGATTTTATATTTTCACTAAAATCAAGATAAGAGGTAGACACACAAGGGCTAATGTGGCAGTACCACAAAGTAAATTAAAGTCTCATCTATAGGGTTTTGTAGTGTAAGCTCTGACAGTTTTTCTTTTTGTAATACAAGTGCCTAATTTAAAATCTGCCTAAGCATCCACTTCAGTAACGGCTACCTGAATGCAGTGTCAACCACAGGGCCAGTTAAAGAGTTGGGCCATGCCCCACCTACTTTGTTTTAGAAACCTTGGTTAATTTCAATAACCGAATATTTCGGACAAAGATCCCCATTTAAATTTCCACACTTGTGTTTAAATTCACTGATACAGAATGAACCTTTGAAACTATAAGCCCTCATCCTAGACCTCAATAAAGCAGAACCGCAGGCCTGTTGCACACTCTCTCTGTCTCTGAGATCTGCTGTGTGTCCCTAGATGTGTCGTGCAATTTCTAAGACTTATAAGAACCCATTTTCTTTCCCCTAAAGTTTCTTAATGGTTATTGCTGAAGGTGTTCTGTGTGTGGAATCCAAATTTGCACCCCAGGAGTTTGCTGGTGGTCCAATGGAGGGAAAAGCTAAGATCCCACATGCCATGTGGCACAGCCAAGAAGTAAACACTTAAAAAAATTACAAACCAATGTGACAGGATGATTGTTTTTAAGTAAAAGAAGACTCAGGAGTTGTTTTTATTTCACCCTTAGCTACCTAATCAATTACTTAAAAGGGCCTATAACAAGAATGGAAAGAAAGAAAATGTTAGTCGCTCAGTCCTATCCAACTCCACAATCCCATGAACTGTAGCTCGACAGGCTCCTCTGTTTATGGGATTTTCTAGGCAAGAATAATGGAGTGGGTAGCCATTCTCTTCTCCAGGGGCTCTTTCTGACCAAGGGATTGAACTGGGGTCTGCCTCATTGCAGGCAGATTCTTTACCATCTAAGCCATGAGGGAAGCCCTACAACAACAATGGAACTATCACCAAAGATATCTAGTACGGGGTTAGTTGTGGAAGAAGGAATTTGGCAGGGCCTGGAGACCAATGTTTGTCTGTATCCTACTGTCCCTGCATCCCCAGAAAACATATGTTTATAAAACATTTGTCTTCCCATTTCCATGTGAAGCTCCTTCCTTCCTCTTGAAGTCCCAACCCAATACCCTCAATGTTCTCTTTGGTCTTTTGCTGTAGATGGTGTCTAAGGTGAGGGCTTTGGACATTTTGGTGAATTACTCAGTTTTCCTGGGTCTCTTTCATGTGTACATGCTATTAAATTTTGTTTGCTTTATTCTAGTTAAGCTGCATCATGTCAATTATTTATTAGACCAACCAGAAGAACCTAGAAGGGTAGAGAGAAGTTCTTTCCTCTCCCACAGTTTCAGTCATAGTAAGAACCACAGGGCCAGCCCAGCCAAGACACTGGTTATCTCAGTAGACTGAGACTGGCACAAAGCAGTGCTATCATGCCAAATTTGGGGATTTTATCCTAAAAACAACCCAATGTCTGAAGAGTATGAACTACTGGAACTCCAGCCATCATACATAAATACCAAGCCAAAAAGTAAAACAGAAAAGTGGCAAAATGGATCCACTCCAGTCTTACTTATAGTCCTCTCTACTTTTCTCATAACACAATCTAAAATTAGATTTATATTTTATCCGCCTCCTCAGTGAAATATAGACTGGGAAATATATTCACCCGGTTATAATGTATATATTAGCCTGGTTCTACTCCATCTCCAAATAAAAAAAATTTTTCATGGTGTTATGTTACTAAGAAGGAAGAGATATGGATAAATAAATTCTGCTAGAGGAGTTTAAAACTATGAAATCCTAATTTCATAAAACAAGAGCATTGCTAGAAATGTGCATTCTCTGAAATGCAGTTTTGGAAACAATGGTCTAGGCAATCTCTTTGAAACATTCTTCCCAGTGTAAAAACATGTCATTAATTACTAATTACTCCAGGCGTGAATTTCAGATCCCCTCAGATCTGATATTCTACTATTTTATTAGATCAAAACCTGCATGTTTAGTTCAAATAACTTTTTTGTGTTCCCTTTGGCCCTGTACATTTATGAAACATTTTCTCTAGGATGGTAATGATCCTTTCTCTTTAGAGATTTTTTCTAGAACTTGTCATTTTTCTTCCAAAGGACCAAAGTCTAGAAGCCCCTAGAATAAAGATGGGTCAGCTATATTCAGGTGCTTCTACACATCTTATTGTGTAAACAGTCTGTTGTCTCCTATGGTGTCCGCTGGAAGAAAAAATGTTATGGGCCGTATTTCAGCGGCTGTCTAGAGCCAGGCTTTTCAAACAGTGAAGATAAAAACCACCAATCATTTTTACCATTACTGAACCTACCAATCTTTGGGATACTACAATTCTCTATCAAATGATGACAAAGCTGCCTGCTTTATAAGGGAAGAAACATCTGCAGCATAAAAGATGCTGCATTAAAACACAGGCTATATATTCTGCAAAGATCCTGGCTCTGGAGCCAGATGGTTCCAAGGTTCAAATCTTGGCTCAGGCACTGGCTGGATGAAAAATCTTTGAATATTTCACCAAAAAGAGCTTTGCCTCTCTGAGCCTGAATTCCCATCTCTGAAAGGAGCATCAAAGCATTTTGCAGAATCTCGAGGTTTAGAAAAAAGCCAGTAAAGCATTGAGCATAGTTCCTGGCACATGTACTCCTCCATAATTTGTTATCTTCATTGTCTTCTTATTCCTTCCCCACCCCTCCTCATCCTTTTCCTCATCTTTAGACTATTATTTTTAGTGGCTGTAGAAGTACCAATGTTCTAATAGTAATAGTAACAGCTTTGCAAATATACTTTATACTGTTCTCCAAACACTTTCAGGTGAAGGCGTTGTTTTTTTCTTTTTCCCCTTGCAACCGATACACCTGCCTTCCATTGTGCAAATGTATTCTTTATTTTCAGAAGACTCATAGCATCAATAGACTTTGTGTCTGTTTTAAAAATAATGAGGAATGTGAGCCAGTTTAATTCACAAAGGAACAGAGACAGCATCTATCCCATCTGATTGCCTACTGTAGTCTATAATTTTCAACACGATCTGGCTCCTGCACAAATGGCTAAATCCAGCCAGTTTTCCTTTTCCTCTCACTCATTATGTTCCAGCCACACAGCTTTTCTTTCTCTTTTTCAAGCTTCAGTGTCTCTACTCATGTGGCTTCTTTCTCTCTCCCCCTCTCTTTTCCCCTCCATTTCACTTTCTCTCCCTCTCCTTTTCCCTGTCCTCCTAGAATATTCCTCCCCCCTCTCCCAAAGTTTACATGGAAGACCTTTATCTTAAATGCTGTCACTTCAGGCAGGCCTTTCCAGACCACCCTATTTAAAGAAGCTTTCCTAATGATATTATTCTGTTCATTGAGCTTCATAATATTTACAACCATCTGAGATTTTAAAATCTATGTATTCACCTTTTTATTTTTGTCCTTGCTCACTAGGAGGCATGCAGCAACAGAGGAAGGAAACTGTTGGTCATAGTTAGTGTTCTATCCCTTGTACCTGGAATAATCCCTGCCATCTGGAAGGTGCTTGATATATACTTGAATCAATGAATTAATGCTAAATAAACCTTTATTGGGATTTCCAGGTGGTGCTAGTGGTAAAGAACCCACCTGACAATGCAGGAGATGCAAGAGACACAGGTTCAATCCCTGGGTCAGGAAGGTCCCCTGGAGGAGGAAATGACAACCCACTCTAATATTCTTGTCTGGAAAACTTCATGGACAGAGGAGTCTGGTGGGTTAAGGTCCATAGGATCAAAGAGTTGAACTCAACTGAAGCCACTTAGACAGCACAGCACAAAACTTTACTAAATATGAAGGAAGGGAATCACAGGATATTTTTAGTCTTTTATCTTTCTATACTTCTTTTATATGCTGCAAACATTTTTTTCTTTCTTTCCAACAGTCTCTCAAGACCTATAAAGTATCTAATATTTATTTACTTGTAAGCTAATACTTTATTCTGCTGCCATTTCAAGAATGCTAGTAAAAGACATAAGATCCCCATATCAAAAACGAAGGACTTTATTATTCCAAGCACACAGCATGAGGCATGCAGCATGAGCATCACATTTGCATCAGTGTCCCATGCCCCAATTTTCACAGGGTGACATGAAGGGGCCAGGTGACACCTGCAAATTGAATGGGGTGCATTATAGAAGAGGAGATTCCAGTTTATGGGACCTACATATCTTACTATGAGAAATGAGCATGCTTGGGCTTTGTTCCAGATGGAAACATTATCTCTACCTTCCAAGGCTATAAGAAAAATTGTTTTTTGCTCTAAAGAGACATACTCTCTTATAAGGATGTTTACTAAAGAAACATCTATGAAAAAATAATCTGGAAGAAAGCAACAATTGTCTCCTGCTCATAAGATGTGCAGAAATGCCAGAAAATGCATTTTTCTATCTCCCAATAAGTCTCTCTAATTCTTACTCACATTTCACTCCAGTGTCTATTTTGCTCCTCTATCTTCTATGATGTGCTCAATCCATTTGTCCACTCTGAATGCTCCTGGTTCTCAGGAAGCTTATAGTCTAATATCAGTGAATAAGGAAACCCATTTTCCAGCTCCCAAACCAGACTTATGTGCCCCAACCCGTGGGTAAAGGACCCTAAATATCTGAAGTGGCAGCCACTGTTTCTCAGTGACGTCTCTCTAGGTATATTAGACAAGAGGTAGTAATGCTTTCCAGTGAGAACAGAAAGCTGGCTATCTTCTGAAGCACTTGGAAATATTAAACTCAGCAGGAGAAGTTTAAGAATGATTGCACTGAGAAAAATTCCCTTATATGATTTACTACTGTTGGTATTCATAATAATCAGAAGATCCCTAACCAGCAGGGCTCCAATACTTTGGAGATGGAAATGTGCCTGTCATAATTTGCAATGTAACCAGTCTGTATTTGTAAGGACTGGGTTAGAGGAGGGAAGTTTTTAGTCCAGTAGAAACCTAGGCACCAATATCTGAGTGTCAAGTTTTTGAAAATACTCAGCAAGTTCTTTCGCCTTATACATAAAGGATATATGGATTGATATATATGAAAATAATTTTCTCAGTTAATAACTGCAATAAGAGACATAGTATTCAAAAAGAAATAGAGAAGGGTGTAGTGGCTATATTTTACAATTTGCAAACTGCAACATTAACATTTTTTTCTTTTAACCTGTACAGAAGTTCATGGAGCCAAGGAGAAGAAGTAATTGTACATTCTGATTGATCTAACTTCAGTGTTTGTATGATCTCAATCTTTCAAAACATTTATAACTACACTAAAGTCTTTAAGGTAGGATTATCTAAAGACTATAATGACTGCCCACGCTGATAGACATTTCCATCACTTCTAGGAATCTTATATTCATCCATTAAATCCTAAGTTCTACAGTGCATCTAGGGAGACATGTGTTGCTTGATGTGTAGCATTAGCATGCTTGTTTTGTAAATTCTCAAGTGATGGGGACAAAAGCCGTGTTCCTTAAAAAAAAAAAAAATTTTACAGTGTCACTGTCTCCCATAATGTAACCTATGGTGAAATTTCCCTCAGATAATTGATTTCTAACCTCACTTCAGTCCTGAGTGTTCACTGGAAGGACTGATGTTGAAGCTGAAACTCCAATACTTTGGCCACCTGATGCCAAGAGCTGACTTATTTGAAAAGACCCTGATGCTGGGAAAGATTGAAGGCAGGAGAAGAAGGGGATGACAGAGGATGAGATGGTTGGATGGCATCACCGACTTAATGGAGTTGAGTTTGAGTAGAATCTGGGAGTTGGTGATGGACAAGGAGGCCTGTTGTGCTGTGGTCCATGGGGTCGCGAAGAGTTGGACATGATTGAGCGACTGAACTGAACTGAACCTCACTGTGAGGAACAAATATTAATCTCAATCTGTAGAGAAACTGAGTCTCAGAAAGATTTATTACAGTAGTGATAATAATATTAAGAATAGAAATAATATCAGTTACTTTAAAAAATGTTTATTGGGTATTTATCATGTGCTAAGCACTGGGCTTCCCTGGTAACTCAGATGATAAAGAATCTTCCTACAATACAGGAGACTCAAGTTCGATCTCTGGGTCAGAAAGATCCCCTGGAGAAGGGACTAGCAACCCACTCCAGTATTCTTGCCTGGAGAATCCCAAGGACAGAGGAGCCTGACAGGCTACAGTCCATAGGGTCACAAAGAGTTGGACATGACTGAAGTGACTTAGCACATATAAGCATTGTGCTAAGAATTTTATTTACCTAATTTAGGCCTCACAGGAAAAATCTGAAGTGGCTATTATTCCTAATTATTTGCAAAATAATCAGAGACATAGAAAGGTTAAGTAATTTGTCTCTGCTCAGTAATTAGCTGAGCCAGGACATGACCCCTGTTTCTGTGAAAATGCTTTGCTGTCCCTCTACTTGGATATCTTTCATGGTGTTTGCTTTGAACAAAACCTCTGCCACCTCTATGCCCATCCAAGATTGGACATCTAACCCCTCCTCCAACCTCTACTCTCACTTCATCTCAAAAGCACAAAAAGTCCTCTTTGCAATCAGTCTGCTTAGTCATTCGGTCATGTCCAACTCTTTGTAAACCCATGGACTGTAGCCCATCAGGTGCCTCTGTCCATGTGATTTCTCAGGCAAGAACACTGGAGCAAGTTGCCATTTCCTTCTCCAGGAGATCTTCCCGACCCAGGGATCAAACCCATGTATCTGGTGTCTCCTGCATTGAAGGCAGATTCTTTACCCTGTGAGCCATCAGGGAAGCCCATCAGGGAAGCCCATCAGGGAAGCCCATCAGGGAAGCCCATCAGGGAAGCCCTAGAGACTGAGGGATATATGCCTTGACTATCATGCTCATTTTTACTCACTTATTCTTTTGAAATGCAAACCTATATAAGCTGGGTTGGAAATAAGAAAATGTTACTCTCATCTACCAAGATGTAGTAGTAAAATGTAATCATCAGAGTTTTAAAATTAGAAGTGTTGCAATAAAATCCTGCAGATATATTTATCAGTGATTAATCCTGACCTTTTCATCCTTTAGACAGAAAGCCATGCTTTCAAGCCAGAGAAAATAGATGCCCAAAGTGTTACATATATTCATTAAGGAAAAATTGTTTTCTTTCTTTGTACAAAGATGCAAAGCAGAATTATGCTTTTCTCTTGACCATGAGGTTAACTTTTTTAAATCTCCATAAACAATGGACTTAAGATGGTATATTTTTTAGGAGTGAAAAAAAAGACATTTAGGACATTTAAACTTACTCTGTTTTAAAACAGCCTCTCTTTGTTGAGGCTATGTGAAAATTTTTAAAAAATAACAGTAAAACCTTCCATATGAGAGAAAAGAGCATGCTTGGTAGGAATTTGGAGCTGTTTACTTACATACCTGTTTGTGCAAAATCACAGAACCAAACTTACATATCTTTTCATGGAAGGGAAACAAAGGGACTTATTTAACAATTGGCCCTTGAGAATTACAGTGGTGTTCCAACTTCTGCAGACAGAGAACTAGGCAAAGAACTCTGGCTCCCATCAATGTGATGCTAACTTAAAGGTATGCTCCCTAGGCTAGCTAGCAAGCACAAAACAAATTCTGCCTGAAACCCTGAAACAAATAAACCAAACATGGGGGAGGGGCTGTAAGTCTCCACACCGGTGATACTGTAAACTGTTCTGGTATTTGTAGCATGCACTCAGCGAGTCTTTCCTACTCAACCATGTCTGTTCGATTGACAGCCTCTATTTTTAAATCATCTGTTACTGAGTTTATAGTAAACCTATAAGCACATTATTTGAAGCAGAACTTAAGATTCTGAACTAAGTTATCTTATTTCTGAAAGGAAGTGTTACTCCTGGATGACTATGTAATTAGGAGAACAGAGAAAGTGAGTATGAGCTTCTAGCACTAGGCTGCCACTTCCTCTTCAGCTTCTAGGAGAAGTGAATGAAATCTCGGCAATTTTGAGAATCCAACTTTTTCTCGGTGATAATTATAATACAAAATTGTCTCTGCAAACATGGAAGAGTCAGACTTCTATGGTTTTAAGTGAACTCAGGTGTCACTGATTTCTTCTCTATCAGGAAACTGATATCACAACCTTTTACTTTTTCTTTCTGTTATTGTTTTATTAAAGTTTTTACAAAATATGTATACACATTTAAAAGTTGTACTATGTGGAAATGACAAAAAGGTGTGATATCTACAGATAGTTTTATTTGTCTGAAATGTGTACCATTTCAGACCTATATTTTACCTTGTTTTTATATGTATCTTGCAAAACAGAAATCATACTATTTACATTTGCTTTTTGATTCAGCAATACATTGCAAGCATCTTTTTGTGTCAATGAATAAAGATTTACTTAGTTTTATTTTTAAACATTGCATACAATTTCATGATGTGAATATATCAAAATTTATTCAACCTATTCAACCAATATTTAAACTTTTATGCTTCTGATTTAAGAGGTATTTACTGATGATTCTACATTAAACCTCCATCTATATATACACTTTCCCTCTTGTACTAAAATATCTAAAGAATGCATTCCTAGAAATAGTATTACTGATGGAAATTTTATATATATGTATTTATCATTTGATATATACTAATATTGCTTTTATTACCAGCAACTTTTCAGATGAACATTAAATCCGAACATTAAAGTCTTTAAAATATTTGTATCAATCTGATAACCATGACATTATCTTGTTTTAGCCTGTATTTTCTTGATCACAACTGTAGTTGGATATTTGCTCTTATATTTCTATTAGCAGAATTATCTTACTGATGTAACATTTCATCTTCTATAATCATTTCTTTTCCAGGAGTTGTCTTTTATTATTTATTTAACTGATCTATAGGATTTCTGTAAATTTCTTCCTTCACTAAGAATCCATTTTTATTTACAGTTGGAGGTACAAATCAAATTAAAAGTTTCTGTTTGACTTTAATCTATGCTTCATAATGTTTCCAAATGTATTAAATAATAAATTACTTCACAGATTTGGAATATTATCTTTTCATATAAAATTTATCATAAGTTCATGAATGTTTCTGGGCTTTTCATTATTTTTCAAAATAGCTATATAGATCTTTCAGGGCCAGCAATCTTGAGTTTATTCACTGTACTTTTTCATATGCATTTTTCTATCTGGTAGAACAATGTCTATGCCTAGACCTTTCCCCTAAAAAATTCTTGATGATTTTGTCCACATATACTCCTTCACTGACTTTACCAGTTCTAAGGATCACCTGACTAATTATTTAGTACATTTGTAAAGATTTTGAATAAAATAAATTCTGGGAACTCCAGGCAGTAATATACACATAGATATGAATTCTGCAAATGGGAATGAGAAAGTGAAACTAGTATTTCTAAGCAGGTGTGTCCTTCAATAGAGTACTATGCTGTTAAATAAATAAATCTCAAATTTGAATATGAATTTGAAAACCAAATAGAAATTATGATAAGAGGTGTTATTGAGGGCTCTTCAAATAAAAGTGATACGAATAAATAACTACTTAGTATTGTCCAGGCATCATATTTTTAGATTTTAAATAAAATTTTATTTTACCATACATTTAATGTGTTGACTGAAGACTGTATTTATCTTTATTTCTTAATCAATGTTTCAAAAAAGGAGGGATGTTAGCAACTTTAAAGAATGATATTTGAAAGGTTAAGAATGATACGAAAATTTGAGACTACAATTTCAAATTTCACAAACACTTGCTCTACCTGTATCCCTACATTATAGTAGATGGGTCACTATAAGGTTTAAACTAATTTAGTCCTAAAATGTTTGGGTTTTTTTCCCTCTCACATTTTCCTGGTGCCTCACAAGCTCTTCTCAAGGAAGGTGGTATTAGTCTGACTTCTATTTTAATTTTTAAAAATTTTCCTTTGTTCTTATGTATTTCTCCAAGCCAAATTACATCTTGATTTTGGGAAGTGTGGGAAGTGGAGACCACAGTTTGTAATGGATTTCTTTTCATAATTTATGGGGCCTCCTGTGAGCATGTATGTGGGCAATAGCTGCTGCTCTGTCTGGGAACAGGGCTTGTATTTGTGTCCTCCTTAAGCCTTTGACAAAGGCTTTCCAAACCTTGACTGACCTTCCCCAGCCATATTCTTCCAAAGCCACAGGGCAGTTCTCCTGAATTCGCTGACTTGCTTGCGAGCCTGACAAAAATTTCTCCAGGCACTGAAATCATGATTTAAACATATGGCTGTCAGACTAACTTAGGACAGTTCAAGCCCTGAAATAGCTAGTTTTCCTAGAGGTATGGAGTCTCTCAAGGTCACCTAAAAAGTAACTACAGTATTTTAACATGGTTCACCAAACTAATAACAAAGGGTAAGAACAGAACATTAGTCTAGAAAAGTTGCTTTTCAGATACTGTTTCTAGGTCCTGGCTGCATTCCACTTCGATCTTTAAAAGAAATATAAGCATCTTTTAAATTTGAATTTATCTATTGAAAATTGCAGAACAAAAAAATGTTTTATACAATTTTCAATTGAAAATAGTTGATATTTGTGTTTAATTTGAATTTCTGAACATTGCTATGATTCACTTGGTTCATCAAGGAACTTCCCTGCTAAACTTCCTTTCTGAAAGATTCCCCAACACATTCAAAACAGAAAAAGCATGGTATAAAAATGGATCTCATCAGAGTTTCCCTGATACCTTATTTGTTTAGCAAACCTTTCTTTGATTTATTATTGATTCCAGAATGTGCCAAATCAATAATAAATGGCTTGTCTTTCAATGTTGTTTTCTAGAGTTTTTGGACTGCTTTCTACTTCAGCAACAACTATACCAATTATCAGAAAAGAGCAAAACATAGCAAGAGTAGATGATTTTATTCAACCTCTTATCTATTCCTTCATTTTCATGTCATTTATTTGATATTCCATTTTTTCTATTTTCAGTATTAAGCTATTTTGTATTTTCACTCAATATGAGTTGTCTTATTGGTGAAGTAGTTAAGCAGAAGTTGGATGAAGAAGAATTTTTTTATCTTCTGTGTGGGGTTATAGCTGAGTCTTGCAGATGCTTCAGCTTTAAGCATTTTATGTCTTTTGTGCTACCACCTGCTGAGTCAAATTTTTCTGAAATAATGAATTTGCTTTCCCTGCAAAGACCAATGTTTTCTTGCTACAAGGTCAAACTATATGATGAAAAAGCCCAAATGGTCAACCTGGTATTTGACAAAATTTGACTGTGTTGGTTCAACTGCAGTTTCAGCTTAATTGGTGGACATGTGTAAAACCTTAATTTCAATATTTGAAAAGCTAAGTTATTGGAAAAGTCATATATTATCATAAATTATTACACTATAAAGACCGTATTAACTCTAACTGCCAATTCTTGAAAATATTTTGTAGGTATATCATGGATATTCCATGAAAAATAAAGTTTTTAATCATCTAATACAATACAAATAAAGAAACTGAAGTTTAGAGAAGCCAAGTGACCAAACAGTAAGTCACTTACTGAGAAAGAAAGTGTCTAACTCTAAATTCCACTTTCTTAAATAGGTTATTCTTATTCTCTATTTGTGGTTGTTTAGTCACTAAGTTGTGTCCGACTCTTTGTGACTCCATGGACTATAGCCCTCCAGGCTCTTCTGTCCAAGGGATTTCTCAGGCAAGAATAATGAGTTGCCATTTCCTTTTCCAGGGGATCTTCCCAATACAGTGATCAAACCCACATCTCCTGCATTAGCAGGCAGATTCTTTTCCACTGAACCACCAGAGAAGCTCTTCTTCCTTATATCAAACATTTAAAACTGTATTTTACATTTCACTGTCACAAACATTTGTGATCAGAAATATTTTCATCAGCCTCTCATGTCAGTTCTAATCCCAGATTACATGGAAGGGGACTACCTTCACTGCTTAATAAGCATGAATTTTTGGAAGCCACAAAAATCTATGCCTGTGGTCAAATCCAAGTTCTGATTTATACCCCATGTGTCGCTGAGGAAGTCCCTTATTCTTTTTGAACCTAGGTTCTCTATCTGTTAACAACATAATTATAAGAATGTAATTGCAAAGTTCATGTTGAGGAGGGAGAAACTAGTACAGTATCTGGTACATTATAGTTATTAAATAGGAGATAATCTCTTTTATGAGGGGAGAGAATAGTATTTTGGAGTTCATTCTCTCATCCCCCTAAATGAAATTTATGAATGGTCTACTTTCTGTTGAAATTCTAACAGTGAGTACGTATAGTGACAAACAGTAAGCCCACTCAGCTGCTTTCAGAATCACACTTCACATCTTTCAAAGGCAATTAGGAGCTGTCATCTTTATAATCAGTTAAAATGTAGGACAAATAAATATATCTTTATTTGTCATCTTGATTCTTTATGTTAACTTGGTATCAGACTATACATTGTATCCTTTTACTCACTAAAAGAAATGCTTTCTGGGTCAGATCTCCCGTTCTCATAGTGAATAGCCTATATTTATGAAGTTTGCATGGGTTTTTTGTCTCATAAATACAATTACTCAAGAGTGATTATCATTCACCTTTAAAACTTTTTAGTTCTTCTCTACCCCTGCACAAGTTCATATATACATGTGTATATACGTATATATAATTGAATATACATTATATTATAAATATAATGGAGGTTTTAAAATATTCTCCAAGAAAAATCTTGATGAATGTTATTATAAGCAAAATGGAACTGTGTTAGGATAAGATTCTTTAGTTGTAAATGATAGTTAAAAAAATCCATTAGTTCTTTTTTCTACATTTAACACAAGGACGTTAATTACACTTGGATATATTTATGAACAACCTAATAAAAATGCATCCACATCCACAAACTCATTTTCATTTCATTGCACTGAACACAATTATTGTAAACATCAAGAATTGGGAGCTATTGAACAGATGGGGCATTAGTGTCTTAATTCTTGATCTTTGTTCTAGTAAATCCTTCCGTTTCATATCCTTTCCACAAATCCTACAACCATTCAGGGCACGATGAATGATTTTTTAAATGCTGCTTTAATGTTCATGTCACTTTTTGTGTTTTACAATTTCAAACAAATATGTAGATTCAGGTGCCCAAGCAGGATTATGAGACCATGTTAAAATATTCAAATAATTGTAAACTAGGCATATCCTAATCATGCCACAAGATTCTGCATATACTATAATAAATGCAGTTTCTTGGTACAAACATGCCTAATGTTTTTTATTATTACTGATAGATAAATCCTGTAAACTGATTCCTGAGATTTTTATTTTTCCATGTTGCACGCCAGATACTTAATAAATGATACTGATTGAATATCTTTTCATTATGTTTACCTTAACAAAGAAAAATAGAGGTAAATAAACATACTAATGGTTTAAAGGACTTTAGACAGAGACCATACACACACGCGCACACATTCAAAGCTTTACTGATGGAAACACATAGACATCCTGAATGTCTTAATTTTGCCATAAAAATAGAGAATATATGTTTCCTGAATCAAGTCATATAGAATATAGCATTTTAAAATGTCTATTCTAGGGTTGTGACAGCATTTTAACAAACTATGTGTGTTTTCTTACCTCCCTCCTGGCTTACACCTTAGTCTTCAGTTTGCAAATGCAATCTACAGAGTCCAAAACCCTTATTCAAAGTTTTAGGAATCATTGATATTTTATTTGACATTTGAAAACAATTTCTTTCAACAATCAGCATATTATAATCCCTCTTAATTCTGAATAAAACTGGTTTTCTGCTTGGGTTGATGGGATTGACATCTGTGCAAAGAAAAGAATTGAAAGAACATGGGTGAATCTAGGTTACACATGAGTTGCTTGTAACTGAAAACTGCCACAGATGAAAATTGGATAGCGTCCTACTTATGTGACTATTAAGGAGAGTCTGGCTCTCACATGTGTATTTTATTCCTGATGGTTATTGCTTGAGTCCTTCTTAAATCTTATGGAAAAATAATATGAACTGGAGCTTTGGGGAAAACTATTGCCGACTGTAGTAGCTGTGCTTAGAATGTATCTGATCGGTTCTCTCTTGGGACATATTCTCTTCAAATCTTTCTGGTTTGGGGGGGAGCAGACAGGATGATGAGAGAAGATCTGAGCTCACTTCCTCTCAGGAGCATACCAAAATCACAACTATATTGAGAACAACCATCAATGGAAAACACTGGAACCCACAGAAGAAAACCTTCTCCAACATAAAAAAGGAACCACAAGGAGACAGTAGGAGGAGTGGATGCGCAATGTAATCAAATCCCATCCCCACACTAGGTGGGCGACATACACACTGGAGAATAATTCTACTGCAGAGGTTTCCCCCGCAGGAGTGAGAGTTCTAAGCCCCATGTCAGGCTCCCCAGCCCAGGGGTCCTGCACCAGGAAAATAAGCCCCCAGAGCTTTCGGCCTTGAAGGCCAGCTGAGCTTAAATGTCAGAGCCTCATAGGACTGAGGGAAACAGAGACTTCACTTTTAACCGGGAACACAAAATACCAGGACAAAAGCAGTCATTTGATAGGTGCCTGGGCAAGACGCCTTGGAAGGAAAGTTATGACCAACCTAGACAGCATATTCAGAGAAGGCAATGGCACCCCACTCCAGTACTCTTGCCTAGAAAATCCCATGGATGGAGGAGCCTGGTAGGCTGCAGTCCATGGGGTCGCTAAGAGTCAGACACGACTGAGTGGCTTCACTTTCACTTTCATGCATTGGAGAAGGAAATGGCAACCCACTCCAGTGTTCTTGCCTGGAGAATCCCAAGGATGGAGGAGCCTGGTGGGCTGCCGTGTATGGGGTTGCACAGAGTCGGACACAACTGAAGAGACTTAGCAGCAGCAGCAGCAGAGAGCACATTAAAAAGCAGAGACATTACTTTGCCAACAAAGGTCCGTCTGGTCAAGGCTATGGTTTTTCCAGTGGTCATGTATGGATGTGAGAGTTGGACTATAAAGAAAGCTGAGTGCTGAAAAATTGATGCTTTTGAACTGTGGTGTTGGAGAAGACTCTTGGGAGTCCCTTGGGTTGCAAGGAGATCCAACCAGTCCATCCTAGGGGAGATCAGTCCTGGATGTTCATTGGAAGGACTGATGTTGAAGCTGAAACTCCAATACTTCGGCCACCTCATGCGAAGAGCTGACTCATTTGAAAAGACCTTGATGCTGGGAAAGACTAAGGGCAGGGGATGACGGAGGATGAGATGGTTGGATGGCATCACCGACTCAATGGACATGAGTCTGAGTAAACTCTGGGAGTTGGTGATGGACAGGGAGGCCTGGCGTGTTGCAGTCCATGGGGTCGCAAAGAGTCCGACACGCCTGCTCGACTGAACTGAACTTAACTGAACTGGGCCAGACTTACCTGCTGGTCTTGGAGAGTCTCCTGGAGAATCCGGAAGCTGTCACTCACCCTGGGGACATTCAATTACGGGAAAGTGGTGGTGGCCATATTGACTTATTAGCATCAACACACACCTGGTCCTGCCCAGCAGTCTACAGGACACGTGCTGGCGCTGGGATTCACGCCAAACAACTTAAGGGCCAAACACAGCCCCGCCCATCTGCAGACACGCCCCTAGACACATGAGGGCTCCACATGAGGGCCAAGCTCCAGCTCCATCCCCCAGGGACAGGCACCAGAAGCAAGAAAACTAGGATCTACCACTCAGGTCAGACCCTAACCTGGGACCTGCTGGAGTCTGACCATGCCCACTAGCAGGCCAACTTAAGCTTTGGGACCCCCCGTACCCTTTCCTCAACTATATCAAATATTCTCCCCCTATCCACATCCCACCTTCCCCACTCTGACCCAAGAAATATCTGAAAAGGGTTCTAGGCTCCCTGATCTGAAGCTCTGCTACCAGTGGTCTTGCACTAACCCCAGGACCTGGCTTCATCTGCCAGTGGGTGGGCAGCAACCCAAAGTCTTTGGGACCCTGAGTCCACCCACCAGAGAGCCAGCACTAGCCCCTGGAGCCCCCTAGGGTTCCTCAACCAGCCACCTCGTGACCAGGCTCCACTAAACCACAGCCAGCAGCATCCGCACAAGGTAGGGCCTGGCAACCAACCATACTAGAGACCAACCCCGCCTACCCTATCACCCAGACTCAGACAGTTAGGGTGATGAGAGGAGAGTGCACCTCTGGGATGCATAAAATGCCTCCTGCAGAGAGCCACTTCTCCAAGGTCGAGATATGTAATTAACCTATATAACAGACAGAAAAATACAAATAGCAACTTAAACAAAAGATGTGGCAGAGGAACATGTTCTAGACAAAGGGATAAGATAAAAACCTAGAACTAAGTGACAGTGGAGACAGGCAATCTACTAGAGAAAGAGTTCAGAGTAATGATCACGAAGATGATCAAAGAACTCAGGAGAGGAATGGGTGCAGGGAGCAGGAAGTTAGAAATTTTCAACAGAGAGTTCCTTGGACAGAGGAGCCTAATGGGTTACTGTCCATGGGGTCCAAATGAGTTGGGCACAACTGAGGGACTAACCCTACAAAATATGAAGAACAACCAAGTAGAGATGTATGATTTGGATTGTATGTAAAGTACGCCTAAGGCAGGTGTAGGGAAAAAAAAACATTTTTTTTTCTTCAGAATACCTTAGAATATGGGCTGAGGATTTAAGTGGTATGTGAGCTTGCTTTTCATAGTACCTTGTCTGATAACTGAGAATTTTATGGTTCAGTTAAAGCTTATGGAAAATGTGGATAAAATAAACAGTATTGTGAATTATATGAACATGGTGAAGATAATGCACTAAAACATTTGATAAGTAATGAATTTGTGTTGAGATCAAAGAGAAGGAAAGTGGCCTTCACTGGATATCTACCAGGAGTTATATAAGAGGACTATGTATTTTGCATTTGTTTTCCCATATTATGTCACACTAGCTAATGAGATAATAGTACCTAATTTTAAGACTTCAGAAAATGAGGTTCAGAAAAGTTGAGTAAATACCAATGGTCACAAGTCTATTAGGTGTCAGTGACTAAAGAGCTGTATCCATATATGAGCATTCATTCTGCCATGTGTTTGTGCTAAGTTGCTTCAGTTGTGTCAGACTTTGTGACCCCATGGACTGTAGCCTACCAGGTTCCTCTGTCCATGGGATTCTCTAGGCAAGAATACTGGAGTGGGTTGCCTTGCCCTCCTCCAGGGATCTTCTCAATCCAGGATTGAACCCATGTCCCTTTTGTCTCTTGCAATGACAGGCGGTTCTTTATCACTAGCACCACTTGGGAAGACCCATGTACCTTCTGCACCATGCTAACCTGCAAAAATCACTGAAAACATTACAGAATCTTTTTTATTTATCCCAGAGTTTGGAGCAAACAATCTCTACATGCCTTTAGAATGTCAAACATTTATGACTTAGGTATGAGAAAATTTTGGTTTTTCTTTTTACTGTATTTACCAATGCTGAGATGTCAAACCAGCCTTTGGGCCTGGGAAAAATTGTCTAACTAACATGATGACCAAAATGTCTAGCTTAAGGTACAGAATTACTTTATTACCTTAAAGTACAGTTCTTTTCTTTTTCTGAACTGAACTATTAGTTCAATATCAATTATAGCAGAAGGGATAGCCCTCTGGACATGTGTATAGTTCATTAACAAGATGGTCAGGATTATATACAGCAAAATTAGAAAGTGGGCAGCAAGTTTAGTGAGTGAAATGATTCTGTATAAATATCCAAATATTATAAATTATATATATTTGCATATATAAAAATGAGGATGAAATCCTATTAAACTGCTACCTGTACATTTCTTGTTATAGATGGATGACCATTAAAATATTAACATTAAAATATATTTCCAATGTATATGTTTGAGCCATTCAAATACTTTTTAAAAGACCACTTTACCCTCTGGGCTTCCTTGGTGGCTTAGATGGTGAAGAATCTGCCTACAATGTGGGAGACCTGGGTTTGATCCCTGGGTCAGGAAGATCCTCTGGAAAAGGAAATGGCAACCCACTCTAGTATTCTTGCCTGGAGAATTTCATGAACAGAGGAGCCTGGTGGGCTACCCATCCATGGGATTGCAAAGAGTTGGACACGACTGAGCGACTAACACTTTTCCCAAGATCTCAGCTGAAGCTTATCTGATATTTTATCATTTTACTTACCTCTTCTCCCTCACCCAGAATTATTTTGTAAATGATGAAAAGCCACCCTGAATTAATGAGAACATGCTTGATATTATTTTTCTCTTTTGGTTCACATTAGTTGGATAAAGTGAAAACATTTCTGTTGAAAAGAATCAGTACACTTCTTCAATTAGGTCAGGGCTTCCTGCCATTTAAAATTGACAGAAAAAGCAAAATGTACCAGACTGCAACACTGGAAATAGAGCTATTAGGCCTCCCCAGGATCTCTGGTCCTAGGTTTGACCTCAAGTCTCTTCTGCCCAGAACTAGTGACTGTTTCAAAGGGATTTCACAACTAGCCTCAAGCACAGAGACAGAAGGAAGATAGCAGAAAACTTCCAAATACTAAAGTCAGCCTGACACCATGGTGCAATTGGATGCACTATGTCATCAAAAGAAAGAAGCTCATCACGAATAAATACCTTTTTTAAATATTCAGAGGTAGGTTTTATGTGACTGCTATGAAGATGTTCAAACATAGACATAAGAATAAAACAGATCTAAACATGAACTCACAACCACATCTTAAGGAAATAAAGTAATGTAGAGATGTGGTTAAGAGGATAAGCTTTGAAGTTAGAAGATCTGAGTTTGCATCCTAGCATATTCACTAGCTGTGTGACCTTGGGCAAATCTCTCACTCTCTCTAATCCATAATTTATTGAATGATTTGTAAAAGAGGGATATAAGACTATCTCTCACAGATCTGAAAATTAAATGGAATGATTTATGCAAATTGATTAGGACATTATTTGGCAATAAGTAAATATTTTAAGAATATTAAATGCCATGGTTATTGTGATGTCAGGAACTTAATTCAATCAGAGGCGCACTCATTTTAAAGAGTTTCCCCCCCCTTGGTAAAAGAAAAAAATAAAAATATCAACACCTATCTAAAAGAGTCAATGTAACAAGACCATATAAAATAAATGACTGCTTTGCTATTAATTTCTTATGGTTATTGCCTGGTTTCATGTGCACCTGTTAATGATACCTTAGATGGAATATAATAAACACACTCATAATTTAGAATGGCAATTGCTTTTTTTGAAATAGTCAAACTATCAATAGTTTAAACATCCACAATTTACTCATTAAAAACATACATGTCCCAAAAGAAATTATATATACATCATCTAGCAAAACCTATCTTGTGAATATTGTATTTTAAATAGAGAATCATCATATGGGTAGTTCCATTTTCATATTTTTACCATAGTTTTCAGATAAATTTGATAATTATTCATAAATATTCATTTGCTTTGAAAGTTATAGAAATGTACAGTTGTATCTTGCTGGAGACTCACATAACATCTTCTCAAGGAAGATGTGATTGGCATTGTTTTCAGAGATCATTGCTCAAATGATAAAGTTCACTGTTTATGCTTGAAAAAACAATCAGCAGAGTGATTTGGTTGTATGTCATTAGTCATAAAGTCATTCTCAATTTGTAAAGAGACGTAAAGGAGTTGTGACTATAAAGCCAAAGGCGGGAAAAAAAGTCTAAATTGTGTCATGTTTAGGAGTATCTGTCTCTTAAGTCAAAACAGAACTATGAATTTGCATTTTATATTGTCAGGTAAGAAAATAATGTTTTCTAATTGTTAACCTGGGGTCTCAAAACCTTACTAAAGTGAATTTTATTCTCAGAACTGCTTAATAAACAAGTAAATTAATGGATAAGCACATAAATAAAACCTGGGTAATGTCACACAGGAAAACTCTTGATGCTCCGTCAGCGGCTATCATTAAGAATACATTACATTTGTCCTGTCTGAACAGATTAAGCAATTACTGCCCAGAAACAAAGGTATTATGAAATAATCTTCAAATCTCCCTTCCTTGAAGATTCATTGCTAAAATAACTTCCCAATGACACTTCTCCTTCAAAACTCAGAGGAAACCAAGCCCAATTCTGAATGTGATCTTCAATTATACATTTCTTATTACTTCAATCACCTGTTTTAAGTTTCAGTCATATAAGCTGATTGTGTTGCAAGCACAGTCAAGGAACACTTGTCGAATCAAAAACGCATGAGTGGTATAAACTGGCCATGTAGATTTTTCTCTTCTCTTACCAGAGATACAAACGTATCACAAATGTTTCCTCTGCTAGAAATCCTCCTGGGAAAATGGCTAGGAAGCTCACCAAAGTTCACACCTTGTTCACCAGAAGCATTGCATAGAGGAGTCCCATCTTTTCTTTTCAGCACCTGCTACCTAGTCCAGGGGAAAGAAAGTGCTGAAGGGACAATTCCCACAGCATCAGGTCATTTCAGTAAATGCTTCCAGAAACACAGCACCCACCTCCTCTCTGCTACAAACACCCATTCACAAAATCCGAGAACTACAAGTCGTCCCTGATTCCTTGGAAATGTAGTTAGACTGATGTTGAAACACACTCTCCTTCCCTCAGTGTATAATTATTCGTGGGTGGAGAGCCACCAGGGAGGGTAATAGAAGAGGAAAGAGGAAAAGAAAAGAAAAAAAAAAAAAAAAAAAAAAAGCAGAAGCAGGCTTCTTTTGACCTGACTTCTAAAAATCTTTCTGTTCATCTTCTCTCGTCCCCTCTCTCTCATTTTTCTAATCCAGAGAATGATGGAGTTACAGGCAAGGGAATGAATCCGGAAACAGAGATACGAAGCCTGCCTAGAAATGATCTGGGCGAATTATTTAAAGTTAAATACTCCTGGTCCTAGGAAGCCAGCACAATTCATATTTAAAGGTTATCTTTTCGCGATCATGACATAAACAAACAGTTTCCTTCAAAGATTAAAAACCCGGTTCCAGAGCATGTTCTTGCTGTCCTCTAAACTGCAGACTGAGGAGGGGTGGAAAGCGCTGATAACCTGTCAAACTGCGAAGGACTCTCACGCCGGTGGCCAATTCCCCACCGGCCAGAGCTCTTCCCTCCTAGCCCTCATCATCCGTGACTCTGCAAGACACAAGGACTCAGACGTGTGGGAGTGCGTGTGAGCGAGACAGGCGAGAGGAGAGTGCGCTTTCCACATGTGGAACCCTGCACCTCCCTGTCTCATAGCTTGCATCCATTCATATGCATGCAGTGGTTAAATATTTGATCAAAGGTGGAAGAGTTACACTGATCGGTTGTATTTTTAATAGGCACACCTTAAAATAGAGGGTTCGTACATTGCAAGTGTGAAGAGATTCTGAGGATAGTCCCTGTGCCTCTAACCCTTTGTACTCTTTCCTCCCCCCGTCTCTGCTCCCCCCAAAAAAGGGAAAGCTTGCAGCAGATTGTAGAAGGATTTGAGTCTGCAGCTCAGAGAAGGGGATTAGGGCCAGAGCGGTGCAAGTTAAATTGTGCTGCAAATAAAAAATGGGCGGATTGGTCTCCAGATCCAGAGGCTGGTACCACCTTCCTTTCTAAAATAAAATCTCTCTGGCATGAAGTCACCGCCTATTTCACATCCGGTTTGCCCTGGGACGTATTACTACTGTCTTGGTAAAGAAAAATCTTTTGTTGTATAGCTGCAGATTGGAATATTGGGAAGCAAATTCGGGTGTGAAATCTTCAGCAAAGGAGCACGCAGAGTCCATGATGGCTCAGCCGGCTCAGACCGAGTGAGTGAGCGGCGGAGCGAGGACGCCCCTCCGCTGCCGGCGCGCCCGGACTCGCGGACTCGCGGACTCGCGCCGGCTCCCAGCTCTCCACGATTTGCTCTCGCAGACTTTTCCCGGGTCTGGAGCGATCCTCTGCCCAGAGGGGGCCCGAGGTAAGTGCGGCTTCGGACCACAGCACGCAGAGCTTTGAACGTGCCTTTTCCTTGCCGGAGAGACCAGAATGCAATAGGGAAAAGAGAAAGAGGGAACAGGACAAGAACCTGATCCCATAGCAGGTAGACACAACGAATGTTTTTCTTTCAGGGTTAAAACCGCAGCGGTCTAGGAGCATTATCGTCGTTATTATTATTTTCTCCGTCTTTCTTTTCTTTCCTTCCTTTGGCAGGCAGATTTGAATGTATTCCGCGGGGTGGGTGATGATATGTTGTTTTGGTCTTTTTTTTTTTTTGGCAAAAGGGAGCTGAGGTGAAGTGGGGAGGGGCGTTGGGGGGGCATCCTCTAAAGTTAAGACGCTGGTATAGAAAACCTGTCTCAACGTTGCATGTCTTAGGGAAGGCACTCTCCTTCTGGCTGCAAAAAAAAAAAAAAAAAAAGCCTCTTTTCTCCTTTCCGGTGGACGCTGCTGAAATGCCCTCTGGTGTAGGGGTCTCTCCCATTCTGAACACGAAAAAACTCAAGTTCTTGTTTGATGTGGGTGGCATGGGATATGGGTGTTTGGAGTGTGTGTTTCATGAGGCGAGGTTGAAGGTGGAAAAGGGCTAGGAGACGGCTTGGCTTAGCGTTTCTCTTAAACTATTATGTTTGTATTTGCAAGAAACTTTCTTACTCAACAACTAAAGTGCCATGATAGGTTTGTTTTCCTCTTTTTAAAATGTCAGAGGAGGACAGAAAGCAATGGTATCTTGCTTTAGGGTTTTGTTTTGTTTCACTTATTCCTTCGGGAATTACCCTTTTTTATAAAGATCAACAAATATTAATAGGGTAGAGGGAGTTGGTTTTTCCTTCATAGCAGATGTTGAAGATTAATAAAAGATTAATATAATTATGCAATTTAGATGCAATATTTTAACATGAGGATATTTATCCAATATCCCTTGTCCTATTCAACTCTTCTATGTTAAAAGCAGTCACTAATTTAGGGAAAAACTATGAATCTCACAGTTCTTATCTCTAGATCTAGACTGTCCACTCTAAGCACCTTATGTTTCACTGCTTACATTGCCATTTGGAATGATTTTTGCTGATATATATGATCCCAGATAGTGTGGAAAACACTTGTATAGATGTATTTAAAGGCATACCACATTAAACTATAAAGTGTCTCATGAAAAATATTCTTTAAAAGACTTATAATCCATTAATCACTGACCATCCTGAGGGATTCAGGGAAGTGCTAACAAATTTTACCTTGAACATTCTCATAACTGGAATCAATTATAGCACATTCAAGTAAAGTGTTACCGTATCTCTTCCTTCTCCAGGTAGTACACTTATTTTTAAAAACTAACTGCACAAATAGATTATAATTTTAAAAATTCTCTAAGCTTTCCAGACTCCTCCATCCCTCCAGCATCCCACTACCAAGTCTAAATTAAACAATCAGACGGTGACTGATTGCATTTTACCTAAGAGGGAAAAAAGATTCCCTTATTCATGCAAAGCAAAGCACTCCAGTTTCCATCTGTTTGAGAAGAAACATTTTCTAGCAGCAACCCGGAAGAATCCAAGAGGGCTTAAAAGATACGTGTAGGCATGTTTGTGTGCATTTATGTGAGTGTGGTTTGTGTGTGAGAGACCAGCACATGGACTGACTATAAAGTGTGTCCTTTAGCCCCAGAGAAGCATTAGTGAGCATATCTAACAAGGCAATCACAGGCAGAGGATTACAAGCACGACTTCAGGATTCAACAGTGTATCTCATGATTTTTTTTTTTAAAGATAAATAGCAGTTGCTTCTGAAATCAAGGTGTATCCAGAACCCCAAGATGAATTCAGTTATCAAAGCATAATAACCTACCCCATCAGAGCCCCTGGACATGCTCTCTTTGTTGGAGACACCAGCTGAAGATTTTTAATGCACAGTACAGTTGTGGGAACTCAAATCAGAAAGGTCAAATTTATTAGATGATAAACAAGAGGAGAGTAATTTAAACTACATTAGAAATATAAAGCCTAGAGAAAAAAACAACTCACAATGTTATGTGGAGCAATATTATCACCCGAGAGCATTTCAACTTGCATTCTTTTACAGGAGAAATTAAGACACTTAAATTTCTGAATGGAGAAATGGAAGGGAAAGTGGAGAATGGATGGTCCAGGTTTCCATTGCTTCCAATGAGGTGTCATATTCCAGTGAGGTCATTTCCTGACTTCAAAGCATTTATCTGAACTGCCTCAGTCAGCCCTAGTGGTTATAACCTGATGTTTCTTGCAAGAGACATTGATCTCTACTTGTTCTACTTTTCAGCTGCACAAGCCCGCAATGAAGAAAAGTCCAGGTCTCTCTGACTACCTTTGGGCCTGGACCCTCTTTCTGAGCACATTGACTGGAAGAAGGTGGGGACCCTTTATTTTAAATCTGCATGAGAATTTCTGTAACTTTTCCATTATTCTTTCAGAGTGAAGAAAATTAACCTTGGATGAATTCATGACTAAGGGAATTAAAAAAACTTAACTGCAATAAAATTTCAGCTAAGAAAGTAGAACAGTATGAAAAAATAATCATCTTATTTGCATGTTAGTTAGAATACACTTAACACGCTTTTGTTAGGAATGTGTTAATTCACCATTTAATTCTTAAATTGAACTTTTCACTGCTCAGTTGTGAAACTGAACAAACACGCAGTTTCCTAATTCATAGAAAAAGTTACCCCAGTTAATATCTGCATACTATGTAAGTTGATTTTCCAACAAGAAAATTTCTAACTAGTTGCAAAGATCATAGAGTAACTTGTGACTATGTGCAAGTAGAAACTTTAGAATAATATTTTTAATTTGAATGTTATAAGTTTTTATAAATGCATGTGCATTTTGTTTTGAAACTATTACTTATATAACTAATCGAAGTTGAGTATACTAGACACATTTAAGAACAGAAGATAAAACTGAACTTCTCTAATTAAGTTTACTATGGAGACAAGTTATAAGAAAAATGTTATAATATGATTAACTATATTCAAAATATTAGCTAGTGATCCCATCAAGCATATAGATACATTAGAACAGCAAAGATATAAATGACCAAATATTTCAGATTCTCCTTTATCTGCTTTTATATTTCTAGTGTAATCTATTCGTGTGACCAAAGTCTTAGCCATACTATAAAAATCTAAGATTCTCCATAATGTAACAAAAAGTGAACCCTTACGAGTTAAGGAAGAGAGATGGAAGAGTCTGGAAATATAAGGATTTAGGATTTTTTTCAATTGAGAAGTTGTCAATTTTTAATGCTTGTTATTGTGCATGGTGAATAATGACTGCCAGATGAACAGGAAAGGCATTATTGTCAGATACTCTTCATCTGAGAAGTAAAGGTTCCTCACAGCTTTTGAGAAATTATATGAAGTGTTACTATTGTGATGACCTGTAGATGGAGTTAGTGCACAGTGTTTTATTATATAGTGGCTCATACAGAATCAAAATCAAGTACTGTAACTGACATTTCTCTACAAATTATATATTCAGTTTAGGAGACAATACATTGGCACGAGTGTTTAATAGCAAATAAATAATCTTGATCTTTATCTTAGGCTTATTCTCTGACAATTACATAGTAAATGAGAATTAAAGATGAAGCATAACCTGATTAAGAAAATCACGTAAAAGAATGATTATCATTCCAGTTGGCAGAGCAGAAATGGTTTGCTGGGAGGGAGGGAAAAGACTATTAGGCATTTGTGTTCCAATGCAAACAATTGGTGAGAACAACATTTATAAAATCAAATCAGGGGGAGAAAAGCATTTCCTGAATTTGACATATGCTATAAAAACAAAGGAAATGCAGGTAAAGGTAACAGACCACCCCATTTTGGGGGAATCATATTAGCAATCTGATATGCTCTGTCATGTCACTTCATCTCATCACTTACTCCCTTCTTATTTTAGTACTTCTTCCTTAGAATACTTTATCAGGTCCTATTCACAACTCAAAGTGTGCTAGCATTTCTTTTCTACCTTTATCAAGATGACCTTCTAGTATCCTTGAAAGATGCATGCATGGCAGCAGGTTTTGTGACAATGAGTTTTTAAAAATAATTGCCTTTAGAAAACTATTTTTGCTTTACTGCTGTCATATGCTAGTGAGACATCCTGGAAGACACAGAGCTTGTTGAAAATTTGATTTCAGAAACCAGGAAGATCTCTAATTTTGCAAAAAGAGAGTAAACCCACAATCTGCATGGTATTAATGTTGAATTTATGATACTGTAAAACTGTTTCAAAGAGGTACATTTAATATATTTCATATTCATGGACAGATTTTAGTTATAATAGCTTATTAAAATTTTATCAGAAAAGTTTTGCATTTTACCAATATAACACTACTTACCTAAACAATACTGTTTGTTTTATAATTGATAATTGATTATATTTCTTGCTTTTGTCAAATAAGTGAATCTTCATTTCAACTGTTACTATTTTTCTTAGATTAATCAGGAACATAAACACACAAGTGAGAAGCCAAAAGCATATTAGGTAGAAAGTATGAAAGTGATATTTTTATGTCAGTTTTTCAGTTTACACTATATATTCCTTTTTTCTCAAGGTCAGAGCTATCAATGAACTGTATCAGTAAGTGTGATCTATCCTAAAATAGAAGAAGGATTTTGGAAGTGTCATCCTAATCATTACATAAAATATGACTTAAGGAGCATAGATAATAATGTGATTGATACAATAAATATACAATATTTGAACTGTGGTTATTATATGATCAAAATTCAAAGACTAGTAGTAATAAGGGATTAAAAACTATATATTCACAGAGAAAGAATTAAACAGGGATAATCACTCTGATATAGAAGAATGAAAATCATGTTTCAGACTAAAAGTTAAAGAAAACTGGATTTTAGTTAAAACTCTGCTCACAAATAGCTGTGCTTTCTTAAAACAGTAATCCTGCATTACTGCTTAGTAAAACCATAAATTAAGAATATTGGACATTACCTTTTCCAAGGTATATTTTACTTCTAAAACAAGGACAAAAGTTCAATTAATTAGAGGTTTGGATAGACAAATTATAAAAAAGTTTTGGTTTATTGACTAATAAATCTTAATGGAAATAGAAATTACACACTGATGTGAACAAATAATTATCCTAAGTAACAAGTTCTATTTTTCTCATTTAAATACCCAAAAGAACATTAAAACAACAAAAGAAACATAGGAAGTAGACGAAGGGAGGGATGTTGGTAGATGCAATTTTAGGATTATGCTACCTATTAAATGAAAACATAGCTATTAATTATTTTGGTAGCTCATAAATACATTTTTTTAATTTTGGAAGAAGTTTCCCAGATTTGGTTTTTCAGTAGTGTTCTTGCTTGCCCAGAGAAAACATGCATTAAACTCTGTACACACACTGAGAATTATAAATGTAAAGAGACAACTCATGTCCTGTAATTTTCCTTCCATAGTTAGAAATATTAGAATATAGAGCATATCATCTATGAGAACAAATACGAGAAAATGTTAAGAATTAAGCTATGATTTTTTTTTTTTTACTTTACCAGAAGGAATTTTCAAATAAAGATTCAATAGAAAAGAAGTTGAAAAAATTGCAGAAGGCTTTATTTGGAAAAAGGTTTTAGTCAAAATGTATAATTTAGCTACTGCCTCTGATATTTCAGCTATGGACAACCCTCATTACAAGATGAACTTAAAGACAACACCACTGTCTTCACCAGGATTTTGGACCGACTCCTAGATGGTTATGACAATCGCCTGAGACCGGGATTAGGAGGTGAGTAGCATTATTGTGTTTTATTTTAGAGAACACTATTAAGCCTTTACTATTAAAGCAATGCTCCCCTCTACATGGTAAAGTAAGGAAAACGACAGCATGTAGTATAATGACTCATCCTATTTTCAATAGATTGCCCAATGTTAATTCAGTTTTCCATGGTCATCCCATGCACATACCCAAACATGATAAAAGGCGATTCAAACTTCTCAAAATGTACGATAGTAATGTTGCATTTACTTGACGTTCATAATCGTTTGCAAGTATGATCTGATTTTCCAAGGGAGAAAGGTGGTTAATAGTCTCCCTTCCAGCCCAAAGACTGCATTACTATTTCATTCCACACTGCTTTGTTTGCATTGGATTCAAGTAGAATATCTCTGAGTCTGTTGCTGTAAACATTTCTTGTGGAATATTACAAACGGATCCACTATTTTGTGTTAGATTAACCCCATCTCTGGGACGAAAGGTGAATGAGATAGATTGTAGTATTTATCTCAGTGTATTTAAACTTAAACTGTAATTTTCTATAGTAAAAATGTATTTTTCTTTGTATACCAGTTAATTGGTTTACCAATGAATTTCTACTCAGGAAGAAGATAGCACTTAATAATACAATATTTAGAACAATAAAAGCAAATAATACAAGACATTACACACTTATTTAAATCACCTTTGAATAAGATAATTAATGTATCTTATTTAGTTAAGCAAAGAATAATGAAGTCAAAACAAAATATTGATCTCAGAGTAAAACAAATGAGGCAAAGAAATGAATTATTGTTCAAAGTCACATAAGAAACTAAGGTTAGAATCTATGACTCCCAACTATAACTTATGCTGTACTTTCTCAAGAGCATTTGTTGAAACTATTTAATAGCAATATTTAAATTACTATGAAATGGCAGTTTTAAGAAATTCATCACTTCTCCATCTAGACAGCAAAGATATGCAAAGAATAAGCTTAAGAATTCAATTTGTCATTTTAAAACAGAATGGTAACATGGATTTAGAATCTTGGTTCTATTACTTTAGGTAGTGTGATCACAGGGGTATGGGTCGTAGGTCTGCTTTGAGGCCGCCAAATGCCATTAGTTTCTCAGAGGTTTAAGGGAAACTCCTTTGTCAAAGTCGCAATTCAGAAATATGTCAAAGGTCTTACCAGGTGTCCTTTCTTATCAACCTCAAGCATTCATTCTATGACATGCGATACAAATTCCTTCAGGCTTGTTATATTCCACTTGGTTTCCCTTTACTAAGTTCTTTGGAAAAGTATTAAGGAATAAAATGTATTGGTCACAAAATAGAGTGCCTAAATGTGTGTGTGCTGTATTAATATAAAATCTGTGTATACCTAAACATCTAGAGTGGTTCAGGAAAATTGTTCTTAGTTTATTAAACTTGAAATAAATTGCAAAGACTGCGGGTGGGAGGAACGGACAAAAAGAATGTCAGAATAATGATAATAACTTTTACGAATGGGCATGCATCTGATTTGTTTGTTACTTATTTATCTTCCTTCTCCATATCAATCTATAGAAAATCTGCAGAATTTTATACTATATCTAGAAAATCTTATCTTCATTCTAGTTTAGGAAAGTGCATTTAATACTTTAACATGTGAATATGAGTATCCTCTTTTAAGTTCTATGCATAGTTTTAAGTTTGTTAAACAGTTTTACACACACATATACACACACACACATACCTTCTTTAATAATCAGCTATGTGGTCATATTGTTATTTGGAGTACAGATAACACATCCATGACTGCTCATTTAAGTTTAATTATGTATAATAACTTTAATAAATGTGTATGTTAATTCTTTAATCAAATATAGTGTAAGCAGGAAGCATTTCACCTACTTTTCATATGCATACCTAAGTCTTGGAGAGCCACAAACCTTGAAGATATATAATATAGACTCAGAATGAGTTGAAAAGCTACTCTTTCAAGACTCAAGATAATAGTGAATTTATTATACAGAAACAACTACATTAATTCAGGCAGCAATTTTCATGGAATCTAATGTATTATCTACTTAACCCCCTCAGAATAACAAAAATAGTTATGTAAAGAACAGAGGAGTGGTAGGCTAAATATAGCTAAGATGTATTCTTTTTAATTTAAGTGAATATAATGTCCTCTACCATAGTAGAGGATTCAAGGGCTCAGGAAAAAGTTTTTAAATGGGCCTGCTTTATTCTTTTTAAAGGGGATTTTCTGATATTTGTGATTTCTGGAAATGGTAATTTTGAGGTTATGATAGATATGAAAACAAATTTAAAAGTAGCCTAAATAATTTCCTCTATTTCTATTTTATGTGTCATGCTATAACATACTGCAATTAAATCTGATGGATTTGAGATTTATGAAAAAGTTTTAATACTAACTAACCTAATTTTTGTCATTTTTTGGAGTGCCTTTTCAGTTTTAAGGGATATAATGGGATGTGTTTATTACCCTAGCTCCAGAGTCATTTACATGTTTAAGTACATTTTGAGAATGTTTATCTGTCTTTAGAAAAATACAGCCTTAAATATTAAACACAGTTTTTAGATATGTTATAAACATAATCAGCTACAGAATTAGAGAAAAATGTTAACATCATGCATGATTTTTGGATGCTGTAAATTGAAATTATCTATTACATACATTTCTACAGAATTATTTAATTCTATGTCTTTACCATAGATTTCTGGTAAGCTAAGTTTAACATGCATTCTAGTAGCTCTCTATTATAAAAATCAATTTTTTGCATGATTCATTTTCTTTTCAATGCAAAAAACTATGTAGAGGCAATACTTGAAAGATTATCATTAGCTTATAAAGGGGGTAAAAATTTCCTCATAGTAGATTCATGATCACAGCTGGAATAATCTTATTTTGCAAGAGAAAGGAGCCTACTGTCTTCTTTATTATGATAAAAGTCTGGTTTTATAAAAATAACAACATTGTGCAGAAGGCAGAGATATTTTGTTCTGACTGTCTTGATAAAATATAGAAATGTGGTAAGCTAAGACTTGAGACAAATGTAAGAAACTCTCGTACGAGCAGTTTCATCATGACCTGTTTTTTAGAAACACACACAGCATCCAAAGGTGTAACATTACTCTTTGGAAATGTACACACCCTAGGTCCAAAAATTAAGAAACAAATATATAACAAGGTTCATACAGATGATAAGAGGTTGCAATTATTGTAATACTATTTTAAAAGGACTCTCTTTTCAGGGTCAAGAGCAATCTTAGGGGGAAAAAAAAATTAAGGGCAACATAAAAAATGATATCCTGGAAGGCTATCTCAATTTAAAAAAGAAAACACTAAAAAGGATAGTGTGTGGAATTCTAGTAATACCCTCTATTCAGGGACATAAAGAGAAAAAAATTTGGCAAATTCATATTTTAAGTACAGAATTAAGGAAGGAAGCTTTAAATAGACTTGAATTGAAATAGTCTGTAGCCAGAAAATACAAATAAAAATTGTCAGTGATTGCTGAGTTCATTCTCATCTAGCATCGCCTTCTTTGAGGGCAAGGTGTAGAGGGCTCCTTCTTCCTTGCAACCAGGGAGTGAAGAATGTTTTTGAAAGGCTCTTGCCTAAAGCATGGTTACCACAGAAGAATAAAATGATTGAGGAAGGAGAGGAGGTAAAATCCAGAAAAAAAAAAAGGCAAGATAAGAAAGGAAAGGTTAGAGCAGAAAGGAGAGCAAGAGGGTATTGAAAGAGGGTATTGAAAATAAGGAAAAAGAATAGAGAAAAGTGAGAGAGCTGGAGAAGGCAGAGGAGAACAGCTAGAGAAACTGGTACAGGAGAGGCATCTGTTACAAGGCTGGCTAGGCTCAGGTGTTCCTTGACTAATCAAGATTCCTCTTTTCATTTTAAATCAAGACCAAACCAAACATCTTTTTAGGAAATCTGTTTTCTCAAGGTTTCTCCTTATTGGCTGTGACTCTAAAATTAAAGAAGCCTAAATTTTCTCCAACTTTCTAAAAAATTAAATGATGCCCCCCACCCAAAATTACACCTATCTGGGTAAAATTTCAGTCACCATCACATTGGCTTTCCCTGCACTCTAGGAGTAGGGCTAAGAACCATCCAGAAACAAAGATCCAAAACTGCATTCTGAAGAACGTTTTCAGGTTTCTAAGGAGTAGCAGTGTCCTTCCAGTAACATCTTTCCCGCCCTCTCTGCCCCACCATTTAGACAGGCTGCGTCTCTCTTTGCAGTCAAAGAGTACCCATGTGCACTCATCATGTGACAAACCCAGATGGATGGGAGAAGTAAACAGGTAGGTAGGAGTGTAGGTAGAATTGGCTTTATTCCTGATGTTGTTTACTCACTGAGTCGTGTCTGACTCTTTTGCAATCCCATGGGCTGTCCATGGAATTTTCCAGGCAAGAATACTGAAGTGGGTTGCCATTTTCCACTCTAGGGGATCTTTCTGACCTAGGCATCAAACCAGAGGCTCCTGCCATGTCTCCTGCATTACAGGCAGGTTCTTTACCACTAAACCACCGGTGAAACTACTTATTTATTTCTACTATACACTTAACATATTTAGTTAAGATTTTCTTCTTTTTCCTGTGTTACAGAATTGGGTTGTCGTTGTTGTTTTAGATTTTACTTAATCAAAGTTATCAGTTAGATGAGAATTTATAACTGGAATGTAGCTGGGATTTTCTCTCAAGGTATTTGAACACTGACATACTATCTGATAAACAATCTATGCCTCAAAGCATACTCCTTATCTTCTTGATTTTCCCAATTTTTAAATTTTTTATGCCTGTGTGAGACCTTTTAGACTTCCTTTAGCCTAATTATTGCAAGAGATCTCAGCTTTAAGATAATAAGTATCTCCCACCAGGCAAGGAAACTGGACTGGATATGAGTGCTGCTGGCAAAGTTGTATTGGCTCCTTGGGGAATTAACTTGGCATCACGGGTTATGTTTCTTTACGTCAAAATAATTCAAGGTGGAACACTAAAGACTACTCTGAGGGGAAAAAAAATCATTAACTTCTGTGAAATTGTGTGCAACTTTATAAACTTTAGGTAGCTAGACTTTATCTCAAGATGAAATCTGATATTTATGTGATCTTTTTTATGTTTTTATATGCTGTGTGATGTTGAAATCAGAGGCAACCATTCTATTCATGTTCACCTAACTTAAAGCACACATTTTGTATTTATATTAAAAAGCCAGAATTTCAAAAATTTAGAGGACAATATATTATATCACAATATATTCACTTTCAATAAAAAAAAATTCCTAAATTACTGACAGTACTCCAAAACAATTTAAAACATTAGACTGCTCCAATATTTGTTATTGCTGTTGATATATTTACTTTACCAATTAATAGCTTTTCTTATTAACTTTTGAAATTCTACTCTAGAATTCTTTTTGAATTTGCTGTAGCTTTGTCTGGTGCTTTTAATGTAAAATGTGGAGCAGATGCTCAGACTTTGGCTTAATGTAGTCTATTTCCACTGAAATACTATATCTAGACAGTCCATAATTCAACTGAATTTTAGAGGAAAAGCAGTTACCAAAGACACAAGAAGAACTGTTAAAATGAACAGAGAACACCTTTTAACCTTTACTGGCAGAGAGATCCAGTCAGCTCATGAAGCCAGCTTGTCTATTGAATCCAAATGAGATGCCCAGAGGAATGTTTTAGCATGTTTAAAAACTTCCTGCTTCCATTTTTCATTTTTGTGTATAGATCATTGTGCCAAACACTTCCTAAGATAAAAATGTAGCCTCTGAGACTATGCTTAGGTTATAAAGGCCAAATTATTTGTAAACAACTACAGTTTATATTTTGTGCAGTTGCTTCTGACCTTTTTATATACTTAGCATTTCCTCTCTTGATACTAAAACCAAAGTGAACTATTAAATATATATATATATATATATGCATATATATATATATAGGGGTGTGTGTGTGTGTGTGTGTGTGTGTTTGTATAAATATATTTAGATGGTCGGTGTTTTACAGCCTGAGCTTGAGTTCTTAATTTGAAAAATCATGTTTGTAGTATTTCTGAGTTAAGAATCTTATTGTTCATAGTCACGGACTCTGCCATTTCGAAAAACTTGAAACCAAGTCCTAAGTGGATGGCATATCCCTCCAACATTATTATTCTCATATAATAAAATTCTATAAAGGGAACAGAAAGTATGATGCCTCAAAGCTACTGAATATTAGGCAATTTTGATCAAGACTTATATAGACTGAAAGAAACTCGTTTCTCCAATACAGCAATCACATCCTTTTCTAAAGCTTTGCCCTCTCCCAATAGAAATACCATGATATAAGGGGGCTAAGGAGGGACATTCTCAGGGGAGGAGAGGTGAATGTCTGCTGTAATATACTTTACCTTTTTTCCCTGGGAGATGCTTATATCATCTGAGTTCTGGAAATCTGATAACACAAAAGTACCAGGTATTGGCTAGACACCTCAAAATGTGATTTTCTACTCCATATCCAGATTTAGCAGTTGCATCATCAACTCTTAAGTTGCTCTACATTAGCAGGTAGGGGAAAATGGTAAAAAAAAAATTAGGGGAATGGAAATGAAGGACAAGGAGCAAAAATGCTGCTCCAGGCACATTGGCAGGGAGCTGAAACATTGTCCATTGCTGCTGCCGCCGCCAAGTCACTTCAGTCATGTCGGACCCTGTGCGACCCCATAGACGGCAGGAGTATAAATTGTTGGTTACGTAGTGAGCTCAAGATATTTTCAGTTTCTAAACAGGACCATTTCAAAGTGAGGTTTTAAGAAATACTTTATTATAATGACTAATGCTAGCCAATTCAGACCCCATATAGTGACTGCCTCTGTGAATTAATAGCAGCAAAGTAGCTTGAAGGAGGCAATAAACCTCCTTCATAAGTTACAAGCACACAGAACTGGGCCAAATGAATATTATTCAGAGTTCCTATTATTCTGAGTTCCTTAGTAGACAGCATTTCCATGGAAAATACGGCCAGTGCCATATTAAACAAATTGTAATAGGAATCCCTAACAAAATACCACCTACAATTCTTAACTATTGATTCCCTCTTCCATTTTGTAAAAAAAATTAGTCACTCTTACAATCCACTCTTTACAAAGTATCAGTTGTCTTTTTAAACCACAAGTAACATTATTTCACTTCATCACCCCAAAGCTTCTTATTACATTAGAACAAAGGTCACCTGCTTCTATAAAGAGTTCTTTAAGGGTGGATCCTCTTACCTCTAGAGTGTCATCTTACACCATGATTATCAGCATCACCAAGTTCCAGATGTATGGACTTTCTTAAACAAAGAGCATTTATTCTCATCTTTGCTTTATTCTTTCTTTTATGCTTTAGATCTTTGCATTATTCTTTCCTATCCTTGAAATGTCTTTGCCTGGATCTGTTCATCCTTGAATTTTTCTCACCTTTTAGGTCACAAGTCAAATGCCATCTCTTCTTTCAGAGCATTTATAATGATCTGACATTAACTAGTGTAATTCGTGCATATGTGCTTATACACAACTGTGTATATAATTCTGTCTATTTATCTACCTACCTGTTTACCTATCTATGTTTCTAACCCATTTACCTAAAATATGTGTTACCTAAGACTATGAGACATGCTGCAGAAGAACAGGAACAATTGCACTTTTGTTAACCAGTGTACTACTGTTATCTAGAAAGGTGCCTTCCTAGCACATAGAAAACTCTCAATACACATTTGTTGACTAAATTAATGTACCCAAAAAATACATCTATTTGACTCTTACTCCAATAGGATGGAGTTGACTGTGCAGGTATTATTTCTTCACTGAAGAAGTAATAAAATAGTCTAAGAGACATTAAAGGACTGTCCTAAAATCACATAGCTTGTTCTCTAGGAAAATCAGTTAAAATCCAAGTGTTTTGACTCTTAATCCAATGTGCTTACTACTTACTATACTACACTGCTTTACTGATTTTTGCCTCAAGCGCTAATCATCTTTTTGAATTATCCCTTCAAAACATCTGTTACTTCAATACTTATCAGCAGGATATCAACATTGTAGGAAATCCCTAGTAAAAACAGATCTACTGCTGTCTAGCTGTTACAGAGGTTATAATAGTGTATGTACATATGTGTGTTTGTGAATATATGTGTGTGCACATATATGTAATATAAATAAGATATATATGTTGTATGTGAAACATATCTTTGAAGGGTGTGCTTGTTTAAATAATGATTTTTAATCATCATAAACAATTTACATTGATGTACTGTCTTAGATATTCTTAATCACTATAATAATAACCACCATAATTTCATTTTACATAACTCTATTCCATCTTTATCCTTTGAAAACTTTAACATGTGTATACAGTTATACTAATTCTAAAGAATCTGTTGATTATTTTACACTGGACAGAGGATTATTATGACAATAATTTTGGATTGGAAAAAAAATTACTTGCTGATTAATCTAGTCTCTGAACATTTCTTCCAACAAAGTTATTTTAATTGATTTCCACTTGCAGACAGTTTCCTCATTGCATAAGAGGTTCATTCATGTATAACTTTAGTTAGGTGTGTAATCTTCCTAGCTAAACTTCATTAGAAGTTCCTGCCTCATGTTGTATGCTCTCAAATAGAATATTTCAAAGCCTAAAATTCTTTACTTTTCCCATATGATCCATAGAAAGGCCTTGAATACTTTCCAGATATTTCTAATAACTTCAGAGTCTAATGCTAAGTCAATAAAGCCTGGTATTAGAGCATGTGATTTAAATTCTATTGTTCCTAAAATAATAAATTTTATATACATGTATAAATATAAAATTCTTGCTGGAGGGGAGGGGAAGAGATGACAAAGTTTTTTCTGGAATTGGGAAAAAGAAGGTTCCTCAACAACTGCCTTAGCTCTCAGCCAAAACACATGCCTATTAGTGCATCTTCCATTTAAGCCTGGTTGAACTGAAGAGGGCTGGATTTCAAACCACCGTTATTTTGTCAAAAAAGCAAGTTAACCGTGGAACTATTTATAATTTGGCTGAAGTTCCTTCACAATGACCCTCTATCTTGAACCTTTGCACTCCAGATTATAAAATGTTTATCTTAAAGCGGAATGACTTCACATGCCACTTAAGGACTCCCTGGTGAGCTGAAGTGAAGGACACAAAGGATTCTATTCTTTGCCACTGAAATTGTACTCAACTGAGTGAGAATGTGGTTTGGGGATAATCATTAAGTGTATATTTGAATAGAAAAAAACTATGTAAGGGAATACATCAAGATATTAACAGTAGATTTATGTGGATGGTGATATTTCAGGGAATTTAAATTTTTAAAATATTTTTCTGAAGCATCTCAACTTAAACTGTGGACTTATATTTTGTATTAAATTTTTTTTTGTAAATGAAATAATATGTTATATTGGACTTATGCTTACTCTAATGCTTTTGTAATGTTTTAGAGTAGCATTCCCAAGTGAGTTTCGGAAACACAGGGGTAGATGATGTTGACCACATTCATTTAAAACATGGTTTCTTAGAGAAATGAGCATGGTAATGTCCGAGACATATCTTTCAGCAGCATACATAATAAGCAGTTTGACAGCAATGGTAACTTCTTTTTCCACTATATATTCACTGCTGACAAATAAAAGAAAACTACTTGAACATGTGACAAGGAAGCTATATTAGAAGGGAAAGTATAGAAAGTGGGTCTTCTGATTATCTTGCTTCCCTCAGGTTGCAGATGGAATCATCTGCTAACAATCTAAAAACAGCAGAGAGAAATATTCCATATAATTGGCAAGTTCACTTCTTCAGAGCATTTTATGATAGATAGAACAGAGTTTTAGAAAAAACTTTTATTGGAGTATAGCTGATTTATAATGTTGTGTTAGTTTCTGATGTACAGCAAAGTGAATCAGTTGTGCATAGACATATACCACTGTTTTTTAGATTATTTTCTCATACAGGCCATTACAGACTATTGAGTAGAGTTCCCTATGCTATATAATACTTATCGGTTATTGTATGAGTTATCTATTTTATATATAGTAGTGTGTATATGTCAATCCCAATCTCCCAATTCAGCCCATACCTCCTTACCCCCTGGTAACCGTTTGTTTTCTACATCTGTAACTTTATTTCTGTTTTGTACATAAGTTCATTTGTATTCTTTTTTAAGATTCCAACATAAGTGGTATCATATGATATTTGTCTTTCTCTGACTGACTTAACTCAGCATGATGATTTCTGGGTCCATATCTGTTGCTGAGAATGGCATTATTTTGCTCTTTCTATGGCTAATATTCCATTGTAGATATGTACCACTTGTTTTCTATCCATTCCTCTGTTGATGGACATTTAGGTTGCTTCCATGTTCTGGCTGTTGTACATAGTGCTACAGTGAACATTGAGGTGCATATATCTTTTCAAATTATGACTTTCTCTGGATATATGCCCAAGAGTTGGATTACTGGATCATACGGTAGCTCTGTTTTTAGTTTTTTACAGAATATCCATACTTTTCTCCATAGTGGCTGCACTAATTTACGTTCCCATCAACAGTGTAGGAGGGTTCCCTTTTCTCCACATCCTCCTCAGCATTTAGGAAAAAAGCATATTGGTTGCTCCTAAAACATCTGGTAAGCCAAGCTTTGAAGAGCTAGCTACCTCGGGGAGTGTTTATTTTCTCCTCACACTCCCGAAATAGATAATACTAATAAAGGAGTCCAAGAGAATTGTCCCACGCCACAAAGCACTTGCAAGTGTGAACACAGGGACACTTATTTCCCCAAGTAAGTGCGCATTTAATGATAGGTCCCTGCCATAAAAATAAAAAAGAAAGAAAGGACATAATCTTACTTCCATAAGTGTCACTCAAAGCCATAAGATATTCATCATAAACCTTATAGCCTTGTAATCTGGAGAGAACCAAAACTCAACTTCAAGAACAAAATGAATTGTTTTACCTGATCTAGAAAGGGAAGTCTTGAAAGAAAAAGGACGAAATGAGCTCAATGAATAGAAGAATTCCAGCTTTTGTGACTAGATAGTGTGCTTTCATTGTATTATGATTTTTAATTGAAAGTCATTCTGACATTCTAATAAACTGTGAGCTATTGCTGGACTCTTAAGAAATAACAGATATACAAATATATGGAAATAAAGTGTGCAGTAGAGAAAGAAATGTATGTATTGGGGGATGACTGCTGGAAGAGGTGAGAAGAGGGACGTGGTATTGGAGGCAAGTGGTTAATACATCTGAGACTTCGTGCTGACGGCTATTCTCTTAAGCTCCGCAGTTGCTGCAGGATGTTGGATGTCAAAGTTGAGGCTGGAAATGAGTTCTAAAAACACAACTCTGTTCTCTTTGTCTCAAGCTATGTTCTTTATTTTGAAACACTGAACAGTAAACCCCACATAATTATTATGTCAGCAGGCTCATTTAAGCATTTTGGAGCCAATGAAATTGTTGGGGGTGGGGAACAAAATCTAAAAAATAATGGATTGTTTATGGAGGGGACTATCTCCACCTCATAATTATTCTATCATTTGAGATACATATTATGTGTATAATGTGACTTCCATGAGCCATATTTATACTGAACGTTTAACTCTTTACAAGTGAATTGCTAGGGGATAAAATTTTTGATTTTCAGAGGAATTCATTACTGCATGTACTGGGTCAAATTTTTAATATACTATACCAAACATACAAATGTCCTGATCAATGAAACGAATTGTTTAAAATACTGGACTGTTATTTCTCAGAGCTAAAGCTGAAAATTACAAAGTCATCTTTTTCATTCTCACCTCTCAACAGAGGTTTCCTTTTATACAAACAACATTTAAAAAAAAAAATCTGTGTTGTGTTGTCACCAAACTACATACATTTTATTGGTTGATATATATCCCTCAGAGCCACTAACATAAAATTACATTGAGCTTGAAATGGAACCTATTAAATGAACTTTTGCTGTACCATAATATGCGCTTCTTGTCCTCAAAACTGAAGATACTTGCATAGGTTGTCAGATTTTTTTCCCAGGGAGTAATTTGGATAATCCACTTATGATTTAATGCCAGAAAGCAATCATTTATAAAACACACCCTTGATTCCTTAAACAGTTAATAAAGCTTGCCACAGTACACTGTATATATCCCAAGAGTAGCCTAAATACCTGAGAATCTGGCAAGCTGTATAAGAATAGTTAAGCTTAAATCATACCCATATGCTAACATATTTTTATTACAACATGAAATGGCTTGGTATCATTCAGGGAAGTGTGTCCATTCTTACAGAATCCATTAAGAATCATCTGACCTCTCCATAAAATCTGTCTCCCAGAGTGGCATATTTAGTCTCCCTTCTCCATTGAAAAATATTCACTGTGAAATTTCATGTGTAAGCAGTAAATTATCAGGACTACACAGTGGAGCAATTTTAGAAATAGCTAATCAAAGCCAATAAATTTCCCATTTGGGTGTGAGTATGTGGTGGTGAGATCTAATAAGGGCTGTTGATAGACATTCACTGTCCCAATTTCCTGCTTCATCAGAGCGTGTAACTGAAGTGAAGACTGACATCTTCGTCACCAGTTTCGGACCTGTTTCAGACCATGATATGGTAAGTGACTCTGCAATTTTGGTTTTCCTGGAGTATTTTCTAAATTTAACTTTTGAAAGGAAAAATATGGATTAGGTTTTTAGGAAGTAATCTGCAGTGCCCTGGCTATATCTTTGTGTTTCTCTGTGTGCATAATAAGTAATATATCATATATATGTAATATATGTATATATAATATTTACATAATGGAAAATACCCATTTACTTTTCAGGCCAGGCCTGTTTATAGTTATCAACTACTGCAGTCTTCTTTTGAAGAAGGCAATGGCAACCCACTCCGGTAGTCTTGCCTGGAAAATCCCATGGATGGAGGAGCCTGGTAGGCTACCGCCCATGGGGTCTCTAAGCTTCGGACACAACTGAGCAACTTCACTTTCACTTTTCGCTTTCATGCATTGGAGAAGGAAATGGCAACCCACTCCAGTGTTCTTGCCTGGAGAATCCCAGGGACAGGGGAGGCTGGTGGGCTGCCGTCTATGGGGTCGCACAGAGTCGGACACGATTGAAGCAACTTAGCAGCAGCAGCAGCAGCAGTCTTTAGTTCCATCACTGAAATTATTCCTTTGCCTTGGTCTATGTTCTGTGATTCAAATAGTGTGAATTACCTTATATTTTAGTTAGGAGGACATATTGATTGAAGAATGTTCGCTTTCTGGATGGCCAGGATTGTTAGAGAATAGCTGTTAACACTGCAATTTCTGAATTATTTTTGGTTAAAAAGGAGAAATGTGTAGAAAAGCTGAGCAAATACTTGACCAGAATTAGACTGAGAATGAAATAACACCTGTGGGAAAGGTTCAGCTTCACTGCAAAAGGCAATCATTAAATTATTACCAAGAGTGAGAATAAAATGAATACATACCTGTTCCTTCTTTTCCCAATCCAAATGAACATGATTTTCTCTTCTATCTGATGGGAGTTGGTATGTCTGTAGAGCTCTGCAGATATTATCTAATATTTCTGAACTCATGACAGCCAAACTCCTATAGAGGCAAAAAATCATAAAGAGGCCATGAGACACAGCATTACAGTTACTTTGAAGATACATTAATTAAATACTATTTTTGAAATATCTTTTTGTTTACACCATCTTAAAAGTCTTCTGGTTTCCTAATAGCTCAGATGATTCAGAATAGATGATACAGAAAATATTAGTTTAGACCAGCATTTCCCAAAGTGTGGAAATTCACAAGGCACCCAGATTGCAGGGTTAGAGGTAAGGTAAACTGTTTAACTGCATTTAATCTAGTGTGTTTCAAGCATATTTGCCCCAAACCCTTTTCTTCAAGTGGTGCTTGTTGACATTCTGTGACTCAAGCATTGGGAAATGCTGACTTAGGATAATTAGATTTTGTTGCTTTTGTTTAGTCCCTGAATTGTGCCCAGCTCTCTTGCTACCCCGTGGACTGTAGACCACCAGGTGTCTCTGTCCATGGGATTTCCCAAGCAAGACTACTGGAGTAGATTGCCATTTCCTTCTCCAGGGGATCTTCCCAACCCAGGGATTGAACCCATGTCTCCAGCATTGACGAGTGGATTCTTTACCACTAAGCCACCAGTGAAGACCCAGGATAATTAGACACTTTACATCAAAAACAGGTTATGAATGATTGGAGTCAGTGGAGCATAGGAAAGATAGCAGAGTAGTAGGTAAGAATACAAATTTCTGAACCAGAATGCCTGGATTTATAATACCAGTCCTTCTACTAATTAAAAATGTATCTGTCCTTGGGGAAGTTACTTAATATGTCTCTGCCTCAGTTTATTCATGTGTGAAATGGGAGTAATAATAATAATAACTCATGGAGTTATCACAAGTATTAAATGAATTAATACATGAAAAGCACTTAAAAATCATTGGCGTTTCCTAAGCTCTCAATAAATGTAAACCACTATCACTATATAAGAAAAAGAAGTATTAAAGTTAGCCAAAATGGTGGATTTATTCCTCTGGTAATTCATTTTGCCATCGTGGTCAGTCTGTAGACCACTTTATTGAAATACTGTGCAATACAATAATTTTTGCAAGCTTGATTGTGGTCTGAAAACTATTGTGATTCTCCCACATCGCAACTCAGTCTTCCCACGTAACTATTATTCTCTCATGCTACTTTTCTAATTAAGAAACTTTAATATATCCCAGTCCAGTTTAAGGTCAAATTTAAGCTCCCTTGCCTGTATCCCATAATAACTATACATGATTTTACCACTAGTCCTCACTTGTTCCCATTGATGATTTAGTGATTTGCATAAGTATTACTTTCTGTGAGGCATACCCTTGGGGGCTAGCACAACTGACTCTAGGATTCAGCCTTGCTGAATTCAAATTCGTCACTGACAGCAGAGTGACATTGGAGCAAATCAATCTTTAGAGGCTTGAAAGCCTCTAAAGTTGATATATTATCATAGTTGCCTATCCTTGTAAGACTTCAACAACAACAGCATCCTTGTAGGACTATTAGGAATTTTAAATGAGATACATAAATAAGGGTCATTGATAGTGCTCAATAAATAGTAACTATTATTGTTTTTTGTCTCTGAACCTCTTATGATGGCATGTACCCTTTGTAGAAATTTCCTCTAATCTCTATCCATTTAAAGTTTGTATTTCCCCAAAAGTCCACATCAAGACCCAAATGCTTGATGAAAACTTTTATTTTATTCATCCAATAACAAATTAACTTTCCCTTTCTGCATTCAATCATATTTATTGACTGTAAAATACAATTTAGCTTTTGGTCTCATACATCACATTGTTTTATTATGTTACTTATCTTAGTATCTTATTTTCCTAAAGTGATGCCAAATGACATAAAGGCAAGCTTGTTTCACATCTCTTATACTATCAATGCATTGCTGTTTTACAATAAATGTTTAATTTCTACTTACTTGACAAAAGGTTTATGAGTCTACATTAACTTTTAAAAATTAAGGTCTTCTGGGACTCAATAAATAACAACCTCTTTCCTACCTGAGTTCTGATCATTTTGAGAAATAAGATAGCAGGGTAAAGGACATGAAAAATGAGGATATCATCTTTATTACTAATAATGGTGGTATTATAGAAGGTGGCTTATATCTGCAGACAAGTGGTTTCCAGAGAGTAAACACCAGGGTCAGCCAGAGTAACCCATCCAATAAGCAGGCAGTGTTGGCTTCCCTTTGCAAGGGTGGAGACTGTCCAGTAAAATGTGTAGCATGGAGGAACACAGTAGCATTTGTGAGTCTAATGGACAGCCAGCATCAAAAATGGAGAAGACAAGAGGAAGTTGCTGAGACAGGCAAGATTAATTTCTCCTTCCAAATTCTCCTGTCGAGTTAAATTACTTGTCCTCTCTCCCTTCTCTGAATAGAAGAATATGAGAGAGGAGAACTTTCAGAAGTTTTGTACTGGTGAAGCTTTCTTCTCATAGATGGAAACACCATGAGGGGGATAAAGCATTACAAATAGTGCACACTGATAAAAGATATTACTTCTCCTAATAATAATAATAATAATAAGGCTGTGTGCTTAGTTGCTCAGTCGTGTCTGACTCTCGGTGATCCCATGGACTGTGGCTCACCAGGCTCCTCTGTCCATGGGATTCTCCTGGCAAGAATGCTGGAGTGGGTTGCCATGCCCTTCTCCAGAGGATCTTCCTGACTCAGAGGTCGAACCTAGGTCTCCTGTATTGCAGGCAGATTCTTTACTGTTTGAGCCATCAGGGAAGCCCAATAATAATATGACTATTCTCTATCTCTGGCAGCTAGCATAATGTCTCAGGAAGAGTAGATGCTCAGTAGAAATTATTAAGGGACAGTGCCCAAATAAAGCCATATGCAGTCAAACACTTTTCTCTTGAAAAATATTTTGCATGAACAGTGATGTCTTTTCTCCTAGACAAAAGATTCTCACTAGGATTTTGGATACACTATTAACCCTAAGATTATCATGAATTACTTTATACACATGGCCTTTGGTCAAATAATCAGGTAAGAAGAAGGGAACAGAGTCTAAACCAGTGACACTATTTTGCCTCAAACTCATAAACAAGCCAACATTTGAATTGTTCTGTCAAAGAAGCAAATAAGGCATAAGTCTGCAACTGAATTCCTAAGTGACTAGTGGAAACTGTACCTAACTACTTTGAGAAGATTAATATTTAAACTACATTATGGGAGAATGATCTATAAGAAAGAGTGGTATGATTTAAAGGGTATCAAAATTAAAAGGCAGAATGACAAAGCTATTTTTTAAGACAGGAAATGTAGTTTTTAAACTGAGTACTAATAAAGAACTATAACCATAACAACATTAAACACTGCTACTGCTGCTGCTAAGTTGCTTCAGTCATGTCCGACTTTGTGGGACCCCACAGAGGGCAGCCCACCAGGCTCCCTCGTCCCTGGGATTCTCCAGGCAAGAACACTGGAGTGGGTTGCCATTTGCTTCTTCAATGTGTGAAAGTGAAGTCTCTCAGTCGTGTCCGACTCTTTGTGACCCATGGACTGCAGCCTACCAGGCTCTTCCATCCATGGGATTTTCTAGGCAAGAGTACTGGAGTGGGGTGCCATTGCCTTCTCCGACATTAAACACTCCCGAATGCTTATGGTTAGACACTGTGCTAAGGGTTTTATAGATCATATATCTTTTAATCCCCATGCCAAAATTTTTGCTACATGTTATTATTATCCACATTTTCCAGAGTAGAAAAGTAACCCAGCTAGGTAGCAACTTGAAGTCAGGTTGTCTGTCCTTAGAGATTCCACAGATCCCAAAGTATCTGACTTTATCTGGAATAGAAAACAAAATTAGGACAACTCTTTATTTTAAAAACCATTAATTGGCAATCAAACTGCACGTTCCCAGGGCACTAGGTTCTGACAAAAATATCCAGGCGGCACAATCAGAAAGCCCTGTTTTCCATAGTGCTTAAAATGTATTAAATCACAGCACAACAGATGGTAATAAATTGTGCAAATGGGAACACTTCAGCACAATATTTATCTAGGAACATAACGGCTGTTGTGTCCCTGTCTTCAGAATAAGGCTCCTATTCTCCAGGGACCTGCTCTATTGAAAAGGGGAACTGGGAGAGAATTCTCGCTTGAGTGGTGGAGGCTGGAACACTGAGCCCTGACGGAAGTATCCAGCAACACGTCTTATTTGCTCAGACACTTTTCTGTGGAGTCTTCTCTTTGGCCGTCTGTTTTTGTTTTACTTAGTTATGACCACTTTCTCACTTTCTTCATTTCCTGTCCTACCACCCTTCCAAAGAAATAGCAAGTTTTCATTCCCTGATACCTTGAAATCTAATACAGCTCTGTGTTAATAAAAAAAAAAAAAAATGGGAGACCAATAGTAACTTTTAACGTTTACTGAGAACTTCTGTGCTCTAGACCTTCTTGCAAATTGTTCACTTGTGTTGGCTCTCTTCTGACCACAGGCAAGTGGAGTGAGTATTGCAATGATCCCTCCTTTATTGGCAGCAAGGGCGGTAAGAGTAAATAAGAAAATGGCCTGAGGCCATTCATCTGGAAGAAGGACAATTCAGTTCTAGTTAGCAGACTTATAATTTACATGTGTAAGCTTTATGCTATGGCTCTGCCCTCTCCTTGTTCTGGCTTCCTAAAGAAGGAGCTCTGGCACATCTTGGTCTAGTGAATTTTGACCATGGGGAGAGGTCAGGCCGTACAAGTAGCTACTGGGAGCTGCCTGCAGCTACCATGGCAATATTGCAGGGGACATTCCAAAAACATAGGAAACCAAATATTTTGTCCTTGATTAGGCAAGAAGTGTTCACGATCAACTGCTTTTATATCAGTTTTAATTTCTACTTCTAACAGAGGGAAACACAGAAATTAAAGCTTATTTAATTTTGCTCTTTGTGCGTGTGTATGCATGTGTGTGCACAGGCACGCTTGTGTAACCAGAATGATATTTGAAGAGAGTATCTTAAATGAATTTGGGATTTCATTGTCCACCATTAATATAGGTAAATAAAGCTAGCTCTAAATATGTTAAACTGTAAGCCTTAGGAGCTTGGCAAGTTTTGACATTTTTTGGAACGTTAGCTTTTGGGATATATCTTGTCAAAGACTTGATAAATACATTTTATCTTATAGGTAACATTCATTTTATATTCAAAAATCTTCTTGGAACAACCAAACAAGTGAACAAATGTTTTAGATTCATGGTAATATGATCAGATTAGACATCCTTGGAGCCTTGATTTACAAATGACCCTTGCCCCCACTGTTGACCAGGCTAAAGTTTTGCAGCCTAATAAAGTATAGAGCTTATGTGACTGACTTACGAGTAATAGACATAGCATCATTGTCATAGCCCTGACTTACAAGTTTTTCTGTGGTCCAGAGAAGAGAACATGCACAGCCCAGACTAAACCCATCCATTCTGCTTCCCTGGCAAGCACTGCTACTCTGGATCCCTTCCTGATGCAATCACAGGCACTCTCCTCATTTCTCTCCCCAGGAAAAACACTATTCTAAGCCCATCCTACTCCTCCACGAGTTTCTCCTACAGCTTCCAAGTCTAAACAGTTTCTCCCTCTGTCAAATTTAACAGATGCTTAACACATGTTTCTAAGTAAATTCCTACGTCACATATCCCAGTGCTTCTCATCTGACACTTTCAGACAGAAAAAACAGAGTAACTTCTCTTGCCTGCAAAGATAGACTGGTGTCATGTTACACTATTTTTTATTTCTATCTCAATCAGCACTGACCACTAAGCCTGGTGCATTATAGACTTTGTTGTTGTTCTTTAGTGGCTGAGTCATGTCGAACTCTTTTGGGACCGCATGGACTGTAACTCACCAGACTCCTCTGTCCATGGGACTTACCAGGCAAAAATATTGAAATGGGTTGCCATTTTCTTCTCCAGGGGATCTTCAAAACCCAGGGACCCGTGTCTCCTGCACTGGCAGGTGGATTCTCTACTGCTGAACCACCAGGAAAACCCCTCATTATAGACTAACCACTCATAATTTTTACTTGATCAGTAAGGGCTCAACAATGCCAAATTAGTGCTCTGAACATTTTCATTCAAACTTTACCCAATTTTGCATTAACCCTCAGAAAGAAAGACATAGTAAAATTCATGCACAAAAAGCCTGAACATAGACACTGTTTATTTTACATGTCCTAAAGACAACATGTATAAGATTTAAAAAAAAAAAAACAGAAAACAAAAACACAGCAGCTTTCTGATACATCAGGGTTTAGGGGTTTAAGAAAATGGAGCATGATGTTTTAAAGTTAGTTTTCCTTCCAGTTTGGAGCATTCTAAGATTAATGGAGAATATGGCAGTCTTTATTTCAAACCACTGCGTGCCAATTTTAGTGTCAGTGTATCAAGTCCTGCAAGAAAGATTGATATTATTACACCTTTCAGTTCTAGGAGCTGGTAAATCTCATTGCTTGTTTTCAGATTAGCAGACGTTTGTCTCTGGGTATTGCCATGAGGAATGCTGTATTTATTCAAATAAATAGAGTCCCTGGCTATGAATGATGAGGAGCTTCACACCTTTTCTCATGTGTCTCATACACATCAGTTCAGTTCAGTCACTCAGTCGTGTCCGACACTTTGCGACCCCATGGACTACAGCAGGCCAGGCCTCCCCGTCCATCGCCAACTCCTGGAGTTTACTCAGACTCATGACCATTGAGTCGGTGATGCCAGCCAACCATCTCATCATCTGTTGTGCCTTCAATCTTTTCCAGCATCAGGGTCTTTTCAAATGAGTCAGTTCTTCCTATCAGGTGACCAAAGTATTGGAGTTTCAGCTGAAACTCATACACATGTATACTCACAAAAACACACTCACACACCTGCATACTCTGAATTCTTTTCTCTTTTTTTTTTGGAAAAGATGCAAATTACCATTGAAATGGATTTCTTATTTTCATAATCTTCTTCATTGTGTAGAACTGAAAGTCTGTATACATTATTTGTGGGTGAAAATGTTTACTTAGCCAAAAAAAAAATGTTTACTTAGCCAAAAAGATTATTTCAACATTAGCATCATGGATGTCTTGGGATTGGAGTTTTCAGAGACCATGAGAGGGTCCTTAGAATGTTATACTCTATTTTTAGAACTAAAATTGTCTAATTTAAACATTTTCATGTATGTAATAACCTATAACACGAGTTCTGTTTTTATTTGCAATATATTCTGTCCCTTTGAGTACTGATATGATGGAGGTGGGTGGAAGTAAGGTACTAAGTTCCTTTCACATGTCTGAGAAGATACTCAGCAGAATTTTTCTGACCAAATAATATTTGACATTTTAGATATGTTTAAAGTGATTATGCCAACCAAGGATTCACCTGACACCAATAGGTGCAGGCCACCACGGATTTACTTGTAGAAATGTCATCCAGCTTGTGTTTTGCTTCTAAAGTTTCAAAAAGAATGCATCGTCTTTATAAGACATTTGCATTACAAAATACAGCACAGTGAACTCTTTGCCATTTTCCCAAATTACCTAGGAATATACAATAGATGTGTTTTTCCGTCAAAGCTGGAAGGATGAAAGGTTAAAATTTAAAGGACCTATGACAGTACTCCGATTAAATAACCTAATGGCCAGTAAAATCTGGACTCCGGATACCTTTTTCCACAATGGAAAGAAGTCAGTGGCACACAACATGACCATGCCAAACAAGCTCCTGCGCATCACAGAGGATGGTACTTTGTTGTACACCATGAGGTAAGGAGGACTGCACTTTCCCCCATGAATTTTTCTAGATCTTCTCTTCCACATGTAGATTAGCATCAAGCTGATAGGCCATTGTAGAGCCTGTTTTTCAAGTTTAATACTTACTCTACTATAAAAACTAAACAGGCTGAAATATTATGCAAGTCAAAGTGTTAAGTAAAATGATTAGACAAAAGTGAAGAAAATGTTTACAATGTATATTAGCTAATGCAATATATAGCTCCAATATATTCTAATTCAACAGAGGAACTTCTCTCTACTATTACTTCATGGCTTCCTGCCTTACAGTAAGGTTTAGATTAAATTTCTAGAAGCTATCTCAAGGTATATATCTGAAAATGCTTCTATTTATAAAGCAGTGGTGAGAAAAACAGAAAAAGTTCAAAAATTTTAAACATAAATTCATGTGGCAGTATACATATTGAAGAAGTGTATGAATTCCCAATGATGTTGTTAATGAGAAAGAATATAAATATTACTAGTTTTGCTTAAACTGAAGACTACATGTGTATTTTTACTTTATAAATATTTCCCCCATTTTGAGATTACTGGACAGCTCAGCATCTGAACCAATCATTCATTTATGGTTAGATGAAAGAAGCATGAATCAAAAAAAGTTTTGAATCTCTTTAGATAATTTTTTTTAATTTATGAGAAACTCACTGAGGATTCATAATGAGGACTTATTCTTAAAGGTAGCTGTTATTTCATATCCAAATGACTTGTTGAAATATTGTTTTGTAGATCTGGCCAGCACTTGCTAATTTAGGTCATTCAGTTATTCCTTTGGTATGAAAAGGTAATGAAGGGAACTCCTAGACTTGGAGGATTCAGTTTAGAATGAAAGTTGAGTGATATTTTGCCTTTAGAGAAAGCTTCCAAAATTCTGAGCTTTTTATACCCAAATATCCAAATAAGAAACAAGGAAAACATGCTTCAGATGCCACTGGAGATAGATGTTGGACTCAACTAGTAGAAGTGTAATAGGACTGAAAGAATGAAAAATCCAGAAAAGAGAGAAAGAAAATAGAGGATCAGTGGACAGGTATGTTGAGAACCTTCCAGATCATCCAAGCAGGATCTGTTTATATTTGAAATTTGAAATATTTTTCCCCTTGTAAAATATCCTACACTTGTTTTTGAGCCTAAATCTAGCATGTATTTCTACTAGCTGGCAGTTACCCGAGGAGGGATTTGCACATACTAAGAAGTGTATCTATTAAAGGTTCCTGATGTATCTAATATTCTCCATCAGGAACTAACATAATCCCCTTCTCTGAAATGTCTCACCACCTTTGCTAATTTTTTACCATTTTACTTAATAGTTTGACTTAAGGATATGGTTTAGTTATGAACTTACACATTTCATATTTACTTTAATTAATATTACAATGACTTCATTATTTTACTGGTTATAAAGACATCTGATCACATTTCTTGAGTTACTTAATAATATAGATAAATATATTTTCTGAAACTTATGTGAGGAATTTGGGTACAATTTTTCCATAGTTCCACCAAACGAGATCAAATATATTTCAGTGAATTCCTTTCTTGACTACCCTTTTAAAACATAAATAGAATTCATGTTCCCAGAACATAGGGACTAAAAAGAAGTTCTGCAGAGTCCTGGCTTCCGTTAGGCAGTGGATTGGTAAATAAAACTAAACAGTGGAATAGAGTGAAATCACATATAAAGGAGTCTGACTCTCAGCTTCACAAAGTCTGAGGACAGTTCCTCCCTCACCTATCCCTGTGTTGTTTAATGCATTTGGTGCCATTTTAGGGAATGAAGTGGGGAACTAGATAGTCACAGAGAACAGCACTGAAACATAGATATTACCATATGTAAAACAGATTGCCTGTGGGAATTTCCTGTATGATGCAGGGAGCTCAAGCCCCAGTGCTCTGTGTAATTCTTTTCAGATCCTTTGATTATTAACAGCTCGGCATCACACTGCTGTTTGTGCTTTTCTTTCTTGCTTTCGTAATATATTTGCTATAGTTAATAACATCCCAATCATATTTATCAGAAACTATCTAATCTACCCTATATTTCTCTTAATTTCTAAGACTGACAGTGAGAGCCGAGTGTCCAATGCATTTGGAGGATTTCCCTATGGATGCCCATGCCTGCCCGCTAAAATTTGGAAGCTGTGAGTAAATTTATTTTATTTTTGATTCTTATGAGAGCATGTCTTTAAGTAAGCAACCTCCAATTCATTATGAACGTTAGAGAGACAGATGAAGAGTATCAAGAAAACTTAAATAGTGATTTATTGCAAGTGCTTTCTGTAAGTAACCATCTTTTACTTCACTTTTTAATATCCTTTCAGGAAGAGGTTATTCTCTGTCCTCTGCACTATAAAGAATGAATTTAACTATTTAGTGGAAAAATTCCATTTTTGTTCAAGCTGTATTCAGAGAAAACCAAATGGAATATGGATGTTTATGCCTCATAGATATCATATTCTTTCCAAAAAATGGGGGTCATTGTGTTTATATCATTACTGACATTTGTTTATTCTTAATAATTTGACTTGTTTATAAGATGGAAATATTGGTAGATGGCAAAGGACAATAATTAGATTTTCTTAATAATGAAGCCTTAACCTAAAGATGATGCCAGAAAAGAAGTTAATTGTAGTCTTTAAAACAGTTTTAGGTCTGTGTGGATAGTTCATGAAATTCAGTTACATATTATTGCTTCTGAAGACAGATTAATTTACTTTGGAATAACTTTCAAGGTTTCTACATCTTTAAAATATGCAGGCATACATTAGAGAGGCCCAGAGAACAGTGGCCAGCAGCTTAGGCTCCCTGGTCTTCCCGTTTTTCTGCTTTTGATTAGCGTGCATGCATAAAGTGAGGAGGAATAATGTATTCCTGGTTTCCTGCAGGGGAGTTACATATAAGGACTGACTCAACTTCTGGACTAACCTAACCAGCTTTCTGTTCTCACTAGTCAGGCAATCTGAGCAACTATTTTGGTGAAGATATGATTCATAGAAGAAAAATAGTGGTAGTGTAGGAAGACAGCAAGCAAGAAAAATAGCAAAGGGCCTTCAGGCTCCTAACACTGCTAATCATGGAGAGACAACTTTCTCTATTTATAAATCTCATTCTATACTAAAACCCAAGGATAAACTACCTACTTCAAAAACTGTCAGCTACACAGGCCATTGGTGATAACTATCCCCTCTCAATTCTTTTCCTAATTTATGTTCTATGCCATGGCGTATTATATTTTTTTTCTGATTACCAGTTCCATTTTTAAGGATAATATTTTATACTATGTGTTATTTATATGCCAGGCAGTGTATTAAATATCTGTATATGAATCAACTCAGCTAATCCACAAAATAACCTTATAGTTCAAGATATCATACAAAATCAGTATTGTTTTTGCTTGAAATGGTATTGATTTATATCTAAAATCCTAGTATAACTACTAATAGTGTCCCCTTTTGCCTTCAGAGATATCTTGTTTTAGACATTTAACTATATGTTTAGCATATTAATCAGGAATACTTTCAAGCAGTGAGTATAGCTTAAAAAAAGGAGTCTAAATTTTCATACAAGATATATGAAGGTAAGTGATTATTGGTTAATTGCTGGTTAATTTAGCATCTTAACAAGGATGATGTTTTAAGATATTCTTAGAAGTTCTTCCTGATGACAAAATGTTTGCTGCTACTCCAGCCACTGCCTCCACTTTCAAAATAAAGAAAAATAGCGAGCAGAGAAGAAAGGAGTAGTGCCTGTATCAAAAAAAAAAAAACTTTCCCTAAAATCCTAATAGTCATCTTCTCGCATCTCATTAATCAAAGTTGTGCCACATGACCAATGCTAAACACAAAGGAGGCTGGAGAAACAAGGCACATTTAGCTAGGGACGTTGTCATCCTGAAGAAAATGGATAGTGAGTGGAACACAAATAGTATCTTATATAAGAAAACTGAAATTTGTTTTCTACCTCAGAGCCTTGGCATATGCTCTTTTCTCTGTCGCGGTTACCTTTCCCTTGTTTCTTGGCATGGTTGGTTTTATTTATCCCTTACATCTCAGTGTAAATATCAGTTTCTAGGACCTTCTGTGAAGCCCTTTTCAAAATGTGTATGTAGTCCCTTCAGTCTTCTTGATCATAATACACATTTACTTTATTCCATTTATCACCAACATAATTGTTAGTTGTAACATTGTTACTATCTGGAGACTGTAAAGTCTTTGAGGGCAAAATCTATTTTCTTCTGTATTTTCTAGCACAGAGCCTAATATAATGTAGGCACGCAGGAAGTATTTATTGAATGGGTAAAGAATATAATCAGGTTTTAAGTATCTATTCAGTATTTAAGCCTCAGAAAAGAGAGTTTAGGGACTGTGGGGATTTAAACCTCAACAGAGAAGACATATATTGAAGAGTAGGCTCTTCAATAGCATATGCTTGGTGGGAAAGAGGACCATGGTGAATTGTTGTACCTGTCAGTGGTGTGGGAAATGGCAGTGGTTGTACCCTTACTGGATAGTTATTTCTCTAGCCTGGCCTAACCAGCATGTTTCAGAGATGAAGAAGTTATGGCAAAAGTGATCTGGAAATGTTTTGACTCAACTTTTAAAGGAAACACCTTGCCAAAATCTCAGAGAAGAGAATAAGGAAGAGATAAGCAAGATGATTTTGTGATAATTTATTATAGCACAATGTAGTAAATGTTTTTAAAGTATCTGAAGTAACTTCATGCATATGTTTGATAAGAACCGAACTTGGAAAAGCAGGTGTCTTCCTTACCACTCTCCGTGAGATTCTGAATGTCAGCGCTGCGTTACACTCTCACTTGTTAGGGGTATAACACCCTTTGTATGAGGCCAGATAACTTGAAGATAGTATGTGGAGGCAGCTGACATCTTTTAACTGCTTTCTGAAGAATATACAGTTATAAGACTTTGATCCTAGAAAAAGTGACTCAGATTATATTTGGATAATAAGATCTAGGCAAGTGCTAGATGCAGTCAAGATTTAATAAATGATCATTTCCTGACTGATTACCAAGCAGTGTCTTATAAACAAGAAGAGAGGGAAAGAATTATGAATAATGAATAATTTTAGAAATTATTTAGTGGACCTGCCTCATGCAAATGAAAAAATAAAGGTCCATAAAATCTAAGTGACAGTGTCAATTAGCAGATGTCCTTTGGACACTGTCTATGCTTTCTTTGTTTTTTGTTTTTTTTTTTAGTTTTTTAAAAAGTGTTTATTGAATTTGTTACAACATTGCTTCTGTTTTTGTTGTTGTTCAGTTGCTAAGTTGTGTCTGACTCTTTGCTACCCCATGTACTATAGCATGCAAATCTTCCCTGTCCTTCACTATTTCTCTGACTTTGCTCAAACTCATGTCCATTGAGTCAGTGATGCCATCCAATCATCTCGTCCTCCTGCCCTCAGTCCTTCCCAATATCAGGGTCTTTTCCAATGAGTCAGCTCTTCACATTAGGTGACCAAAGTATTGGAGCTCTAGCTTCAGTGCCAGTCCTTACAATGGATATTTAGGGTCGATTTCCTTTAGGATTGACTGGCTTGCTATCCTTGCTGTCCAAGGGACTCTCGAGAGTCTTCTCCAGCACCGCAGTTCAAAAGCATTAATTCTTCTGCACTCAGCCTTCTTTATGGTCCAACTCTCACATCCATACATGACTACTAGAAAAACCATAGCTTTTGTTTTACCTTTTTGTTTTTTGCCCTTGAGGCATGCAGAGTCTTAGCTCCCTGATCAGGGATCAAACCCGCACCCCATGCATTGGATGGCAAAGTCTGAACCACTGGACCCACCACGAAGTCCCTTCTATCATTTAAAATTTTTTTTCTTATCTGCTGATTTATTTAAAATGGGAGCTTAATATTTCTGAATAAGTGGTTGAAGACTTTCTAATCTTTTCTTTAGGCTGAAGAGTGTCAAATCAAAAAAGTTTTTATAGGTCCTACTTCTCGGATACTGACATAAAGGAATAATAAGATGTATCACTGATTGTGGAGCTTTAGGTTGGGGCTTTAGGGGTATCTGTCTTCTATATTTAAAACAAGAAATGCCATCATGTGACTTTACATTTTGGAAGATTTCTATTGAGAGATAAAGGCAATGAGTAACCACCACTTTCACAACAATAGCATATTTGTGGTGGATTTCATACACAAAGGAGTTTCTAAGAAATTGCAAGGAATGTGATACTGAATCATTTGATATAAGTTGATAGTAACACTTTTTGTTTCCCTCTACAACTATAATAGCAGCCCATTGGCAACACATGGCAAAGTATAAAAAGAAAAATCTAGGCACTGTTGCTAATGACAGTGCAATAAAGTCACAGGCACTCTAATTTGTCAAGAAAGGACAAGGGTCTAGAATGATGAAGACACGGGTCTTCATCATTACTTACATGACCACCAATTATCTTTGCTTAGCTTCTGAGCATACAGTAAGGATTTTTTCTCTATAAAATTCTTGACAGCAGTGGAGTAGAAAGAACAGCATTCTATATTCTTATATTGATTATCCCACAAAGTAACTGTGGTGGTTTAGTCTGGTTTTCCCACAAATTAACTGTGGTAGTGGTTTCTCTTAAGTTGTGTCCTACTCTGCAATCCCTTGGACTATAGCCCACCAGGCTCCTCTGTCCATGGGATTTCCCAGGCAAGAATACTGGAGTGGGTTGCCATTTCCTTCTGCATGGGATCTTCCTAACCCAGGGATTGAACCTAAGTCTCCTGTGTCTCCTGCTTGGCAGGCAGATTCTTTATCACTGAGCCACTGAAACAAAAGGAGATAAACAATGTGACTCTGAAGTCCTCCCACATTAACATTCAATGATTCCAGGTACCATAAGCCCAGTATGTCCTCTTTGGTAAGACCCTTCCATTTGACAAACAATAGTTTGTCAAGAGAGTGGCAAAACACATGGACCATTTTCCATTCTTTCCTTTTAGATGCTTATACAAGAGCAGAAGTTGTTTATGAGTGGACCAGAGAGCCAGCACGCTCAGTGGTTGTGGCAGAAGATGGGTCACGCCTAAACCAGTACGATCTTCTTGGACAAACAGTAGATTCTGGAATTGTTCAATCTAGTACAGGTAAGTGCCATTTGGTAGCTTTAGATAGGGAAGAAGGAGCTGAAAAACTTTTTGTAGAAACTTGCAAATTCAGTTAAGTCCTTCAATAACAGAAGTAAGGAGAGTGAAAAATTACACTAAACTGGGGAACAGTTAGACTGGGAACTAGTGTAACCTCTATATACCTGTGATCTTGAATTTGACATGTCATGCCTTTTAATCTCTTGTTTTTCATTTGTTTGTTTACAAAATAAAGAAGTGGTCCTCTGTGATCTGGGTAGCACTGTGTTTAGATATGTGAACTCTTAGAGAAGAATACATGGGTTGAATACTTCTCCAAGTTGCCAGTTAATTGTGGTCACCTCATAGAGTTGTTGGAAGAAACAAATTATATCCATGAAGAGTAAATTATCACACTCTGGGCACATAAAAAAAAAAACTCTTAATGTTAGCTATTAATATCATCTAGGACCCTTTTATTGTCATGATTCAATAAATCTTGGTAAATTTATAGCAGCAGTCATTACACATAGGATGCCAAAATACCTTCCCCACCTCACTCCCTCCATACCTAACTTCATTTGTAACTCTAGCCAGGAAACTTCCACAGCTAAAACCTACACTGATCACTCTAGTTTGGAATTAAAAGTGGATGGACCGCCATTTTTCTTGGTGTTGTAACTGTTTTACCAATGAAATATTCAAAATTAGATCAGATTTTCTATCAAGCAGTCAAATCCAAATTTTTAAACTTTTGAAGCTATTTCAAGAAATAAGATGAGTTAGATGAGTTTAGTTATTCAGGTATCCCTATTGTGACTAACTGATATGTGATCATAGGGCCAGATAATTACAGATAAAATCTGTATCCTAAGAATTAGGAAAACTTCCTCCCTCAATCCCAATATTTTTAATTATGTTCAATTACTAACAGCTTAGCAAGGGTCAACAATTTTACAACTGTCTTTTAATTTTGAAAATCATTCATTAACTTTGATTTGTAATTTCTAAAAAAAAAAAAGTTAAATGATAAGGGCAGAATTGCTCTTTATCTCAGAAAAATTTCTCCCTTAAATTTCAAACTTTATATTAGGACCATGGTCATAACCTGATCATTCTAAACTCAAGGGATATGTCAATATATCTTACTCTGTTTATAGGATTACCGCTGCTTAACAGGACTTATCTTTTGCTCACTTTATAGCATCCTTAGTTACTCTGGAAGTTGAAACTTTTATGTTTCTTGTTTTGAAAAATGACAAGATTGTTCTCCATTGTGCTTTACCTACCTTAGAAATGTACATGGCATAATGGGAATTTGTTAGGCTTTGCAGTGAGAAAGATGCGGGCTCAAGTCCTAGTCCTGCCACTCAGCAGCCTGGTGACATTGAGAAGTTCAATTATTTAATTAGAAACTGTTCTCTTGTCAGAATGGGGAGCCTAAGCAGAGTGGTATACAGTAGATGCTCAAAATGGTATGCTGTAGTTGTTATTATTGTCCTGAAGATATCCCAGAACATGCAAAGTACTGAAAATTGTTCATCACCAAGTTATATTGGAAAAGATACTAAAATAAGCAGTGTTTACTTTTAAAAATTGAATGCTGTAATTGACTGGATATTGTGACAGGCACTATGGTCAATGATAGACAAGACACATATCTTGCTTTCATAAAATCTGAAGTTTAAGGGAAGACAAACACTAAACTATAATTATCAAAATGGGTTTTAAGTGCTGTGATTAACATTTTTGGGAGGGCAAGTCCCTGCCTGTCTTCTGTGTCCCTATGATTTACTATAGTAGCTGAAACAGAAGAGGCACCAAGTAAATATTTTTGAACTAATGAATAAAAAATTAGTGAATCCAGCCTGGGATAATCAAGGAAGGATTGCTTCAGGGGTTGACTTTCATTTTGTTAATAGGCATTTGTTGGGAGTCAAATAATTGGTATTTTAGGCCAAGGCATTCAGAATAATAGACCTAGAACTTTCCCTCAAGAAATTCTCTCCCTACTATTAGAATGGGGGTTAGATGATGTCCAGGAGATAGTATTTCAAGTGCAGTAGCAATAGAACAAGTATAAATGAATGTTGTTGGGAGGAAGGGATGCTTATATTCTATTCTAGTGCCAATCACCTTGACACAGCACAGGATCCCTCTTTACGGTCTAGTTCCTATGTCTGCAAAATAAGTGGCTTAGTTTGATGAACTTGGAGACCTTTTCCCTTCCAGTTTTCTAAGTCAGCCTACCTACATTGTTGTTACTCAGGAAAGATAAAGAGTCACAAAAGGACACCAGGTGAGGGAGAAGAGTCCAATTCACCACCACCAAGCTGGCTGGACCTCATAAGTTAGGTCCATCAAAAGTCATCATTCTGTGTTGGAGCTGCAAGTTTATCTGTACAAAATAAGAGCTTGTCCTTGTCATTTCTATAGGATATGGAGGGAGGGGGAAGAGAATAATGAGCACATTCTCAGTGTAGGAACTCAGTTTGATGCATGTTTTCCACTCCACAACAAAACTCTGAACTATACTTCCTTTGGTTCTATATTTGCTCCCCAAAAATCCACCTTAAAAGATTTCCATGGCAAGAAACAAAGATCTTTTGTAAGGCCTTCAATCCATATTCACGTCTCCTATGAGGCAGCTTATGGCTTTGAGTTTGGTACTATAAAACATGGATGACAGCACACTCGGACAGGTCTGTATGGGCTCTCATGTCCTTCTAACAGGAGATCAGACATAGTCATCCACACACTGGAAGTGGGTTAAACACATGTTCCCTGGATATGACCAGCTATGAACTTGAAGCCTAGAGAATGCAAAGATCACGGCAAACCAAATGCACAGATAATCTAGCAGCTTAGTTTCTTCCCACTAGTCCTTTTCATAATTGATTGTATTTAGCAAAATGGACCAATTTGAATGTCCATTAATGAAAGTGTCATTAGGGCAGCAGTCAGTTTTTTACCAAGAGAAAGAGCAGGGAGTTGATACTTGCCATGTTGCACCCAGCTATGAATTTTGCATCCTTGACGTTATTTCAATTTTTGTCACAGTATCCACTGCTATAGGGCTTCTCAGGTGACTCAGTGGTAAAGACTCCAGCAAGCCAATGCAGGGGACATGGGTTCAGTCCCTGAATTGGGAAGATCCCCTGGAGAAGGAGATGGCAACCCACTCTAGTATTCTTGCCTAGGAAATCCCATAGACAGAGGAGCCTGATGGGCTACAGTCCATGGGGTCACAAAAAAGTCAGACATGACTGAGCAACTAAACAACAACACGGAGCCTTGAAAACATTAAGATAAAAGACACTGAGTGTTATTATCTCCCTATTTCTGCCAGAAGACAAGGAAGCATGACAGATAAGTGCACACACATTGAGAATCATTAAGTAAAGAGGAGCTTCTGCTACCTTAAAATTCTCTGTGAGGAGAGAAGCAACTCAGGTTACCTTCCACAAAGTGTTGGCCTGCAACCAGCACACACACGAACACACACTTGCAACACTACCACTGACCTCTATCGTGTCAAATACCTTTAGATCACTTCAGTGCCATAGGAGGGAAAATACGAGGCTTAATCTAATACTTGTTTCAGTGCAAACATATTAGAAAGACAGTCCCTTCATTGGAATCTGCTATCAGTTTGTGGGGGAAAATGAGTCAGAGACTTAGTCTGAAGTGCACTTATTCACCTGGCAGAATAAACTTGTAACAAGGACACAGAAGGATGAGTCTAGTCAACTTTCAAATCTGATGCACTTCTCTGTTAGCCACTCATTTATTCCTTCCACAATTTGCTCCTTTACTGTGTTTAACACTGTGAATGACCTAGAGAAAAGAGATGAGGGACACATACTTCCTGCTCTCAAGAAGCTCATGGTTGGGACTTCTTTGATGGTTAAGTGGATAAGAATCCACCTGCCAATGCGGGGAACACAGGCTTAATCCCTGGTCCAGGAAGATCCTACATGCCTTGGGGCAACTACTCTGTGCCCACAACTGCTGAGCCTGTGTTCTAAAGCCTGTACTTCACAGCTAGAGAAGCCACCACAAGTAGGGAGTAGCCCCTGCTCTCCACAGCTAAAGAAAGCCTGTACATAGCAACAAAGACCCAGCACAGCCAAATTAAATAAATAAATGAATAAATAAATAATTAGGAAAAAAATGAAGCTCGGGGTGATTGATTGATTGGTGAAGCTGAGTGATTTAAGTAGCTAACATTCATTGAATTGGTCTAATCCTCACAACAGTCCTAGGTTGTATGTATTATCATTTTCTCCATTTTGAAGATGGTATATAATTGGGGCCCAGAGAGGTTTAATAATTTTTCCAAGGTCACACAGCTAGATAGTGGCAGAACTGGGATTTGAACTTGGGAAGTCTCACTATAGCATGTATGTTCTTAAACATGAAACACTAATAACAGGCACGATAGACAAGTGTGAAAACGCAACAATATGGTATGTCATGGAGCGTAAGAGATGGATTCTGGAGTATACTGGGAGGTTTTGAATGCTGGTTTTACAACGAATTAACTGCATGACCTTTGTTCACCTTTTCTCTTGTACTTTGGAGATAATCAGAGGATCTATTTCATGGGGTACTGTGAGATTGAAATGAGAAAAATGCATGTAAACTGATTAGCAGAGTTTCTGACATGCACAAATCATGTAATAAATATTAGCTATTACTATTAATAATGATGAAGTTAATATAAGAAGTCTACATGATGACACTTAAGAAATCATTTCTGCTCGAAATATCAGGGAAGGTAGTTTGAAACTAGACCCCATGCATGGCCCCCTATCTCATTCTACTATACCATGTTCCTAAGTAATTTAAGGAAAGCCCACATAAAAAATATAATTGTAATTAAAGGGCCTGGTAATGTAACTTATACAGAGAAGCAGCATTGTTAAATTAGTCATTAGGTATAAGAATAATATCACAGCTATAAAATAAGATGCAGTAAAAATGCTTTTTCAAAAGGCAACAACGATGACTAGAAAGTCATATTTACCTAAGTCAATAGACACTATTGTGATCAAAGGAAATATAGATGAGATTTGCCTAGTAAGGATGTCTCATCTTTGTGAATGACTACTATTTTTCCTTAGAACAGATGACTAAAAGAAACTGTAGGATCCTATTTCCTAGAGACAGTCTTTACTGGATGAGTTAAGAATGCCTCGGCAGGGTCAAAATGAATGAGGAAAGCAACTGTTTTCACTGACCAGGGAGCAAAAGTGGTGATGGACTTTCATCAAAGGGGCCTCGGGGCCCTATTTTTGCAGCTTAGTACGTGATCTCCAGAGAAATAATGCAACCATAAAATGTGAGAACAAATTCACAGAAAGGAAAGTGGAGAGGGAGAAGACAGTCATCTGGTCAACCTAATTGTATTTTATTTATTTATTTTTTTAAATTTTTATTAGTTTTGCCAAACAATGACATGATATCACCATGGGTTTACATATGCTCCCCCTCCAGAACCCCTCTTCCTCCTCCCTCCCCCCGGGAAATCTCGTTGCACCAGTCCCAAGCATCAATCCTGGGCCGGCTATTGATTAGACATATGATAAATAGCAGGTTTCAATGCCATTCTCCCATATCATCCCACCCTTTCCCTCATCCACAGAGGCCACGAGTCTATTCTATACTTCTGCATTCCTTTTGCTGTCTCGCATGCTGGGTTCTCGTTACCATCTTTCTAAATTCCATATATATGCGTTAATATATTGTATTGTTCTTTTTGCTTCTGGCTTACTTCACTCTGGATAATGGGCTCCAGTTTCGTCCATCTGAGTAGAACTGATTCAAATGAATTTTTCCTTAATGCTGAGTAATATTCCATTGTGTATATGTACCACAGCTTTTTATCCATTCGTCAGTTGATGGGCATCTAGGTTGCTTCCATGTCCTGGCTATTGTAAATAAAGCAGCGATGAATATTGGGGTACACGTGGCTCTTTCAATTCTGGTTTCCTCGGTGTATATGCCCAGCAGTGGGATTGCTGGGTCATATGGCAGGACTATTTGCAGTTTTTAAGGAACCTCCACACTGTTTTCCATAGTGGCTGTACTAGTTTGCAATCCCACCAACAGTGTAAGAGAGTTCCCTTTTCTCCACATCCTCTCCAGCATTTATTACTTGTAGATTTTTGGATTGCAGCCATTCTGAGTGGTGTAAAGTGATATCTCATTGTGGTTTTGATTTGCATTTCTCTGATAATGAGTGATGTTGAGCATCTTTTCATGTGTTTGTTAGCCATTTTTATGTCTTCTTTGGAGAAACGTCTGTTCAATTCTTTGGCCCACTTTTTGATTGGGTCGTTTATTTTCCTAAAATGGAGCTGCAGGAGTTGCTTGTATATTTTTGAGATTAATTGTTTGTCCGTTGCTTCATTGGCTATTACTTTCTCCCATTCTGAAGGCTGTCTTTTCACCTTGCTTATAGTTTCCTTTGCAGTGCAGAAGCTTTTAATTTTAATTAGGTCCCATTTGTTTATTTGTGCTTTTATTTCCAGTATTCTGGGAGGTGGGTCATGTAGGATCCTGCTTTGGTTTATGTCAGAGAGTGTTTTCCCAATGTTATCCTCTAGGAGTTTTATAGTTTCTGGTCTTATGCTTAGATCTTTGATCCATTTTGAGTTTATCTTTGTGTATGATGTTAGAAAGTGTTCTAGTTTCATTCTTTTACAAGTGGCTGTCCAGTTTTCCCAGCACCACTTGTTAAAGAGGTTGTCTTTTCTCCATTGTATATTCTTGCCTCCTTTGTCAAAGATAAGGTGTCCATAGATGCGTAGATATATCTCTGGGCTTTCTATTTTGTCCCATTGATCTATATTTGTGTCTTTGTGCCAGTACCATACTGTCTTAATGACTGTGGATTTGTAGTATAGCTTAAAATCAACACACAGAAATCCCTGACATTTCTATACACTAACAATGAGAAAACAGAAAGAGAAATTATGGAAACAATTCCATTCACCATCGAAACAAAAAGAATAAAATACTTAGGAGTATTTCTACCTAAAGAAACAAAAGACTTGTATATAGAAAACTATAAAACACTGATGAAAGATATCAAAGAGGACACAAACAGATGGAGAAATGTGCCGTGTTCATGGATTGGAAGAATCAATATAGTGAAAATGAGTATACTACCCAAAGCAATCTATAGATTCAATGCAATTCCTATCAAGATACCAGAGGTCTTTTTCAGAGAATTAGAACAAATAATTTCACAATTTGTATGGAAATACAAAAAACCTCGTATAGCCAAAGCAATCTTGAGAAAGAAGACTGGAACTGGAAGAATTAACCTAATTGTATTTTAGATGAGGAAACGGGTCTAGAGATGTAAGTGGCCTAAAACTATAACCATTGTTTCATTATTGCTATTTAAGTATTCTCTGAAGCAGATATTAAACTATGAGCCCCTCCCTCAATGATATTTTTGATTCCTCATTCCTTTGAAAAAGGTAGCATGTTTGAAAAACACAAGAGTTTAGAATACTTGGAAAGCTTTATAAGGAATCAGTGTTCACTACAATTTTGTTAAAGAAATGAATGGTGGGTTTCTTCAGCTAGAGAGAGAATATATTTCTATCTGATTTACCTTTACACTATAAATCTGCCTATGACTCAGAACCTTTTAGGATAATTTTCACATCTGTTATTTCATATCATCCTCAGAGCATCCCATGAAACAACTAGCACACTATCATTTCTAGTCAACAAGTGAGAACTAAAGTCAAATAAAGTTAAGCAAGGGGTCTACTCTAAGGAACTAACATTTGGGAAAATAAAAGTTGGAAGCCAGATATAAAGAAACTCACAGTATTGCTTTACAGAATTATATTCCTGCTTATTTTCTTCTCTCTCCTTAATTTTATATTGTAATATATCAAAAACGTTGTCTCATCTAATTTACAAGCTTCCTTTGGGGTTACATGATGTGCAAGGATATCTGAATTACAATTCTTCTTGACTGTTGAATCAGAGGGAAATAATTTGACATGCTTAGTGCATAAGTACTTGATGTCTAGAGATACTCTTTCAATCCAATTTAGGTGACTTTTTTTGATGTATTTTTCTTTCATTTTTAAACTATTACAGTTGGATTCTGCTTTTGTCACTTTTCCTTTTCTTATTTAAATGTTACTGATGGAAATAATAAATAACAATCTGCAATAGGGATAGAGAAGAGTTTATTTGAACCAAACTGTGGATTATAGCCTGGGAGGCACAGATCAAAGAAGTACTTGAATTGTGTTATGCCAGGCTGCAAAATGGGGGATGCTTATAAAGACAAGAACCACAATATTACATAAGTTGTTTTCAAAAATTATAATTGGAGCTGGCAAGAAGTAAGGGTGCTTGTTAAGCTAGTGTTGGCTGGGGTCTGAAATGTTACATGGGGAGAACTTGCGACTATAATGTTGCAGCTGGCCTCTGCTGGTAGATATTGTTTTGAGAATAGCAAGGTGGTGTCCTTAAGTCTGACAGAGTTCAGAAAATTCAGGTTCTCAGTGACATGAGAATGTATGTAAAACCATATCCACAGTAGCCAACCAGATCCATTTTGGTTGTAGGAACCTCAGTTATTCCATTTAATATTTTTTTCTGAGCATTGAAGAAACGATGCTTTTGTTTTTGTTTTTCTTTAATTTATTTATTTTAATTGGAGGCTAATTACTTTACAATTTTGTATTGGTTTTGCCATACACTGACATGAATCTGCCATGGGTGTACATGTGGTCCCTGTCCTGAACCCCCTCCCACCTCCCTCCCCATCCCATCCCATCCCTCTGGGTCATCCCAGTGCACCAGCCCCTTTTCTTTAATGGTTAAAGTAGATATACAATGTATCTCTGACAGACTACAAGGCAGGCTGTTCTAGCTAGCATCATGTATAAACCAAATTATATATAAGCCAGAATGACTTCCCCATACATCAACATGTGAAAATTTCTTCCATCAACATGTTATACCAAAACTTTTAAAATTTTATTTAATTTAGGAAGGTGATTTCAAAAGATTTGAAGTTTTCCTCTACTTTTTCTAGTTTGTTAGAGAGGAAGTGGTTTATAAAATAAATACAAAGTCAAATAACAGCTCATCCAAAAAATATTCTTTGCAGAATCTTCCCAGAATGTCATACTGTGAACAACAAAAGATGATAATGGAATATGTATAGACACTCATTTTTATGGCACTATATGAGAGATGGATTTTTTTTCTTTGAGCTGGTGAAATTTTTCAGGCTACAATTGAATGAATGATTAGGGATAATAATGCCTACTCCTAGGAGATGAGGTGTAACCTGACTGTGCCTACCCAAGACTACATTTTAGCAGAATCTCAGGAAAAAATGTTTTTTGGTTTGTTTGTTTTGCTCTTTTTCTGCAATATGAATGACTTATTTCTTTCAGATGACCCTGGAGACATTATCGAAGTTATCTACAGAAAAGTAGAAATAAATTAGATAGCATTTTATTTACCTTTGAAAAAAGAGATGCTAGTAGGTGTTAACTAGAGTGAGTGTTCTTAAATCTCATGCATCCCTTTTCATCATAGGCAAGTGTTGAATATTTAGCATATGTAAAGCCATGCTATAGGGACTTCCCTGGTGGTCTAGTGGCTAGGACTCTGTGCTCCCAATGCAGGGGACCTGGGTTTGATCCCTGGTCAGGAAACTAGATCCCACATGCCACAGCTCAGAGTTCACATGGCACAGCTAAGATCTATTTTTCCAAATAAATAAATAGTTTTTAAAAAGCCATGCTATATGTAAAGAACTGTCTCTCTTCCTAACTATCTTTCAGTTTGGTGGAGGGGTGTAAGCACATAAGTAGCTAAAATAAAATGTTTACAATGTAAGTGTAAACAGAAGCTATAAATAAATTTGAAGTTACTTAATATTGATCAGTAAATGGCAGCTGTTATCCTTAATAACAATCATGAAAGCACAAATAAATGCACAGATGATTTCCTACTATAGAGAGTGTAGGGAGCATTTCTTCTACCAATACTTCCACCAATTCCAACTGGAGAAATGGGAGAAAAAAGGAACTCAAAATGTTTTAAAATTCTAATGTAGGATGATCTTCACTAGAGCCCTCATTCTTTATTATCCCTGAAATATACTTACCATTATCTTATAAACAGAGAAATTGAGGATCAGAGAGTTTAAGGCTACACAACAGGAAAGTAGTATATCTGGATTTTGAACCCAAATTCATTTCCTTCCAAAGCTAACAAACTCTCCTCCACAGTTAACTTTCTTCCTATTCTAGGGTGGACTGAATCCCACCCATAGATGAACAAAATTTTCAGCTATAGAGGAGGTCAAAATTAGAATTCTTTTAGTCAAAATACCAAGATATAAAAATGTGTGGTGCGACACAAGATGGGATACTGAAATGCTATCAGAGCTAAGATGTGGAGAGTCTTGAATACCAGTTAGGGAGTTGCTTGTTCGTATGTAACACTGGAGATGTTGACTGTCACACTGAGGGAAGAGAGAACTGTAATGGCATCTAGGGGTTAAGAGGCAAGATATGGGACTAAAGGTCCTACTTTACGCAAGACAGTGCCCACAATATATAGTTATCTCTTCTGAAATGTTCTGAAAAGAGCTGAGGTTGAGAAACCCTGGTGTAGACAATGGGAATCCATTACAGTATTTTAAGATATTTATATATACTTTAAAATCATTCTGACCCCAAAACCTAGAGAAAATTGGAATTAGGAAATGACAGGAAACCAACAAGGCAGTTCACAGATTATTGTAGATTTACATTGTAAATCTCTAAAGAGATAAGTGTTGACCACGAGATAAGAGATAGACTGAGGAGAGATCCTGCACAGGTGAAGTTAAAATTGTGATGACCAATTGATTTGTTTCTCTCTCTTTTGGAAGCCTTACTTAACACCCAAGAATTAATTCCAGGTTTTTAGACTGAGTGGATAGACAGATGAGTTTGCCATGAATTTAGAAATGGATGCTCAGTGGAAAAGAAGCCCTGCTATATGCTAGTCATTATTTTTCATGAAAAGGTTTAAATAATATCACTTTTGAACATATTTAGTCAGTGATAGCAATGAAAAATCACTATCTATGAGTTATCTAGTAGACATTTGGAAATGCAGTCATTTTGAAACCAATGTCACTTAGAGATGTAGATTCCCACAGCCATCTGGATCAAAACGACATTAGGAGCAGGGGTGAGAAAGAAAATTTCTTATTAGAGTTAAGAAAAAGATGGGAATGACAGCTGAAGACAGAACAATACCAGGAACTTCTGCATTTGCTTTGCAGAAAGATGAAGACCTGTGCCAGAGACAGAAAGAACTCAATACTCTATGGCTGAAATAACCAGTGAGTTAGCAAAAGAAACTGAAAATGAGAGAGAAAAGGAGAACGTGACTCTGCAGAGTACTATCAGGATGGTAGGCGCATTCAGCATTGTTTAATATTTAATGGTACAAAGAAGGTGACAGTGGACTTGAAGACTGAGATCTCCTTTCAGACTGAAATGTTCAGTTATGGATACTAAGAGATTGTGAGCAATTTTAACCATATTATAGGGGCTGAAGCTGGATGGTCATGAGCTGAGACATAAATCACAGGATGAAGAGAGAAAAGCTTTGAGTTGAAGAGAAGGAGGGGGTAGAAAGATGTGAATACCATTGAACGCCAGGGAAGTCCCAGTGTGTTTTGCAAATGTCTTTTTTCTTTCCTGGATAACAGCTTTTCTCTCCAGGAACCAGATGTTACCTGGAGAAAGGCTATGTCTAACCTTTAGGTTCTTGCTACTGACAGAAAAACAGAGATTTCTTTTCAAGGTCAAATTGCTCACCTTATTGTCTGTTTTACCCTCTAGGAGAGTATGTTGTTATGACCACTCATTTCCACCTGAAGAGAAAGATTGGATATTTTGTTATTCAAACATACCTGCCATGCATAATGACAGTTATTCTCTCCCAAGTCTCATTCTGGCTCAACAGAGAGTCTGTACCAGCGAGGACTGTCTTTGGTAAGTGCCAGTCAAGACACACATGCAAGAGTCACTTGCAAGGGCAAGTTGTTTCATACCTGTGACATTGCAGATAGAAGGAAAAAAACAATTATACACTAAATCTGAAGTTAACATAACAAAGCTCACGGTATTATCATTTTAATTATGACATGATTGTAAAAAATTCTTTTTTAAAATAGCAAGCTGTTTTAGTGCATGTTAATTGATGGGATTAATGAACACTTGATTTGCTGTTTTAAGAGAGAAATGTAATGAAGCAGGCATAAATGCTTCGTGACAGATTAAAATGTACACATAGGAACACTTATACCTAAACCATACATAATACATAATCAAGTGTCAGTATATTTTTTTGAGAATCTGAGACAATATCAGCAGAACTACTTCCTTAATATATGAAAGCAGGGATTCTTTATATAGAAATAACTTAGTGATGACCATTATACCAGTACAGAAATATCTCATTTTTACTAATGTGTGCACTTCTGAAGAGTTACAAAATATTTTTTTCCAAGAAAATATTCTAAATGCTTTAGATACTTTGAGTTAAGTCAGTCTGATGGAAAATTATTTAAAGGGTAATAACTTTACTAACAGGAAAACTCATGCCTAATTCATTGTTTTAGAAGTGTGTATTTCATATAAAGAGATCCTGCCTGTATTACAGTACCCTGTCTTAAGTATACTTTTCAGAAAATAAACACACAATTTCATTAGCAAAAACTTGATGATTCATTCACTCATTTAGTCATTGAATTTTTTTTTGAAATCTACTATGAGGTCCTACCGTGTTCTAATGTAGCTGTCACTATAACATTACCCGTTCCTCTCATGAAACTGGGAGTTTAAAATTTGAATAGCAATAAAATTGCAGAATACTTATTGAGTGTTTTTAGATGACGCTCTGTTCTATGATATAACTCTCTATTCTCTTATTTAACACTAGAAAAATTCTCTGTAATATTACCCCTGTGTTTTAGACAAGAAAGCTAAGGAACAAGATACTAAGTACTGGGTTGGCAAAAAGATCATAAAGCCCAAATGAACTTTTTGGCCTACCTAATAACTTGCCCGAGGTCAGAATCTATGAGGTGAAGGAATCTGAAATAAGATCCAGCCTCTTAGCTTTAAAGCCTGTGCATTTGAGGTACCACTCCCCATGTACTCCTGTTCCATGACAAGGCATGGAATAGGGCTGTTGTAGGCAGCATAATTCATTTGGAAATAACCACCACATATTCAACTGGTGAAAGGTACAGTTATCAAGGTTCATTCCAAGGTTCATTCAAATATGCAATAGGCACACGCTATGTTTACAACCCTTTACTACAAAACAAAAGGCCTCAGATGCTTACAGTCCAAACTGAGGATTGACCTTGTGCAAAGACCCCTAGGGCATCATGGCTTTATCCCAGGAAAAAAGCAAGACTCTGCTACCAGGGCCCAGAAAAGAATCTGGGCAAGTTGCTTCTGAGTTGGAAACCAACAAATCTTTGCTGTGACATCAGCCTAAGAGCCCAGCTAAATCAAGACCCAAATGATTCCAGCCACCGGGCGGAAGAATAGTTAATTTAAAACTCTTTTCTCCCTTATCACAATTTGTAAATTTTAACTAGTGTTTAAGCCACTTATTAGAACTGAAGATTGAACTCTTGTCAGCTGCTCACTTCTATATATGTATGTAGTTTGAGCCCTTTGTTCATTTGAATGTTTTAATTAGGACAAATGAGATATTTCCTTTATGTTTTATGTTTATTTTTATAGAATGAGCCCAGAACTATAGTAAAAATGATTTTTTTAAAGGCTCACTTTCCACCCCACTCTGTCCCAAACAAATCCTACTCTTCCTTTTTGGAAATTCTGTAAAGCACTTTGGAATGTTTCATAAGTCAAAAACCTTGCTCTTAACAGTTTCAACAGTCTGTTCTCCTAGCCAGCTCATGCCCTTTTGGTGAACATAACTACATATTGTAAATACGACCATGGCAAGTATTTCTGTGTATCAAGTTGTATATTTCTAATGTTTTGAACTCAATAAAATCACAAATGCAATTTTCCAAGACCTTTAGCCTTTTAAAATTTATTTAATACACGTCTCTATTCTTTTTAGTTTGTACTCAGCACATTCCTCTGAGCTGTGGGGGATGACTGAGAGGGTTGCAGGTATTTGAATAAAAAATATCAAAAGGAAAAAGAAAGCAAAATTTATACCTTGCAACAGTTTATTAAATGGCATCCAGAATGCAACAAAGCTGAGGCCATTTTATGTCTTAAAACATCATCTTCTTGACCTTCCCTGCTCTTTCTTATTTGAAGACAGTGTGGTCATGTGATTTTGATTCCAGATACACCCGCATTTTTGGTTCAATCTTGTCTTTTAAATGTTGGTTACCTATAAAATGAGAGGATAATTAAAATAAAACAGTGCCATTTAAAAGATTAGGTGAGAAAAATAAAATAAAATTTGTGTATTGCCAGCCTCAGTACTTGGAACTTAATAGATGCTCAACACATTTTTATTTTTTTCCCTTTCGCTATAGCCAGAATTGTAAGATGACAATACACACACACACACACAGCATGCCTCTCTTTATGCTAGTCTTAATTGTTTTTAATTTATGGATACATTTTGTTTAAGAACTTCTATTCCCAAATTACTTTTAGCAGTTGAATGTCCACATATACCAAAATTCGAAAAACAAATGGAATTCACTTTCACAGGGATTTATCAAAAAGGAGTGAAGCTGTCAATAATAAGTTATTAACTTTGCCTGTAGTAAGTATCAGGCTCAATAATTTATTACATTGTTTTTTTAATACTCACAATAGCCCTCTGAGTTAGACTTATTCAAATTAAGTTACAAGTGAATAATTACAAAAAAACCCCAGAAGTTCAGACTTGTGAGACAATCTTCCCAAGGTCACTCAGCAATTGCAGAGCGGGGTTTTGAAACTGGGTTGCTCTGTTCCCCAAATACTGACATTTAATTACTTTGCTCTTTACTCAACTTAATATGTAAATTTGGGGGCTTTTTCCTAGCTAATATTCCTTCAACCAGTTATTGGTTATATAATATGGATAATGCCCCAAAATGTCCTGCACCACCTCCAAAGCTCATAGTAAGTCTATTCCCTACAACTGTGACCGTGTATCAAAAATATGACTTACTGAAAATCTCAGTGTTTCTTCTTAATCCTATCACTTCCTAATAGAGTTGCAAAGATAAATTACCTTGAAATTCATGGAAAACTGGGAATATTGGATGATTTAAAGTGCCTTAGAAAAATTAACCACCTACCAGCTGGGTGACCCTGCTGATTCTCTAAAATTAATCAAAAGAGGAATCATAGGTATGAGTTTTAGACAGATGGGATGACAATATCTTCTGTGGCAATAATTTACTTATCTTTAAAATGCTTTCACATATTATTATATTTAATCCTCTAACCTTATGAATGTGTAAAAGTTTTCCTTTCTTAGAATTTCAACAATGATATACATCAATCAAGGGAATGAAGTGTAAGTCACCACATTTACAGTTATGGAAACTGAGATCCCCAGGAGCTAACTCACTTGTTCAAGGCTATAGAGTTAATAAATAGTGAGGGACTAGCTACTGGAAGAGGTTAAGACTTTTTCCACACCATGCAGCCTAAGTCATTGGGTTCCTGTGTTTTTGTTTTTTTTTCATAAATTTTCAAATGGCTTAAAAGGAGACTTACAGTATTCTAACTCATAGATTGCATCACATATAGTAGGTTGAAAATATTAACTTGTTGAATGGATATTATTGAATGTCATCATTCAATACAAACTCCTATAATTGGGCTCAGTGGTAAAAGAATCTGCCTGCAGTGCAGGAGATGCAGGAGACATGGATTCGATACCTGGGTTGGGAAGATCTCCAAGAAAAGGGTATGGCAACCCACTCCAGCATGCTTGCCTGAAAAATCTAATAGAGGAGTCTTGTGGGCTACAATTCACAGGGTCACAAAGAGTGACCTGTCACAAAGACAGGACTGAAGCAACTGAGCACACAAGCAAACTGAAAGTAACTGATTTAAAACTGCTTTGAATAGAGGTGATTTTAATCAGCTGGGATAGATTCATAGATTAGGGAAGATATATGGTAGCATTAGCAGAAAGAGTAAGACTGGACATTTGAATCAGATGAATGTATTCAAATTTGGTTTTGCCCTTTCTGAGCTATGTGACCTCAAGCAAGTCACCTGTGACTTATTTCAGTAATTTCTTCAAAAGAGCAGCTATTTCAAGAATCAGGAAAAAAAAAAGTATAAAAGACAAAGAGCTAATAACATAACAAAACATTATCCTAAGGTAATTTAGTTATCTATCAATGATCCATTATCAAAAAGTTACTGGTTTTATGGTTTATATATTCAAGGATTATTCAGTACTCAGTAGTGTCTGACCCTTTGCCACCCTATGGACTGCAGCACACCAGGCTTCCATGCCCTTCACTATCTCTGTAGAATGTTAAACAGAACTGAGGATCCAGTGATTACTTATGGATCCTGGACAGTGACAATCTCTGCTTTCTTTTTCCGAGAGTTGGGGACACTGAGGGAATATTATTTCCTTTCCTACCCAGGGCACTGTGTTCAAGATGCCCGTTTAAGGGAGTTCACTATCTTATTAAGAGCTTTTCAATAGCAGAGCAGTTTTTCGCTCCAAGAACTGCCCTTCAGTACTGCCGTATCATGAACTCCAAACTACATTGGGATTGGATTAAAACTCATCCATCCCAAACCAAACAGGATGAACTTGAAAATATACTCTATGTTTCATTTTAAACAAGTAGGGTGACTTCAGTGATGAAAGTTTGTAGTATGAACCTAAAAATACACTTTCTTTCTTTGCAGGAGTCACAACTGTGCTCACCATGACAACTTTGAGTATCAGTGCCAGAAATTCCCTCCCTAAGGTGGCTTATGCAACTGCTATGGATTGGTTTATTGCAGTGTGCTACGCCTTTGTATTCTCAGCTCTGATTGAGTTTGCCACAGTAAACTATTTCACCAAGAGAGGTTATGCATGGGATGGGAAAAGTGTGGTTCCAGAAAAGGTAAATGCTTTAATATCTCTTGTGATATAGCACCATTACATCTTTTTAAACCTGTAAGATGGAATGTGTGAGCTTGGGGGAATGGCTGTAGGGTGCAGAGAGAGGGCAAAGAAGATTGGTTTTTTTTCTTATGTCATAAATGATTAGTGCTGTGAGAATTTCCTCACTGCGAAGGAAAGAGTTTGTTTCCATGGATAGGTGTGCAGAGTCAAGGGAAGGAAATAAAGGAGAAACACAAAGGTAAACATTTCTATTCAAATATGGTTTCCTATGGTAGGAATGTGAGAACAGTTTTAACAAACTTGATATTGGGAGCAATTATGCCATTATAATTTTTGTGACTTGAAAATCATAGTCTTTTGGGTGTTTTCTGAACCTAATAACTTTGGTCCTAAATGTTATTACTTTAATGACTCAACTGAATTGAGCCTGCAAAATGCATTATCTCTAATTTTCACTTAAGTAAAGGTCAGGAAACATTTTATTTCTCCAAAAGAGAGGTTTGCTTTAAGAATCACAACACAGAATTCACAAATTTCTTCATTGTAGAAAATTATCAAGTCAAAATATCACTGTTCTTCTCAGTTAGAACCTATTTTGGAGTGACTCTCAAAGCACAATTGTGGAGGATATGTCTAATTCTAGGGTTTGAAAGAAAAATATGTAAAAAGGCAAGAAAGTCTTGGGATGGTGGAAAGAAAGGCAGAGTCAGAGTCCCAGAGGCTCTAAGACATCTAGAAGTAATGTAGGAGGAATTCCTCTACAGCACATGAAGAGTTCTAGTGTCCTGAATCAGTCTCTAAAAGTACAGTCATGTTGTCAAATACACTTAAAGAATTCTGAATACTGTCACAGAGTCACAGTATATTAGAGAGTCTGAGAGGGTCTACAGTAAAGAAATTCATTTAATGATGTTTTTCACACAGCTCCATGAATATACTAGAAAAGAGGATCCTTTGTAGAAACATCTATTGCATTTAATAAAATCTATAGTGTTACTGATTGTAAGATGTAGCACTAATTTATGTGTACACAAGAAAGAAAATATGCTGCCAAGTAAAAACTCTTTGAGATTTACCATTCAGTGACAAGTAGATCTATTGAATACTCCAGTGATCTCCTACACAACTCAAAGCAAAGGAAGTTCGGTATGGGGTGTGCTATAGCAACCAAAATGGACCAGATCCAGGCCCTCAAAATCCACCTTGCCTTGACACATACTCACTCAGTATAAAAAAACATATCTGAATTTCCAAACCAAGAATCTTGTCTCAGGATCAGTAGAGAGGAAACAAGACAAAAGAAATTGCAGTTACCAGATGGAGAGAGAAGTGAGAGAGTGGAGACAGAGTTTTTGTCCAATACTTCCTTTAGCCATTGATGGCCTCCCTTTGTCCTAGAACAGAAGGGCAACCCCAAAGGAAAGAGCACTGAACCCAAAGATGCAGGATCATAAGGCACTACCAATTGTGAGACACAGCCCAAAATCATAGCTGTGGACATTTTTAAAATGTACATCTTAGAATTACCGGTATACTCAACCAAAGTTCTGCAGAATTAATGATACACAAACTTTAGTGATATGCAACTGAAAAATGAAATGCAAACACTGGAGAAAGTTGCTTTTCTATCCTAATCTCTACTTTGCATGCTCAATAAGCCAATGTCTTTCTGATTGTGGCTTGTCAGCTGTAGTTGCTAATGAATTGTTAGATGAATTGAACTTGATCTGGAAAGCACAGAATTTGGGTTGAGGTATTGGTGATCTCATAATTGAGTTTAGATTTCTTTCTGACTGTGCACTAGTCTTTAAGTGCTGTCTCAAATAAAATATTTCAATCTCTATCAATCTACAGTTCACATTATTCAGTGTACATATATAGATATAGGCATAGTCATATGTACATAGACATCTACATTTACATAAATAAAACATTTTTGCCCATATCTGGCATCTTATTAAGAAAGAGAATATTTTCTATAATGTATTTTTGTCTCTGTAAAAATTTTCCCCAGGGCTTTGTCAGTTTGATTTGCTTAAAACAGGGATTGTGATCCAGGTTTCACTCTGACATTTAAAGCGAAGATGCTTTTTTTTTTCCCCCTGTAACTAGATTAGTGTTTTCAGGAGAGTTACAGTTTTGATCTCTGACATAGTATGACTTGAAAATAAAAAGAAAATCCCAATAGGGTATCACATTTTCAAGTGAATATACAGTGGTCTTCTTAAGATCCCTCCTCATACGGTTAACTGCTCAGTTAAATACTAACTTCTTAAAGAATATGCAACTATATCAGACCACATAGCTCTGAAAAATGACCTACTCTATTTTTGAGAAGTGTCTATATGACAGAAACTAAGAAAAGCTGCAGTTATCAATTGCCACACAGATAACACTAATGAGCAGGTAATATTGAACAAAAATCGAATCCAGGATATCCTGACTAACCCTGCTTTGTCATTTGTGCACTGGAAGCCTGAGGAGAAGGAGCAAATAATAACTGGCTCATCAATTTTTTATTACTGCAAAATAAACTGCCCCAAAACTTAGTGACCTAAAACAATAACCAAGCATTTGGGGCTGGAAAAAAACCTGATGTTATTTCTGTTAGTTGAACATGGGCTCACTGACATGGTTCCCGCACCAGGGAAAGAGAATCTACAGTGGCCTTTCTCCCATGTATGGGGCCTCATGCTGGCTGGGATCTCTCACTGAACGTAGTCTCTGGTCCCTCAGTGTCTAATCCAGGCTTCATGTTTCTGTGGCACGCTTCCAGAGAGTAAAGAGTGAGGTTGCAAAGCTTCCTGAGGATAGGGTCTTAAGCTGGCACAGCATCACTCACAAATCTAGATGTAATAAGTGGGGAAACAGACCCCAATTTTTGATTGGAAAGCCTGGAAAATATTTGTCTACATTTTTCCCTAGCCTTATTGAACAATAATTGACACATAGCATTGTGTAAGTTTAAGGTATACAATGTAATTAATTAGATACATTATATATCATGAATTGGTTACCACCATAGTGTTAGCTACCATCTCTAACTGGTCACATAGTCCTTTTTGTGGTGAAAACATCTAAGATTTAGTCTCAGCAACATTAAAGTATATGATACAGTATTGTTATCTATAGTCAGCATGGTTTAGTAGACATTAGGTGCTGTCCAAAATGTCCATAAGACATTTGGTCCATGGAAACCAATCTGAATATTCATTGGGAGGGCTGATGCTGAAGCTGAAGCTTCAATACTTTGACCATCTGATGTGAAGAGATGACTCATTGGAAAAAGACCCTGATGTTGGAAAAGATTGAAGGCAGGAGGAGAAGAGGGTGACAGAGGATGAGATGGTTGGATGGCATCCCTGACTCAATAGACATGAGTTTGAGCAAGCTGTGGGAGATAGTGAACAACAGGGAAGCCTGGCATGCTGCAGTTTGCTGCTGCTGCTGCTAAGTCGCTTCAGTCGTGTCCGACTCTGTGTGACCCCATAGACAGCAGCCCACCAGGCTCCCCCGTCCCTGGGATTCTCCAGGCAAGAACACTGGAGTGGGTTGGCATTTCCTTCTCCAGTGCATGGTAGTTGCTCAGTCGTGTCTGACTCTTTGCGACCCCATGGACTGCAGGCTACCAGGCTCCTCCATCCATGGGATTTTCCAGGCAAGGGTACTGGAGTTGGGTGCCATGGGGTTGCAAAGAGTTGGACACAACTTAGCAACTGAACAACAACAACAAAGTACTTTGGTATTTGGTCCTCTCCAAAACCATTTGTCATGGATCCACTATGCTCACAAACATTTTAGATAGGGCCAAATTGCAAGGACCATTGGCGTAAACCAAATGTCTTACAGACCAACTGTCTTATGGACATTTTGGACCAAATGTCTCACCAGGTCACTTGTCAATCTTACAATTAGACCTTTGTTTCTGTGTTTTTCATTTACTCCCAAAATGCTGTCATAAATTCCATTCCTTAGATGTTAAATAAAGCACATGTTTGAGTTCTAAAGTAAAGGTCATTTTGCTCAAGAACTTATAAACTTGCTTCCCACAAATTACTGAACAAAATACTTTAACTCTTTCCTTTTACAGCCAAAGAAAGTGAAAGACCCTCTTATTAAGAAAAACAACACTTATGCTCCAACAGCAACCAGCTACACCCCTAATCTGGCCAGAGGTGACCCCGGCTTAGCTACCATTGCTAAAAGTGCAACCATAGAACCAAAAGAAGTCAAGCCGGAAACAAAACCACCAGAACCGAAGAAAACCTTTAACAGTGTCAGCAAAATTGACCGACTGTCAAGAATAGCCTTCCCGCTGTTATTCGGAATCTTTAACTTGGTCTATTGGGCAACATATTTAAACAGAGAGCCTCAGCTAAAAGCCCCCACCCCCCATCAATAGGTCCTGTCATTCACGTTCTGTTGCTCAGTCCTTTGCACTGGGAATTGCTTTCTGTTCTCAACGTGGTAATTCCCATCTGCTTTATTGCCTCTGTCTTAGAGAATTTGAAGGTTTCCTTATTTCCATAATTCATATAAGAACAACAGACCCCTGTCTGGCCATCCAGAGCAGAAGAGAGCATACAGCTGAGAGACAGGATTCTGAGAGAGGGAGCCAGAGAGCAAAATCATGACAGGAGACAGAAGGGAAGAGAGAGAAAAGGAGGGGGAAGTAGATCCAAAGATAGGAGGAAAAGTAGAAGAAAAATCCAACTTAACTCCAGGTCATTTGTAGATATATATTTCCAAATATTCTAGAAAAAAAAGATGCTGTATATGTCAAAATATTTTTATGTGAAAGTGTTTAAAAAAATATAAATGTTTAATGAAGAAATATTTAAAAAATCTGTGTCTTTATTGCACAGATGACGGTGTGTTTCTCACATTTCTGCTTTGTTTTTTAAACCTGTGTATAGCTTTAACAGTTTGTTTCCAAAGCTCAAGATCCCCATTCTTTCTCTTTTAAGAAATGCCTAGGGCATTATTTTGTTGTTAAATGCTATTTTAAAATTTATGGAAATTGCATAGGCAAAGGTGCAGTGTCTCACCATTAAGAGCACATTTAATCCAATGGAGACAAATGTTTTAAATAGGCTGCTTTACTGTCATCTGAGCTTTTACCAGTAGACTCAACGAGGAATCATTCCAACAGATATATACACTGAATAAAATTTAAAAAAATAATAATAATAAATTTAGATAGAACAATTTGAAAAGATTTATTTTCCACCCTCTCTATATCCAGATAACACATGCAATCCAGTAATCATTTGATTTTCATTCCGAAGACGTTTTTAGAGGGGCAAAAATATTTTGCAAGCTCTAGAATTGTTGAATGTATTATTTTATATAACAGTACATTAAAAGCTTTAGATTGAAATTTATGACTAATAAACAAATATAGAATATATAAATTATATATGTAAATATGCAGCATGAGATTGTACATTTTTTTACTTTTTTAAAAGTTGTGTTCTTAAAATATTGTGTAGGACTCACCGCTCTTAGCTGTTAGAATGTTGTTAAATGCTATGGAAATATTTTCAGAGCCTGCATTTAAGACCAGAATAGTCTGAAGGAATCAGATGGAACTTCCAGTATGTGGGTATAAAATCTACTTATGTAGGGAAAGCTTGTAATTCAAACTGTTGTCCCATGTACAGTAGTGAATCAGTTGTTATCCACTCAAGTCATCCCACTTTTCCCTATTTTAGGCTCTTATAATATAGAAAGACAATGGAAAAGCATTAGTGGGAGCTAGAAAATCAACTGTATATTACTGCTATCTTTGCTGATACCAACTATTTCAATAAGTGCTGTACCATATGTAGCATTAAATATAAAAATACATGAAAGAATGTACAGGAACTAGCTTTTATTGAGTAATATTACATTTCATTTATACTGTAGCAATATATTTGTAGGCATACTACGTAAGGGCTTTAATGATAAGAGGTCCATTCATACTCCCTATGAAAATTCTAGTCTCTTTCATTACTTCCCAGATATTTTAGAGATAAATATTTATGAAGAAGGTATTTTTGAAGTCTCCTTTTGTCTGAGAGAATTTCAGAGATATTTAAAATTAGCATCCAGAATCCACAGGTCATGGGCTAACCACATTTAGAATACTATGACATAAACCTGTCGTCATAATTACCAAATAAGACAGTTGGGATCCATACCCAAGTTTTGAGCAATGTTTGTCTCAAAAAGCTGCTATCAAGTGATGTAGGAAAATACAGTTTGTGTTTTTCTAAACAAACTCTGGTATTTTTAAATGTGCTTTATTGTTTGATTTGGTCCTGCCTAAATTCAATGAGCTAGGCCAAAAAAGGCTGAACCAAGGATATTTCATTCTTGGGTATCATGTGTAGATATCATGTATAGACAATAAAGTAAAATATGGCTCTAATTTCTGTGTTGCTGTTAATCTTCGGTTTTTATTTATTTATTTATTTTGGCGTTAATCTAATGTGTTTATTAAGAGTATTTTATCTTCCAGACTCCTCATGGCTAACATTTGGTCTGTATTTTGCTCATTAGATGTGTATATTTCTTATTAGTCTGCTTTATGCTATGCAATGACTGCATTTCTATCGTTTTTTAGTTCGTTAGTATGTATGGACAGTATTCTATTGTATAAATTGATTGCACAACTTATCAAAGACAAATGATTCTATGTAGCTTTTCTACAGTGCTTTGCTAAACCATGTAACACTAGTTAAGTCTTCCTTGAAAATAAAGATGCACTCTTATAGAGGACAGTTCCTGTTAACTCCCAGGAAAAAATTTTAAAAGATGACACTGAATGTTTATGGCACCTTAGTGCAGTGAAGTGGCAATAAAACCTAACATGAATCGAGGTTGTTTATGGTAGATGCATGTATTGCTTTACAGAGTTTAGCAAAAGCTCTTAATTTTATGTCATACTGTATTCTATTATAATAATAAAGTTAACATTATTCAATAACAAAATGGAATGCTTGACTCTCTTTTCCTATTATCAGTACCCTTACCCTGTTTTAAAACATTTTCAAGTAGGAGCACCTAAAATTGCCAAGTGCTAACATGAATCTAGGCAACTCAGAAGATTTTTGAAGAGGTGTCAACGGTATGATCCTAAACTATGATTTTAAAAGAATCACTTTCAGAAAGAGAAATTCTTAATAACCTAATATCTGTTGTCACCAGTAGCATCAAAACTCAAAATTTATAAAACACAAGTAGAAAAGAATCAACATACTGAAACAATAGTAGTTTGTTCATATCTATTGTTTATACAGTAGATTTGTCTTCTGACATACTCCTGGGAGACTGGTTTAATAGTTTTAGGGGAGAATATGAGCATTATAGTTTTAAAAGCTCCTCTAGAGCTATCATGTTCCTTAATGTTTCTATAAGCAAAACGTTTAAGTACAAAACACAATCACTTGAATAACAATGGAGAAATAATTTCAACAATAGGCATAAAACTGCACCTGGTCCCTACAGACAAAATCTGTGAGGCAAAATCTGTCTGTCTTTTTTTTATATTTCTACAAATGTAACATGTATCTTCTTAAAAAATGATTCAGGACTTAGCAAAATTAATGCTTTAAAATCATTCAACAAAATGACTTACTCAAGCCAAATAAAAGTTGCCCATGTAATCTAGGTGAACAATCACATTCATTGATTTCTTGGCTCTCATAAAAATGAATGTAGTGAATGATGATTATTTTGGCTATCAAACTACATCCATGTCAAGGCTCACCATAATAATTATCTAAGGAATCAAAATAAGAATGGACTTGGCATTATAACTGACCATCTGTTTGAATTTAATTATACCTGTTCACTAAGACCTTCTGTTCAAGTTTTCTAACATCCATCCCACTCTTGTGACCAACAAGAATAGTCAGCTGATGTGATTACATTACAGCCATGATTTATTCAAATAAATTAACTCTGAATGTTAATTTAACTAAATTCTACTAATATTTGCTGAGTCTCTACCCATGTTAAGTACTATGCTAGTTGATAGGGATGTAGAGATAATTATCTCATGTTCTTTATCCTTAAGGAAATAAAAACTATGATAGGAGAAGAAAACAAAGAATTAAAGCAAAAATAATAATAAAAATATTATAAGAAAAGTAAAGGAGGCCATGAAACACATAATGGGGTATCTTGCCACTCTTCATAAGGTTAGCTCATTGAATCTATAGGAACTAATAATGTCTAAGATGAAACTTGAAATATAAGAGGAACTGAAGCGGCCCTGCACTACAAGACAGTGGCCTTGGGACTTAATACCAACCTATGAGTTGTTAACCATTTAACCACTGACTAAACAGTTAAGACATCCTATAATCCCTCAGTTACTATGGTGGGTAGTGAGATTACAGAGATGAAGATAACAGTATGCTCTTGGAAAGCTCATCATTTAATAGAGAATCCAAGTGAACCACAAGTTATAACACTAAAAAAAGATGTACAATTACCAATAAATGGGCCAGGTAGAAGGAGTTTATACTTGGGAAGTGGTATGAAGAAGGTCTTCAGATGAAAGTGTTAGCTGAGCTAGGTTTTGAAAGATAATTCAACATTTATCAGGCACTTTAGTCTTGGGGAGGCTGCCTGTGATAAGGAACATATTTTTTATTCAATGATGATAATACATTAAAACTTAGTCACAGAGCCTACTGCCAGGGAATTAACACGTATGTGTAAAATAGAACATTACATTAAGGGAAGCACTGGCAACTACGGAAAAGAGCATACTTTAGCCTCAGCTCCAGCTGTTGAGTGCCTTGTGGGGAAAGGAGCCTCATATTGCTACGTATTCCAATCTAACAACAAAAAGCCAAACACTTGATTTTGAATTTCCTTTTAATTCTGAGTCTGAGACTACTGCTTGTCACATGTCAATGTGTCAGCCAGTTGAATTTCTAATTTAGCTGAATAGTGAGCTTTTTTTTTCAGAGTATCTGTACAAATCCACACATTCATTTGGTAATCATTACTTAAGCAGCTATACTATGTTTGGTGTTAAGATAATTTCACAGAAAAATGGAAAGTTGTCCTTCTCTGTATTAGTTGTTGTTCAGTCACTAAGTTGTGTCCAACTCTTTGTGACCCCACGGACTGCCGCAAGCTAGGATTCCCTATCCTTCATTAACTCCCAGAGCGTGCTCACACTCATTGCCATTGAGTTGGTAATGCCATCTAACCATTTCATCCTCTGTCACCTACTTCTCCTCCTGTCCTCAATCTTTCCCAGCATAAGGGTCTTTTCCAGTGAGTTGGCTCTTTGCATCAGGGGGCTGAAGTACTGGAGCTTCATCTCCAGCACCAGTCCTTCCAATGAATATTCAAGGTTGATTTCCTTTGGAATTGACTGGATTGATCACCTACCTGTCCAAGGGACTCTCAAGAGTCCTGTATTAGTTAGCAAATGTCAAAACTCTATGTGAAAGAATGTGGATGTACTACATTTTAAAAAGCCACATTATTTTTCAATAAAACATTTATAGTCTAAAATAAAACAATAAATAAAATTTTTCAATAAAACATTTATAGTCTAAAAAGAGGTCAAAGTTTCCATGGGACTGTAAAATATAAAGATTCTTTTTGTTCTGACAGATAATTTACCTGCCTTTCTCTATAACATGTAGTATGTGATATTATAGAAAAGATGATGTCCTAATTAATAGTTCATCAAAGTATAACTTGCACATATTACCTTCTTTGATCTTACCATAGACTAGTTATAAAAGAAGAAATTCATATAAGTCAATTGATTTGTTTAAAACACTGTGTAAGTGATTTTGTCAGATTAAAAAAGTAATTTGAACTTAATTATAAAGATACATTCAAAACTCATTTTTAAAAATACTTACACTGGATCTCCTTGACTATTAAGTCTATGCTTTATTTGAAAAGTTAATCATCGTATAAAGAGAAGCAACATGAAAAAAAATTGGCCTTTCAGGTCAAAGGAAAAGTCATCTGAAAAAAGTTAGAGGTGATGAGTGCGGTCAGTCCAGACTCTTTGGTATCCATTGTAACAGAAAAAGCATGGCCACTGGAGTCGGGGAATCCCACTGTAAATACTGACTTGACCCATTGCACAGTTCTTTCGGAGCTTCATTTATGAAGAAAACAGGGATAATAGTAGTCAATGTGGACATTTCTAGAGTGACACAGTAAGGATCTGAGCAGTTCCTCTCCTCAAAATCAATAGTAAAACTTGACAAGTTTTCTGAAGCAATAATTTCAAGATTCTAGAAATCAACAACAAAGTAAGGAATATTTATTTAAAAAAGCAAACAGACAAACTACTGAAGCTTTTGTAAGAATGTTTATATGCAATGTTTCAAAATTTGTAATTGCACTCATGGCCTCTTTAGCTCCATTTTCACAATAATGTTACCAGTGAAGGACAAGTTGTGTATATAAGCATTGTCACCACTGGGGTGGGGGTGGGGTGAGTGTCTTAATTAAATTGGAGCAAAGTATGCAAAAGTTTTATACCCATTAAATTAGTAGTAATCTGTAGGCAAATAAATAGGAAGGCTGATACTGAGGGTAACCAGAAGTTAACAATCCTTATAAAAGCAAACAAATGACTGGCAGATGAGTCAGAAAACAAAAGTTAACAAGGGAAAAAGACTATCTATAGTGGACTGATTTGGAGAAGGCAATGGCACCCCACTCCAATACTCTTGCCTGGAAAATCTCATGGATGGAGGAGCCTGGTGGGCCACCGTCTATGGGGTCGCACAGAGTCAGACATGACTGAAGCGACTTAGCAGCAGCAGCAGCAGTGCACTGATTTCAAATCAGTATAATAACTGTATTAATGAAAAAAGTGATGTTCGAATATTAAAGAAAATTATTATAACAATGAAACATTACATACAGAATCTCAGACTTCCCTTGTGGTGTAGTGTATAAAAATCCACCTGCCAAGGCAGAGGACATGGGTTTGATTCCTGGTCTGGGAAGATCTCATGTGCCACAGGGCAACTAAGCTGGTTTGCCACAACCACTGAGCCCATACACCTTAGAGCCTGTGCTCTGCAACAAGAGAAGCCACCACAATGAGAAGCCTCGAGGAAGAATAGTCCCTGCTCACCACAGCTAGAAAGAAAAAGCCAAGCTCATCAGTGAAGACCCAGTGCAACCAAAATAAATACATTTTTTAAAAAAAATTCTATTAAAAATTGAATCTCAGCAGAGAGATAGATATCATTAGAAGAGTAAATCAAAAGGAAAAATCTGGATTTGGAAATAAGAATAATTGAAGTGATTAAGTTTTACTAGAGGAGCTCAAAAGCAGATTTGAGATTTCATTTATTATTTGCATATGGTTTCAACATTAACCACATGCTATGTTTATGGATTCACTGGTTTCACTTAAGAAACTAAAGTAACAATACTTGAGAGTGAGTAAGGAGGGAAGACTGGAGATATAAACAGTAAACTATCTCATTACTAGGGAAAGGCTATACATTTTACTGTCAATGATAAGGAATTCAAAGTTTCATTAAAATAGATCTTGGAGATTTTCTCTCATTCAGTATAAAACCAGTAACTATAATAAGTTTCCCCCCATAAATGGAAGAGTGAGTACAAGTTCAATGAAAAATGAAAATTCAATGAACCTGTTAAATCAGAGGGTTTTTTGTTCATATAAAACTCAAGTATTTAGGAAAGTCAAAGTACTTTGTCCTTCAAACTCAATTTCAGACCTCATAAATGAGACTATACTCTCCCCCTACATTATAACACAGCAATTTGTAGGTCAGGCAGAAACATTTGTTCCTGCTGTTTGTAGCTGTCTTTATTTTGGCCACTAGCTCTAGTTTTCCAACTGACAGAAGAGCAGGGAAAACTCTGTAGATATTATAATTATTATAAATTTGTATAATCTTGAAAGACGAGGTATAGTTTCTCCTCAGAATGGTCTAGTTTTAGAGCCTGGCACGCAATAACAAGAACACTGCCTAGACATTTATAACACTGATGGGTACAAAACTACATTGTTGAATATAATTTGGATTTCTGGCATTACAATTATCTCAAGGTGAGGGGTGCATTAGGGTTTCTTACTCAAAATATTGTTTAGTATTCATTAGGATCTGGTACTCAAAATATTGTTGAGTATTTCTCTTTAACAAAGATATTCAACTATTAAAAGGTAAGCATTTAAAATTGTTTTGTTAATATTGGTGAGTCTCTGCTCCTCATAAGCCCCATTTCTGCACAGACCACCACTTGGAGCTGGTATATTAATAATGTGGAAACTGAACCCACATATCTGTATTTCAGTTGTCCACATAAATTCAGCTTTATTTTCTCATGGCCACCACAAAAATGGAAAGAAACAAATATCAAAACTGTTTCTAAGTTCTAGGCCAAAGTAGTATTCTTAAGAAATATTCTCAAGAATATTTGTGGTTCAAAAACTTTTTCTTAAGTAAAGAATGATTCAAAGATAAGATTAATTATGCTATGTGGTCCAAATTAAAGGGATTTTTCTTCCCAACAAATTTTGGTTGGTGTGCCCCTATAAAGTTAAATCTTGATATTCAGTCACATCTCTGTGTTCTGTGGATCCTAAAGAAAACTTTACACAGGAAAATAAACTAATTTATAGCTCCCAATAACATATTGCTGACAGATGAATAGAAGATGTGGAACATATACACAATGGAATATTACACTCAGTCATTAAAAAGAACGAAACTGGGTCATTTGTAGTGATGTGGATGAACCTAGAGTATGTCATACACAATGAAGTTAAGTCAGAAAGAGAAAAACAAATATTGTATATCAATGAGTATACATGGAATCTAGAAAAATGGTACTGATGAACCTTTGTGCAGGGCAAGGATAAAGATACAGATGTAGAGAGTGAACTTACAGACACCAAGGAGTAAGGAGAAGGAGAAGGTGGGCCAAATTGAAAGAGTATCACTGACATATATACACTACCATGTGTAAAATGGATAACTAGTGAGAAGCCGCTGTACAGCACAGGGAGCTCAGCTCAGTGTTCTGTGATGACCTAGGGGTGGGATGGGGGAGGTGGGAGGGAGACTTAAGAAGGAGAGTACTATGTATACATGTAGCTGATTCACATTTCTGTACAGCAGAAACTAACACAACATGTAAAGCAATTATACTCTGATTAAAAATTTAAAAAATACTATATTGCTGTCATAGTGAGAGGAATTATACTATATCATTTTCATATATTATTTTATAATTCTCATATCTCTGTGATGTTGTGATGAAAATCCCATTTTACAGATGAGAAAACTGAGGTTTTTAAAACATTAATCAACTAACCCACTGCTTTGCAGCTATAATATGCCAAACCAGGATTCAAAACAGGATTGAAACTAGGTCACTTTTTATGAACTTAAAAGGACCTAAAAGGTTATATAAATTAATTATTTTACTTTTTAAATAATAAATAATAAAATTCATAATGGATAAACTCTCTGCTAAAGGTAGATTTAAGATTATAGTGCACATTTTTTAATGCGATCTTAGAAAACAAAACAAAACAAGCCTATTTTTCCAGTTTGAAAAACCCAACAATCAGATTATTATGCCTGACTATGAAATCTAATTTTCCTGGAACAATAATTTAACCAGTATGTCTTCTGCTTAGGTTTGTTTTACCATGTGACTTTTATTCATTTCCTATTGGTTGTCTAATATCAGGAGATGGGTGTAAGTGGTGAGGAGGGAAATGGATATATAGAAAATTGTAGGTACAGATTGGAATTTGTTATAAACTTAGTCTTGGAAAAACTGCCAACAGTGAATTAGGAAGGGCCAGATGTGGAAGTGAGATCAAGATGATGGACTAGAAAACCCTGAGCTCACCATGCCCCAAACATATCAAAACTACAATCACATATGGAACCACTTTCTCTGAGAACTAAAACAGCTCTTCTACAACCAAAGTTATAAAGAAAGAACCACAGAGAGCCTAGTAGGAGGAAAGAAGCAATCTTGTCTAGACCCACATCCTTGCTGAGAAGGAGCACATCACAGGTTAAGGAATCCTGCCTAAGAGGCAAGGAGGTCAAGTTCCATATCGGGTGCCCCAGCCCTGGGGTCGGACACTGAGAAGATGAGCTGGTTGGTTTGAAAACCAGTGGGGCTTACCAGAAGGTTGTAGGAAATCAAGACTTGGCTTCATTCATTGATACTATCTTTCTCAACTTTATAGGCACTTGGAGGCCCGTGGACTATAAAAATCCATATCTCAATGGAAACTGAGCTGTTAAGACTTTTTCATGCAGTGCCCTCTTCAATTACCTGAGATTTTCAACTTCCTCATTCTTACATTTTGGGGAAATAATACATATGTATGTGTACTTGTACATGCATTATGCAGTGTGTGTGTCTATTTGTATTTCTCCCTCTCTTTCTATTGGTAGCTAAATACAGATGGAGAGAGATAAAAAGAGATGCACACACAAACACAAATACATAGTTCGTTATTATCTCCCCAAATAGTTCCTCCTATTTGCAGAATTTGGTGAAGAGAGGGTAAAAAGTACAAAGAAGATGGTGATCACATGCTGGTTTATTTTTTTTTTTTAACCTAGAAATATAACAACCCCATAGGTGATCTAGATTCTAAATGAACTTTCTCAAGAGCTAATGACTTCTTGCGGTACAATGACACCTGCATTTTTTAAAATAAAGAGCAAACCCTCTACATTGGCATCCTTGGTTTTCAGGTACCTGTTTACTTTTGTTGTTGCCAAAAGGTTATTGGGACAAAGCAGAAATGACAGATTGTCTGGAGAACATAAGGCTGCTAGCAGCCTGTGGCGGTCCAGGCAGCACGAGGGAGCAGCCTTCCACAGACTGCCAGGCCCTGCGCTCTTTAATCAGGACTGCTAAACGATGCAGGTGGTGTGGAGATTGGGGCATCCTAGTATAACACAGGAGAAATAAGTGAATATTCCCTTTCCACCTGTTCCATTTGGCCTTTCTTCATTTCATACAAATGTCCCCAGGAGCAAAGGGGACCTGCTTTTAAGGACAAGTCAAATACTTCCTTTTTTATTTGTAAGAATGGGGCGTCTCAGGTGGCTCAATGGTAAAGAATCCGCCTGCCAATGCAGGAGACATGGGTTCAATCTCTGGGCTGGGAAGATCCCCTGGAGTAGGAAATGGCTACCCACTCCAGTTTTCTTGCCTGGACAATTCCATGGACAGAAAAAGCTGGTAGGCTACATAGTCCATGGGGTCGCAAAGAGTTGTATACCACTGAGAGACTGAGCATGTATATATTTGTAAGAAAAAAAAAATACAAACCTAAAAGGGAAAATTAAACAAAACAACAAAAAGAGCCTGTTTGTCAGAAGCTGAACAGGGCAGAGAATCACAAGGCCAAAGATTTTCTACAGCTCTTACAAATAGAATGTGTGGTTTTTACACATTTCCCTGCCCTAGAGAGGACTGCCTCCTGCATGGGCTTGGTTAAGTCCCTGGACTGAACTTAACTTTCCTATGAGTATCTGAATTAAAGGTTATACCTCAACCACCCAGAATTCTTCCTCAACCTCTATGGCAGGAATTTTGTTTTAGAAAGATTTCTTTGTCCCAGGTAATTGCAAGTTTGTCTTTTGCTTTCCTCCTTGTTCTCTTTGCTGACAACACAGCCTTCATGTGCCTTGCCAGCACCCACAGCCTCACTATCTGCTCATTCCTCCACCCATCCCACGATCTTGAGACTGTTCCTGTCCCAGCGACTCCCCAAGGAGGGATCCAACAAGTAAAATCAACATTAACCTAAAGGCAAAGCTAGTGTGCTTTGAGTCACTGACAAACTCAACTCCTATTTACCCAAAGACTCTGCTCTTATCCTCAACAGAATTTCACTAAAACCACAAGGAGTAAATGGAAGAGACAAAATGCATTGTGAGTTCAGAGGTAAGTATAGCCCTCTGAGCTCAAAACATCAGGGAAGAATGTTCCTTCTCCCCAAGTGGCTAGGTTAGTTTTGAATAAGTAAAGCAGAAGTAATGAGCATCGCAAAAAGGCCTGCACAAGGACAAATGTACCAAGTTAGAAACAGCTGGGGCATATTATGAGAACATTGAGAAAAATGGGACAGCAAGAGTGAAACCTGCATTGTGAGACCACGTTCTAAGTCATATGCCTTGATGATTGTATTATTTCTATTCATGAAGGGACATAGTAAAACAAAATGCTTATGGGTATGGACTCTACTTTAGAGAAAACAAAATTCAAATGTCCTCCAGCACTAACTACTTGTATGAACAACAGTAAACTCCGTTCTTCTCTAGGCCTAGGTTTTCTGATTTAGGGTGGATATAGTGTTTAAATTCCATGTTGAATAGAAAAATTGAATGAGGTAATACATGGAAAAATTAATTACATTGCCTAGCACATAGAATTATTCAGGAATTATTGTTATTGCTAATAACAATAGCAATTGTTAGCAATAGCAAAAAGTCATGTAATACATTTTTGGAGAATCCATTAGACTCTCTTTGATGTGCTGCACACTAGGGATAGAAGTAGAATGAAACAACAACTTAAAGAATGGGAGTAAATGTTTGCAAATGATGTGCCCAACAAGAGATTAATTTCCAAAATATATAAACAGCTCATCCAACTCAATATTAAAAAAAAAACCTCAATTGAAAAATTGGCAGAAGATCTAAATAGACATTACTCCAAAAGGCACATGAAAAGATGCTCAACATTGCTAAATATTAGAAAAATGCAAATGAAAACCACAATGAGGTATGACCTAATACTGGTCAGAGTGATCATTATCAAAAAGTCTATAAACAATAAATGCTAGAGAGGGTATGGAGAAGAAGTAACCCTCCTGCACGGCTGGGGGGAATGTAAACTGGTACAGCCACTCTGTATCAAGGAGAACAGTATCAAGATTTCTTAAAAAACTAAAAAAACTACCATATGATTCTGCAATTCCACTCCCGGGCAAATAACTGAAGAAAACCATAATTCAGAAAGATGCATGCACCCCATTGATCTGTGCAGCACTATTTACAATAGCCACAGAATGGAAACGATTAATGGATAAAGAAGATGAGATATACGCCAGTCAGAATCGCTGCTATCCAAAAGTCTACAAACAATAAATGCTGGAGAGGGTGTGGAGAAAAGGGAACCCTCTTACACTGTTGGTGGGAATACAAACTAGTAGAGCCACTATGGAGTACAGTGTGGGGATCCCTTAAAAAATTGGAAATAGAACTGCCACATGACCCAGCAATCCCACTGCTGGGCATACACACCAAGGAAACCAGAATTGAAAGAGACACGAGTACCCCCATGTTCATTGCCACACCGTTTACAATAGCCAGGGCATGGAAGCAACCTGGATGTCCACTGGCAGATGAATGGATAAGAAAACTGTGGTACATATACACACTGGAATATTACTCAGCCATTAAAAAGAACATATTTGAATGAAACTGGAGCCTATTATACAGAGTGAAGTAAGTCAGAAAGAAAAACACCAATACAGTATACTAACGCATATATATGGTATTTAGAAAGATGGTAACGATGACCCTAGATATGAGACAGTAAAAGAGACATAGATGCAAAGAACAGTCTTTTTGGACTCTGTGGGAGAAGGTGAGGGTGGGATGATTTAAGAAAATAGCATTGAGACATATATATACCACATGTGAAACAGATTGCAGGCCCAGGTTTGATCAGAGCTGGTGCACTGGGATGACTCTGAGGGATGGGGAGGGAGGTGGGAGGGGGCGTTCAGGATGGGGAACACATGTACACACACAGCAGATTCATGTCAATGCATGGCAAAAACCACTACAATATTGTAAAGTAATTAGCCTCCAATTAAATTAATTAATTAAAAAACATGTGATATATAAAAATATATATGTATGTACACATACATACACATCATGGAATATTATTCATCCATAAAAAAGAATGAAATAATGCCTTTTGCAGCAACATAGATGGGCATAGAGATTATCATACTAAGAGAAGTAAACTAGATAAATACAAATACATGGTATTGCTTATATGTGGAAACTAAAATAAATGATACAAAGGAAACATATACAAAACAGAAATATATCCACAGACATAGTAAACAAACTTATGGTTACCAAAAGGGAAAGGTTGGAGGGGGGAGGGATAAATTCGGAGTTTGAAATTAACATACATGCACTATTATATATAAAGTATTTATATAACCAACAAGACCTACTGTATAGAACAGGCAATTGTATTCAATAATTTATAATAATCTACAAGGGAAAGTACCTGAAAAAAGGTTTATGTATATTTCAATCATTTTTCTATACACACACAACTAACACAATACTGTAAATCAATTATACTTCAATTTTTAAAAAGCAGAATAAAATTGATTCCTGTTCTCATTTCATTATTTATGTAAGAAAGGGGGAAGTTAGGCAACAAATTCAATATCCTATCATACAAAATGTGATTAAGGTTAAGTACAAAGGCCCTGGATTTGCTCAGATGGAGTGAGCAGCCCCTGGGGCTGAGGTGTTGATGAGTTTACCTGATTCATAGCTGGGAGGTCAGGTAAGATTTCCAAAATATAGAAATACAAGAGGGCAAGATGGAGGAGGGATCTTCCCAGCAGAAGGCACAGCAAGTGCCAAGGCTTCCCATGGTTCATAAGAGCCCAGCCAACTGATGTACCTGGAGCACACCCAGCCAGGACAGGAGCTGAGACTGGAGGGTTTCCCAAGGATCTGCCTTTTGTTCCACCCTGATTATTGTGTGGATGGTGCACTCACATATTACCTTCTGCCTGCAAATCATAAAGAGAAAGAAGAGGGAGGTATGGGGCTTGATTCAGTCTGCTGTGATGGCTCAACTTGGTTGTTGCAAGTTAACTGTGGCAAATTTCATTTTACTTATCCATAAAATGGAGACCATACTTCTCATAGAGTTACTGTGGCATTTAACGAAAATAATATAAATAAACATTAGGTCAGTGCCTGAACTATACCCAGGTCTCTCTGTTGCCTAACTCTGTTAATCACTATTTTCCTAAAGATAATAACTTTGCTTCAGATTCCTGAACAGAGTTTCAAAGCCATGCCTGCTGTTGTTGCCACCTCTGCTTGCACAAATTAAAGAGTAATAATCCATAAAATTTATATTTAGAAAAGGAAAACTTAACCTTGAAGGTATATCACCAGATTACAAAAGAGATGAAATTAGAGAAAACCTCACTTACTGGCACTCTGGTCTCTCTTCCACAGTTTCTCTTTCTCTAGACGTTCTATTCCTCAATTTTCCTTTCCACATTCCCCTCTATAGCCCAAGTTCCAGCTACACTGTCTTAGACTGTCTTCATCACTGCACTTTATGAAGTAGAGGAAAGGTTTCATAAGGAAGTCACAGTGGAATGCATAGCCCTTTACAACATGAGGCCCCACCCCTTAAACACAGTTGATTTTACCAAGGCTTGAAAACTGATACCACATTCTTTCAAGAAATTTGGAAGTTGAATCACTTAAATATATTTGAACTGAAATATCACAATGAAAATATCAGTTAGTAATTAATTTCTTTCACTGTGCCACATATTAATGCCACTAATAACTATCCATATGATATGATCCAGTTGCTGAAAAATTACAACTTATTTAAATATAGAGGGACTAAAGTAAATTGGACAGATCATCACAAGTAATAAGTTACTTTTGTTAATTAAGTCTTTGATTTTTTTGGATTTTACTTTTTTTATTTTTAAAAATTGAAGTATATTTGATTTACAGTATGTAAATTGAAGTATATTTGATTTACAGTATGTGTCAGTGTTGGGAGTAAACATAGTGATTCTAGATTTTTATAGAGTTTTTAATTTAAAAAGGAAGTTTAAGTTGGATTATGTAACCTGAAAACTCCAAACCAAGAGATATAAAAAATAATTTTTTGCTGATGAGCATTTTGGAGCAAGTTCTCTTATCCTCTCCAAATCTTGACTTCCAAATTTGTAAAGTGAATAGATAGGTTCAAGACATCTTAACAATTTTATGTTTCTATAATTTTTATGTGAGTCCTCAACACATTTCTCAAACTAGCATTTTCTATATCTCCCTTGGAAATTTCTTGAACCTTTTAATTCAAAAAGGCACCTAGATGGATAATACCATCCATGAATGAAAAACATTTATCACTCCTGTTCAAACGACCTCATTCCTCTCCCAACTGAGCTACTGCTACTCAATTACCACACCCATTCATGCCAAGACAGGATGGGGACTCACTATCTCACTAAAATCCAGATCTAATCCATGAGATAAAACTTACTTGCCAACACATCTACATAGTAATGAAAGGCTACCCTAAAAAACCACTACACATTGCACAAACACTGGTTTGAAGCATCAAGTCTGCAATGCTGGGGTCAAATGTTCTCATTTTTTGCAACTCCTTGGATCCTTCCTCTCTTTACGGACCAAATCAAGCCCTGAGTTATTCCTGCATCCTTCCTTAGTAACCTGATCAGCAATGATCCCTTCCTTCCTCCCTCCCTCCCTAACTCTCTCCCGCCTTTCTTTTTCTTTCTTGCTTGCTTGCCAGAAGTCTCATTGCTTGGACTTTGATTATACTTAATTTGGAACATTCTATACAATGCTTTTATAGAATTAAATGAGCTTTTCTTAGATTCATTAATTTACTCATTATTCAACAAATATTTTCAAATTTGTTTTTACATACTAGACACTGAGCTAGGTACTAAGAAATATGAATAAAGACACAGATTCTACACTTAGGAAACTTCATATTTTATAGCAGATTAGCAACAACTGAAAAGCATAGTAAATGAGACTTAGAACCACATAGGAGAAGCATCTAGAACATGAAAGAAGTCTTCCTGCAGCAAGTAAAGTTGAGTTCTAGAGGATACATAGGAATTAGAGAAGTACAGATACAGATACATAGAATGAGGTTTCTATGGAAAGGAGACATGAGCTAAAATCCAGAATCAGATAACAACTGTGGTATATTATGAGACTAAGAACATGAATCTGGTGAATTAACTAAGAACCCTAAATTCAGAAAGTTTCAGATGCAAGGTGGGGGAATGTTAAGAGATAAAAGTTGAAGATCTATGAAGAAGTCTACTAATAAATGTCCTTGGAAGCCATAAAAATCAACTATGGATAACTTTTTAGAAATCGAAGAACAAAATTGCTAGAAAAGCTATATAGCCCAAAGTATAGGAACTAAGATATTCCCAAAGAACTCAATAGCAGAAATTTATGACATTTTCTTTAAGGCACTATCATTGCACTGATTCAGCTCCAACCACCTTGGTTCCTTTTTGGCACTCTACTCTAGATTAAATTCTTGGAAGATTTTGATTGGTCTAGTTTGGATTAGGTACTCATTCCTTGGAGAGACACAGTTGGTGGTGGTTTTAGCAGAGCACTATGAAATGGGAGGGGTAGCTTACCCCAAAACAAATATGCATGAAGGAGGAATGTTATATTGGCAAGAGGCAATGTAAGGAATAAAGAACAACAAATTCAATAAACTCTGACTTTATCATGATGAAATATTTGAATGCTAACTGAGGGCAATGAATTGCCACTCTACAGGAGTATGCTCTGAGCAGGTATGTATGTAAGGAAATGTACAAGGAAGGAGGCTTGGGGTGGACATACAGGTATAAGATGATGAATGGAGATCTACACAAAAGAAGTCATAGGAAGGACAGACAAAAGCAAATTGGTTAAGAGATATCAGTCCTATAGAATGAAAAAGGCAAGAGAATGCTATATGTATCATATAGTATAGTAGCCAGTATATTTTCAGGAACAAATCAGGAGATCAGTAAAAAACCTATTGATATGACTTAAATGCAAGACTCTATCTAGCTTAGAAGGTGCTTAGTAGAGTTTGATATTTGCACAATATAATATCAAAGACTTTTCAACTTCTTCCTTTTTCATATCATTTATTATAATGACTTTTAATACCACAATTTTATAGCTTCATTGCCTAATTATAGGTAGTATGCACTGGTTCACATAGGGAGAATGAAATTATTTCATTTCAAGTAGAACCTTCATCTGAGAAGATAAAGATAGGAAAAAAGTAGTGTTCCAATCTTGCAGGTTTTGCTTTAAATTCAAGAGATGAATATAAAGCTTTGGTAAGTGGACATGTTAAGAGTAATTGTGATAAATGTCCTAACAAGCTAGGTTTGGTAATGATGGCAGCTTTACAAAACTCAGATTTCAGCTTCTCTTTTTTCCACAACTTTAAACAAATACATCAGTGTTCTTTATTCATTTCTGAGAATACAAAAATAATTTTCTCTGCATATGCAATTTGACAATTGGAAGATACAGATGCTAATAAACTTTGATATAATCTGATTTAAATTAATGACTTTTATATGTTAATATAATGGCAGCCCAAATTTCAGATAATTTTGTGTTTCAGAAACAGAGAGGAATGAACAAGGAATAAAGAAAATCACCAAGTTTACAAAGCAAAACAAAAATAAACATTCTAAAGAAAAGGCCTATTCATGCATACCGATGTGAGTAGGGATTTGGGGGTTACTCATGAAAATCTATAGCCATCACCCTATGCACCACTGTCACAAAAAAAGAAAATGAGAAAGCAGAGCTGAGGCTCAAGAGACATAGAATTGAAATACAAATTAAATGTAATCATGCCATATATTACCACCTCTGCTCCTGCACAGCTCAAAAATCCATTTCAGCATAAACATAGTGCTGTGCTAGTCCATCTATAACAAGCTGACCTAAAAAGGAGAAAACATGATCTGTTTCAACAATTGAAACTTACTCTTGATTAAGGAATCTGATTGTTAGGGCAGTTTTGATACATTGTTAGAATTCAGATGAACCCTTCAAATTCCAAAGAATATTATCAATCAATCTTCTTCTAGTAAACCTCTCCTTTTCTTCCTCTCTTTTTCTCTCCTTTCTTCTTTTTCCTTATTATTGAGATCCAGTTAACTTGTAACATAGTATAAGTTTTAAAGCATACAATGACTGATTTGACATATTTATATATTGCAGTGTGATTACTGCCATTGTGTTAATTAGTGTCTCTATAAAGTCCCCTATTTATTTTGGGTGATGAGAGCATTTAAGATATAATCTCTTAGCAACTTTGCAGTATGTAATTCAATATTGTTGACTATAAGTACGATGCTTCACATTAGACCTCTAGATTTCAGTTGCAAGTTTGTACCCCTTAGCCAATATATCCCCAATTTCCCTACCTCTCAGTCCCTGGTTACCATCTGTCTACTCTGTTCTCTGTTCTCAGTCAATCTACTGAATACCAAGGTTAACAAAATGATCTTAAAACCCAAGAAAAAGGTAAGACAGATAAAAAGATATCATCAGTAAAAATACAAGAAGGCAGGGAACTATGACCTCCAAAATGCTGAAAAATAATACTGATAAACTAAAATTTAATATACACTTATGTGATCATTCTAAAGTGGAGAAAAATTAGAGATGTTTTCAAACTCATTAAGATCATGAGTGTTTTTCACCAAACTAGCTTTACAAAAGTAAATATTGGACTTCCCTGGTGGTACAGTGAATAGGAATTCAGCTGCCAGTGCTGGGGACTGGTCTGGGAAGACCCCACATGCCACAGGCGACTAAGCCCATGCACCATAACCACTGAATCTGTGCTCTAGAACTGCGGGCTACAACTGCTGAACCCACACACCGGAACTACTGAAACCCAAGTGCCTAGAGCCTGTGCTCTGCAACAAGAGAAGCCACTGGGATGAGAAGCCTATGCACCGCAAGGAAGAGTAGCTTACCGTGACTAGAGAAAGTCCACACAGCAATGAAGATAGAGTGCAACCAAATTTTTAACTTTTTCACTAAAAATGTACTTACTTTTTAAAAAATTAGTTAATTTTTTAAATTAATTAAATTAAAATTAATTTTTAAACGTAACTATTAATGTAATTCAAAATATAGACGTATGCATATAAGAAATTAAAAAAGAAACTAAACTCTAAATTTCATTAGCAATACTAGCTCAATTAACTACTAAAAACTGTTTAAGAATATTAGTATTTATTTTGAAAAAGAACAATAAAGAGTATTCAACTTCTGGTCATAATGGGACTAACTGGGATCTAATTGCCCTTCTCCTTGTAAACAACTAGAAAACTGGAAAAGTACAAAAATCCACAGTATTTAGACACTGGAGGAAAGACAGCAAGGACTATGATCACTGAGTAAAGGGAAGCAAATGAGTCTTGTGATCACCCCAGACTTTTGTCTAGATTCAACCTTGTTAATAGTCCAGTGAGGGTGATGCTACATGGAACATGCTAATCTTCCTGAGTTGAATTATTAATCAGGGAAATACATATTACTACCACAATGAATGGCTCTAAACACCTACCAAAGTGGTTAAAAATAAATATAATGAAGGATGTGGACTCATTAGGTTGTTTTTGATGCTCAGTCGCTCAGTCATGTCTGATTCTTTGTGACCTCATGGACTGCAGCATATGAGGTTTCCTTGTCCATCACCAACTCCCAGAGCTTGCTCAAACTCATGTTCATTGAGTTGGTGGTGCCATCCAACCATCTTACTCTCTGTTGCCCCCTTCTCCTCTTGCTTTCTATCTTTCCCAACATCAGGGTCTTTTCCAATGAGTCAGCTCTTTGCATCAGGGAACCAAAATATTGGAGCTTCAGCTTCAGCATTAGTCCTTCCAATGACTATTTAGGATTGATATTTTTTAGGATTGACTGGTTTGAACTCATTGCAGTCCAGTGGACTCTCAAGAGGCTTCTCCAGCACCACAGTTCAAAACCATCAATTCTTCAACTCTCAGTCTTCTTTATGGTCCAACTCTCACATTTGTACATGACTATTGGAAAAACCATAGCTCTGACTATACAGAGCTTTGTTAGGAAATTGATGTCTCTGCTTTTTAATACGCTGTCTAGGTTGGTCATAGCTTTTCTTCCAAGAAGGAAGCATCTTTTAATTTCATGGCTGAAGTCACCATCTGTGGTGATTTTGGAGCCCAAGAAAATAAAGTATCTCACTGTTTCCATTGTTTCCAAATATATATTTGCCATGAAATGACTGGACCATTATCTTAGTTTTTTTGAAGGTTGAATTTTAAGCCAGCTTTTTCACTCTCCCTTTTCACCTTTTTCAAGATGCTCTTTAGTTCCTATTCACTTTCTGCCATAAGAGTGGTGTCATCTGCACATATGATGTTGCTGATATTTCTCCCAGCACTCTTGATTCCAGCTTGTGCTTCATCCAGCCCAGCATTTCACATGTTCTCTGCATATAAACTGAATAAGCGGGGTTAAAATATACAGCCTTGATAAACTCCTTTCCCAATTTGGAACCACTTTGTTGTTCCATGTTCAGTTCTATCTGTTGCTTCTTGACCTGCATACAGGTTTCTCAGGAGGCACAGGTGGTCTGGTATTCCCATCTCTTGAAGAATTTTCCGCAGAGTGCTGTGATCTACACAGTCAAAGGCTTTAGTGTAGTCAGTGAAGCAGACAGTTTTCTGCAATTCTCTTCCTTTCTCTATGATCCAAATGATGTTGGTAATTTGACCTCTAGTTCCTCTATCTTTTTAAAATTCACTCTATACATCTGGAAGTTCTCAGTTCACATACTGTTGAAGCTTCTTTTGGAGGACTTTTAGCATGACCTTCCTAGCATATGAAATGAGTGCAATTGTGGACTCATTATATGATCTAGCAATTGCTCTCTTAGAGATTTGCTGAAGGTAAGTGAAAACATATATCCATGTGAAGACTTCAATATGATGCTATAGAAGTTTTATTAAAAATAGCAAAACCAAAACAAAAAACTAAAAAGCAATCCAAATGTCCATCAACAAGTGAATGGATAAAATGTTTGTAATACATTTACTCAGTAGAACACTAGAAATAAATGCAAGAAAGTAGTAATACATATAACATAATACACAAAAGTCAAAAATATGTTGAGAGAAAGAATCCAAATGGGATAGATTAGATACTGTATAATTTTATCTACATGCTGCTGCTGCTGCTGCTGCTGCTGCTAAGTCGCTTCAGTCATGTCCAACTCTGTGCAACCCCATAGACAGCAGCCCACCAGGCACCCCCATCCTTGGGATTCTCCAGGCAAGAACACTGGAGTGGGTTGCCATTTCCTTCTGCAATGCATGAAAGTGAAAAGTTAAAATGAAGTCGGTTAATCATGTCTGACTCTTAGCGACCCCATGGACTGCAGCCTACCAGGCTCCTCCATCCATGGGATTTTCCTGGCAAGAGTATTGGAGTGGAGTGCCATTGCCTTCTCTGTTATCGACATGAGATTCTAGAACATAGAAGTCTGATAGTGACAGAAAGCATGTCAGGGTTTGCCTGGATTCAAGCATGTGAGTTAATGCCAGAAAATGAGCTTCACTGAAGTTAAAGAGTAGAATAATTTATCATAGTTTGTTGAATCTATATATTTTTATTACATTTAAATTTTACATTAATATTATTAATTAAAATGCAATATGAAAAATCTAAAGAAATATTATACAACTAATAAGTATATGAAAAAATACTCAATTTTACTGAGATTTAGGGAAATGCAATTATACCAAATCAAATTTGCAAAATGTTTGAAAATACCAATTATACAGAATGTGAGACTCATAAACTTTCAAACTTGATTTGTGGAGGTGTCAATTAACAAAACAATTGTGGTCAATATCTGGTAGATTTTGAATAAGCTTAGCCCAGTGAGATATGTGTACAATGTCACATGAAACCAGATAACTGGGGTTCAAATTCTTCTCCTCTAATTTCCATGAACTCTTGATTTCATTCCCTCATTTCTGAAATAAGTAAAATGATCAGAGCTACTTCGTTAAAATATTGTGAGCATATGATAAGTTAATGTATGTAACACACTCAATGAACTGTGGAATATTTTTAATGAGATGAGAATACCACACCACCTGACCTGCCTCCTGAGAAATCTGTATGCAAGTCAAGAAGCAACAGTTAGAACTGGACATGGAACAACAGACTGGTTCCAAAACCGGAAAGGAGTACATTAAGGCTGTATATTGTCACTCTGCTTATTTAACTTATATGCAGAGTATATCATGAGAAATGTTGTCCTAGACGAAGCACAAGCTGGAATCAAGATTGAGAGGAGAAATATCAATAACCTCAGATATGCAGATGACACCACCCTTATGGCAGAAAGCAAAAAGGAACTAAAGAGCCTCTTGGTGAAAGTGAAAGAGGAGAGTGAAAAAGTTGGCTGAAAACTCAACATTCAGAAAAACTAAGATCATGGCATCTGGTCCCATCACTTCATGACAAATAGACGGGAAAATGGTGGAACAGTGACAGACCATTTTTTGGGCTCCAGAATCACTGCAGATGGTGACTGCAGTCATGAAATTAAAAGATGCTTGCTCCCTGGAAGAAAAGTTATGACCAACCTAGACAGCATATTAAAAAGCAGAGACATTAATTTGTGAACAAATGTCTATCTAGTCAAAGCTATGGTTTTTCCAGTAGTCATATAGATGTGAGAGTCGGACTAATAAGAAAGCTGAGCGCCAAAGAATTGATGCTTTTGAACTGTGGTGTTGGAGAAGACTCTTGAGAGTCCCTTGGACTGCAAGAAGATCCAACCAGTGCTTCCTAAAGGAAATCAGTTCTGAATATTCATTGGAAGGACCAATGCTGAAGCTGAAACTCCAATACTTTGGCCACCTGATGTGAAGAACTGATTTACTGGAAAAGACTCTGATGCTGGGAAAGATTAAAGGCAGAAGAAGGGGGCAACTGAGCATGAGATGGTTGGATGGCATCACCGACTCAATGGGCATGAGTTTGAGTAAACTCCAGGAATTGGTGATGGACAGGGAAGCCTGGCATGCTACAGTTCATGGGGTCCCAAAGAGTCTGACACAACTGAGCGACTGACCTAAACTGATTTGAATGCTTTAATATATTGGAATTTTACCTTGAAATAAAACTTTATAGTTTTTCTTACACTGCAACTAATCCTCAACTACTGGTCCCAGTAGCAATTATGTTTATAGTCCCTCCTCTAAAATGAAAGAGACTTATTTTTAGCATTGATTTCAAGCATATTTCACACTCAGTGACTTGTTTTACATACATGTGTAATATGTGTAATCTTTGTAGTTGTATAAGATATGAATACTAAAACTGAATTTGCAATACTTATTCTTATAAAATGTTTAGTTCTTTAATCATATTTAATACCAATTTCTTTTTTTAAGATTTTGCCTTCTTTTTTTTGTAAACTTACTATTTGCTCAATTTTTCTATGTTTTAGTATCTGCTTCCTATGGCTCAGATGATAAAGAGTCTGCCTGCAATTCAGGAGACTCAGATTAAATCCCCAGGTCAGGAAAATCCCCTGGAGGAAGGCATGGCAACCTAGTTCAGTATTCTTGCCTAGAGAATTCCATGGATAGAGGAGCTTGGCAGGCTACAGACCAGGCAGTTGCAAAAAGTCAGACATGACTGAGCAACTAACAGTAAGATTTAGAAATGGAGCACCTATACTCAAGCACCTGGAGATGGGTTGCCTCATTTATGTGAGTTTAAATGTTGATTTTTGCCAATTACTCATTGGAGCATCAACTATTTATTTTTATTCCTATTCTAGTGCTCCAGATTCCATAACTGTTTATAATGCTTCAAAAAATTTCATCATTATCGTCCATCTGAGTAGAACTGATTCAAATGAATTTTTCCTTAATGCTGAGTAATATTCCATTGTGTATATGTACCACAGCTTTCTTATCCATTCATCAGTTGATGGGCATCTAGGTTGGTTCCATGTCCTGGCTATTGTAAACAATGCAGCGATGAACATTGGGGTACACGTGTCTCTTTCAATTCTGGTTTCCGCGGTATATATGCCCAACAGTGGGATTGCTGGGTCATATGGCAGGACTATTTGCAGTTTTTTAAGGAACCTCCACACTGTTTTCCATAGAGGCTGTACTAGTTTGCAATCCCACAAACAGTGTAAGAGAGTTCCCTTTTCTCCACATCCTCTCCAGCATTTATTACTTGTGGATTTTTGGATTGCAGCCATTCTGAGTGGTGTAAAGTGATATCTCATTGTGGTTTTGATTTGCATTTCTCTGATAATGAGTGATGTTGAGCATCTTTTCATGTGTTTGTTAGCCATTTTTATGTCTTCTTTGGAGAAACGTCTGTTCAATTCTTTGGCCCACTTTTTGATTGGGTTGTTTATTTTCCTAGAATGGAGCTGCAGGAGTTGCTTGTATATTTTTGAGATTAATTGTTCGAAACTGGAGCCCATTATCCAGAGTGAAGTAAGCCAGAAGCAAAAACAACAATACAGTATATTAACGCATATATATGGAATTTAGGAAGATGGTAACGAGAACCCAGCATGCGAGACAGCAAAAGGAACACAGACGTATAGAATAGACTCAGGGCCTCTATGGATGAGGGAAAGGGTGGGATGATATGGGAGAATGGCATTGCAACATGTTAATTATCATATGTCTAAGCAATAGCCGGCCTAGGATTGATGCTTGGGACTGGTGCAACAAGATTTCCCGGGGGGAGGGAGGAGGGAGGGGGGTTATGGAGGGGGAGCATATGTGAACCCATGGTGATATCATGTCATTGTTTGGCAAAACTAATAAAAAAATGTTTAATAAAAAAATAATTCATCATTATATCATAAATCATTTCTGAAGCATTTTCCAAAAATCAATACACAAAATCATGTAATTTCCACATTTTCCTTTAAGGTAAATTGAGTTGTCAGACTGAATGATTTGGGAATTAATATAACAAAATTGAAAATTGTCCTTTGAGAAAGAGGGGGGGAAGGAGGATGGAGAGGGAGAGGGAGAAGCCAAGAGAGAATAGCATGGAACTAATAAAATACAATCTCAGATTAAATATTTTTTAGCTACTATGGACTCATTTCCTTTAAAATATTTTTTTCATGCACAATTACAGGAAATTTTTTTTTCTGGGTAGTGGCATTTAGTGGTATTTCTAATTTTTGATCTTTATATTCTAACATAAAATCTATTACTTCAGACAACTTTATTGTTAAAACTACCTGGGACATTTCAGAAAAGCACAAAGATTAGAATAAGAATTAGAATTTATTCTCATGGCATACTCAACACCAAGGATCATTTCAGTTCCTGAAACTACTCAATTGTTTCAGGGAATAAAACTGTATATTATTAAAAAATTAATGAGAAAGATAAAGATTTAACTTATTTTACTGAGTAGCTATATAATATTTAATCCATCACCATTGTACAGCACAGTGGTTAAGAATATGGGTTTGGTAACTTGAACTCCTGGTACAAGCTTTTCTAGCTGCGTGATCTAGGGCATATTATTCTACTTCTCTGTGCGTTAATTACCTCATCTTCTAAAGAGAGATATTAAAAGCTCTTAGTCCCATAGTTTTGGTATAAGAATTTAATAAATTAATACATAATGGATGGACCCAATGTATGTGTCTTCCCAACATTTTTATGTTGAAGCCCTAACCTCCAATGTGATAATATTTTGTGGTGAGGCTTTTGCGTGGTAACTAGGTTTAGATAATTAAAGAGGGCAAAGCCACCTAAATGAGATTATTGTTGTTGTTTAGTCGCTAAGTCATGTCCAACTCTTTGCGACCCCATGGACTGTAGACTGCCAGGCTCCTCTGTCCATAGGCTTCTCCAGGCAAGAAGAGTTGAATGGGTTGCCATTCCCTTCTCCAGGGGATCTTCCGACCCAGAGATCATACCTTCATCTCCTGTATTTGCTGGCAGATTTTTACCACTGAGCCATGTGGGAAACCCTTGAATGAGATTAGCTTTCTTATAAGAGAGGAAGAGACCAGAGCTCATCTTCTCTCCACCATGTGGGGACACAAGGAAAAGGCACCCACCTGCAAGCCACGAAGAGGGCTTTCATCAAGAATCCTACCATGCCAGCACCCTAATCTTGGACTATTCAAGAGTCCTGAACTCTGAGAAATAAAGGTCTGTGGTTTTAAACATCTTGTCTATGGTATTTTGTTATAGCAGCCCAAATAAACTGAAACAGATAGAACATTAGTAAATAATACATAGGTACTACATGTTACTTTGAATTATTTAGCCTTTTGTTTCTTAACAGGCATGTAACTTGCAGTCAAACTTTTGATTTAGGCATGTTTACTAAAATTTAAAAGGGAAGAAAACACAGAAATTTTAAACTAAACGTCAGTGCAGATCCACTCTATTATAACACTTCCCCACCTTCATTTTACAATTTACAGCACAATTATGGTCCAGCATTTCACAACTACAAAATAGTCAGTAAACAGAACCAGGATGAAATATGGGATTTCTTATTACAAGACCAGCACACTTTCCACAAAATTTCTCTTATTTATCTTAAATACCTTTTCCAATATATCATAAATTGTAACCCTCTTCTCAGAATGTAGACTGATAAATAAGAAATAGAAATTGATCTGACCACCATATCTATAAAATAATTAAAAAGATTGCTAATACTTTTTAATAATTAATAATTATTTCTAGAAGAAGTTGGTACCCTCAGTTCTGGCTAGCTAACACTTGGTAATGGCACTTGGGGACTGCCAGTAAAATATGGCCAGTTCAACACTTGGCTATCAACACTGTTCCCTCTCTATACCTCCATTAAAATCTCCCTAAACCAATAATACAGGCACATGTCTAAAATGATGACATGTATGCAAGAAAAACAAATATTGCTTAGAGTTACCAACAAAACATTGGGAGGTAGAAAACAGATAGTCAAGTGGTAACTGACATGACAATGCAGGGAAAACTGAACATGTATGCCTATGACTTTTCTCAGCAAGAAGCTCTGCTATGCACAGTAGGCCAGATGCTACACATAAAAGAATGATATTAAAACATTTCCTCACACCATATACCAAAATAAACTCAAAATGGATTGTGTGTGCATGCTCAGCCTGACTCTACAACACTATAGACTGGAGTCCATCAGGCTCCTCTGCCTGTGAAACAATCGGGATTGAACCATTTTCTCTTGCTGTCTCTTACACTGTAAGGTGGATTCTTTACCACTGGCACCATCTGGGAAGCCCTAAACAGGTTAAAGACCTAAATATAAGTACTAAAATCAATAAACTCCTAGAAGAGAACACAGAACATGCTTTGACCTGAATCAGAGCAATATTTGTTTGGATCTGTCTCCCAAGGCAAAAGAAACAAAACAAAAATGAACAAATGGGACTTAATGAAATTAAAAATCTTTTGCACAGCAAAGGAAATCACCTACAAAGAGAGAGGACAGCCTACTGAATGGGAGAAGACATTTACAAATAATATGACCAATAAGGGGTTAATATTCTAAACATATTAATATGAAGAAGTCATATAGCTCAGTATCTAAAGAAAAAAACACCTGGTCAAAATGGGCAGGGGACCTGAATGGGCATTTTTCCCAAAATGACATACATAGGGCCCACAGGCATAATAAAAGGTGCTCAGTATCACTAATCATCAGGGGAATGTATATCAAAACCACAATGAGGTATCACCTCTCACCTGTCAGACTGACTATCTTCTAAAAGTCTACAAATAAGAAATGTTGGCAAGGATGTGGAGATGGCTGGTTGAGGAACCCTATGGGAGCCTGGGGACTTCCCTGGTAGCTCAGGTGGTAAAAACTCAGTCTGCAAGGTGGGAGGCCCAGATTCAAACCCTGGGTTGGGAAAATCCCTTGGAGAAGGAACTGGCAACCCACTCCAGTATTCTTGCCTGGAGAAGCCCATGGACAGAGGAACCTGGTGGGCTATGGCCCATTGGGTCACAAAACAGTCGGATATAACTGAGTGACTAGTGGTTTCACTTCACTTTTTCAGGGGACCCCAGGGCTAGTGCTTACTGGTGAGCAGAGTCAAGGTCTCAAAGACTGAGCTACTGCCCACCCACTGGCAGGTGAAGCCAGGTCCTGGGGTTAGTGCCACACCACGGGCAGCAGAGCTGTTTCCTGGGGTCTGGCTGAAGGTCTGGGAGCCCAGAGCTCTTCTTGGATTGTTCCTTGGGTCAGAGTGGGGTGAGCTGGGTGGAGATGGGCAGAGAGCTGCTGATATAGTTGAGTCAGGGGTGGTGGGTCCGAAGTTTGGGATGACCTACTTATGGGCAGGGCCAGGGTGCAACATGTCCCGGGGTAGGCTCTGACCTGCGAGGCCAATCCCAGTCGTCTTGCTTTCAGCGCCTGTCCGCGGTGGAATGAGCTGGGGCTTGGCCTTCCCGTGGAGCCCTCACGTGCCTAGGGGCGTGCTTGTGACGGGAGGGGCTGTGTCCGGCCCCTTCAGTGGGCTGAGGAGAGGCATCCCGCCGCACGCCCCTGCACCACAGGCGCTGGGCGGGGCCAGGTGCAGTGCCGATGCTAATGAGTCAATATGGCGGCCACCGCTTTCCTGAAATTGCACGTTCCCAGGGCGAGCGACAGCCTCCAGCCTCTCCAGGAGGCGCGCCAAGACCAGCAGGTAGGTCTGGCCCAGCCGGGCTCTGGTCACAGGACCGCTTTTGCCCTGGCGTTTTGTGTGTGCCATGCAGAGTGAGGTCTCTGTTCACCTCAGTCCTGTGAGGCTCCAGCCGTTAAGCTCTATGGGGCCTCGAATCCGAATGCTCTGGGGGCTTTATCTTCCTGGTGCGGGACCCCTGGGCTGAGGAGCCTGACACGCGGCTCAGAACTCCCGCTCCTCAGCAGAGCCTCAGCAGTGGAATCATTCTCCAACGCATGTGCGGCCCACCTGGAGTGGGGGATGGGGTTTGATTGCATCACGTGCCCACCCCCACTGTGGTCTCCGTGGGCGTGTGTTCCGAGTCGCTTCAGTCCTGTTTGACTCCATGTGACGCTATAGTCTGTAGCGCGCCAGGCGCCGCTGTCCGTGGGATTCTCCAGGCACATGTGTTGCTATGCTCTCTTCCAGGGGGTCTTCCCAAGTCTGGGATGGAACCTAGGTCTCCTGCGACTCCTGCATTGCAGGCTGATTCTTTACTGCTGAGCCACTGGGGAAGCCCCCATAGTCTCATTGCTGTTCCGCCTTTTCTGGTAGGTTCTCATCTTTTCTTCAGTGGTTGTTCTGCAGACAGTTGTGGTTTGGGTGTGCTTGCAAGAGGAGGTGAGCTCAGCATCTTTTTCTGCCATCTTGGTTGTTCTTGAGCATGTGGAGAAAAGGGACTTCTTTTATGCTATCAGTGGGAATGTAAATTGGTGCAGCCACTATGGAAAATAATATGGAGCTTCCTCAAAAAAAAAAAAAAAATAGAACTACCATATAATCCAGCAGTTCCACTGCTGGATATATACTCAAAGAAAATGAAAACTAATTTGAAAAGACACATGTGCCCCAATGTTCGTAGCAACATTATTTATCATAGCCAAGATACAGAAGCAACCTAAGTGCCCATCGATAGATGAATGGGTAAAGATGTGGCAAACACACACACATATACTGGAATATTACTCAGCCATTCTTCCACTTGCATTTGCAACAATGTGGATGGAGCTAGTATAATGCTAAGTCACATAGAGAAAAAATTTGTTATCACGTTTATGTGGAATCTAAAAAGTAAAATGAATATGCATAATAAAACAAAGACTCACAAGTATAGAGAACAAACTAGAGATTTATAGTGGAGAGAGGGATGTGGGGGGAGAGATAGAGGTATGGGATTAAAAAGCACAAACTACTGTTTATAAAATAAATAAGCAGCATTACTATATTGTATAACACAGGGAAATAGAGCCTTTATTTTATAATAATTTTATTTTAAAAGTTTATGTTTTAAAATTTATTTAACTGCTCCAGGTCTTTGTTGTCAAATGCAGGATCTTTAGCTGCAGCATATGATATCTAGTTCCCTGACCAGGGATCAGTCTGGACCTCCTGCACTAGGAGTTCAGAATCTTAACCCCTGGACCACCAGGGAAGTCCTTATTTTTTAATAACTTTAGATGGAGTATAATCTATAAAAATATTAGATCACTATATTGTAGACCTGAAACAAATATAATATTGTAGATCAACTATACTTCAATTTAAAAAAAGGTTCTCCATTGGAAATACCGGATACTTAAAACTGTAGGACTTGAGGAATGGACCTAAAAAGTTGAATGCCTTGGAAGATTATTTAAGAAGCTTTAGACTTCTCCTCCACCCTTGTGGCTCAGCTAGTAAAGAATCCGCCTGCAATGAGGGAGACCTGGGTTTGATCCCTGAGTCGGGAGGATCCCCTAGAGAAGGGAAAGGCTATCCATTCCAGTAGTCTGGCCATGAGAATTCCATGGATTATATAGTCCACGGGGTCGCAAAGAGTTAGACATGACTGAACAACTTTCACTTTCCACCCTAGATCTCATTACTCACATCCCTCTCTCCCTGATTCACTTATATATGCAAGCCACCTCACCAACACAGTGACAGACAGCAGATTTATTCTCTGGATGAATTCAATTTGGTAAGCTCCACCCTGGGGGACCAAGAAACAGGTGTGACAGTATCCCAACAACAGCGGTTTTGGGACTTGAAAAATCCTAATAAATGACAACCTTCTTTCCTATCTGAGTTTAGAATAATCTGAGATATAGATGTATTTCAGGTAGGTGGACATCAAAATATAAGCTTTATGATGAGCAGACACCACTTGGTAGGTTATGGTTTTAGATCTGAAACAAAAATAGGCTTCCTTACTTTTCTCTGAGAAATTACACTGACTTACCTACTTTTATCAATTCAGAACTTTGAAGCTCTTGGCTTCCCCTGTAGACTTCTCCACTGTGAAATTCATGGTACAGAGAACTTGAGGTTGCTTGTGGTCAGGCTGGCTCCCAAAGGGTACAGAAGAAGGGATGGTGCTGGGCACAGTTGGTTCCCTCTGATATGTTCCCTAATCAGATAATGGAATGAATGAGAGTTGGGGAGAGGCACCAGAAAGATCTGCCTTTTTATAGGGAAACCTACCAGTTGACATTGCTGGCAACATAAAGTAAAAATACTGTACTTTGGGACATCCCCAGCCTTTTCTTCTGCCCATTCCCCAAAAGACTGGCATCCAGGCATGGAGTGGCAGCCTTAGTTTCCACTTCCAGCCAACTCATTCCAGGTTGGATTGAATAACTTTTCTCTAGAGATATACCCATACTTGAATGAAAATTTCCAGAGACATGAATAATTTTCTCTGTAAGATTCTTAACACATAACCATTTATTTCTTCTTGTGTGTGTGTGTGTGTGTGTGTGTGTGTGTGTGTGTGTGTGTGTGT